>CM034353.1:12194841-12237708 GCA_019925275.1 Mytilus edulis
ATTCTGACATTATATTTGGAACAGCTTTTCTAAATGAAGAGTCCTATTATTTTGAATAATAAAGAAGATATAAGGCCAAGAACATATCAAAATTCTTGGACATGTGTTGACCATATAATACCAGATAGACAATGATAGATCATAAGATGTACAGTTCTTTGGGAAAAGTTTCTTCAAATAATATGAATGCTCATTTGTACTTAAAAAGTGGTTTTTAATGTCCTAACATTGAGGGGGGATCCCTATGTGTTGTTCCCAACCTGATAAAAGTCCTTCTTTGTGTATAATTTTAAATTGGAAAAGTCAACAACTATTTAGTATCCTTACACATGAAAATAATTCCTGGTCTTACAGCTACATGTTCATATTTTCTGCTGATATAATAACTAGAATCATGCAAATAAACTTAAAAAAAGGGGATGTAAGCTCATCTTACAAATCATGCAAAAATGACACTTTTTCGCGCAAAATAGTCGGCGCAAAGAATTTTAAACTTTGAAATTGTTGTCGCGCGCTAAAACCCCCATGGGCATTTTCAAAAGTTGGCAGGTATGTATAAAAAGTTTCCCCAATTTTCCCCCAATCCACTCGGAACATCTCTAAATCTTGTGTAGCTTCTTCGGAGGCTACATACAATGTTTATTGATAAAGCGGATTTTAGTCCAACGAGTATTTACAAAACATTGAAGAAAGAAGAGTAAATAAAGTTTATATCAGGTAAAGAAAATGAAGTTAACTTTGACTAGAAATTCTCCAACCTTAATATTGCGAAAGCCCTGTTTTAAGGCTGACAATGACAGTTTAGATAATGACTAATGTCTACGTTTTTTATGAACATTTATTGTTAATAGATGCATTGCAGTGGATTAAACATGTATCAACGAGGAGTTCGTAATTGGTGAAAATGTAATTTTAATCAAGAGAAAAATGTCATTGGTGTTTTGTATGTTAAATCGTTTCAATAAACAATGATAAAATATTTTTTCAAAATGGCTGCTTCACAATCACTGAATCAGGTGACCCTCTCAGGGAAATTCCCAAATGGGAATACCCATTTATGCCCATCCCAGAAGTGCAGTATTCTAAAGCTGAAATTTACTTGTTTTCATTAATCATCGTAAGTAAATAAACAATATTTTGTTAATTTATTTTAATGGAATGGTTCATAGATATAGATTAATGTAAATCATTATATTATGAAATTGATCTGAGCACAACTTAACATTAAATAAAAACTTCCTGGTTCATGGAGATAATTTATTTGTACATTTTTTCTTATTGTATTGTTTATCCTTGTAAAGGTTGCTGATGATATACTGTCAATCACTCTTAAATAAAAATATATTATACAAATATAGCCTATATACATGTATGAGGTCGATACAATGATTTATTCCATATTGATAAAACTTTAGTAGGTTTTTCTATATGAATGGGATTTTGAATAAATAAGCATATTCACCTGCGGAAAAAGGATATTCACCGCGCATAACGTCGCGTGCTTTTACCTGCACTATTTTGGTAAAAAACCGATTGATGTACAATTGGTTATGGTTAATAATTGCCATTACATACATTTCTCTCGGAATATGGAATAAAACAATTACTGTCTTTTGTTTCGGTAAATATGTGGTTTAATTGACTTTTGAAAAACTGATATTCACTTCGGCCGTTGGCCTCAGTGAATATCAGTTTTTCAAAAGTCAATAAAACTACACATTTACCTCATCAAAAGACAGTAATTGTATAATATTGACCTGAAAGAAGTTATTGACTGAGGACCAAGTCCGAGGTCGATATATCCTGTATTGACCTCATACAAAGGCTACATTTGTTATATTATTAATTTCCGACCATGTTTGTATCAAAATCGTCATTTAAGTTTGTTGGAACTTTATAGATATAACATTGTCTCCTTGACAATAACAACATATAATACAATTACTGTCTTTTGATGAGGTAAATATGCGGTTTTATTGACTTTTGAAAAAATGATATTCACTGAGGCCGACGGCCGAAGTGAATATCAGTTTTTCAAAAGTCAATAAAACCCCATATTTACCGAAACAAAAGACAGTAATTGTTTTATTCCATATTCCGAGAAAAGAAAATGTATTAAATGACATACATATACCAAAACAAATTTTTACACGAAACATTTTACCATTACGTTGCATGTAAAAGCGCGTGACGTTTAGCGCGGTGAATAACACTTTCTCAGGTGAATATGCTTTTTTATTCAAAATCCAATTCATATAGAGAAACCTACTAAAATAATTCCAATATAGAATAATAGTTGTTATTTCATTTACTTTTTTTGGACATCTTATGTATTTGAAGATTTTTTTTCGTCAAATAATCGATCACAGATATATCATTTGTTTCAAAACGTTAAACAATATCCTGAAATTCATTACATGACGTCACAAAGTAAATTTGTTTTTAGATATTCTAAAAATAACCGGTCAATATGCTTTTTGCCGGTCGATATGCTTTTTGCCATCCGCCGTTTTCTCTCTACCTTCGAAAATATAGTTTAACATGTGACTATCCCTAAACGAATTATTAATATAAACATATATCAATTATTTCAACATAATGGTGAATGTGTAAAAGAGACAACTTAAAATGTTTTGTGAGATTTCAACCCTTTCCTATACCTCTAACCAATGTAGAATTAAAAAAAAACACACAGTAATGCACACAGCAAAACTAGTTCAAAAGAAGCCTGGAGTTTGATTTTTAAGAATAGGTAACAAAAGAAACTAAGCAAAATGGCAATGCTACATCAATTAACAGAGGACTACTAGCAGTTACTGAGGTACCAGCTACAGACTTCAATTAAACTGATAGAAAGATTATGTTTTCGTCATATGAAAATCAAAGCACAATCCCTACCATTAATGGTTTAGAATCATACTTGTAACCATCATAAAATATATGAGAAGAACCTACATGTAACCTGTATCATGCCAACAACTGGTTTTAGAATAAGTGTGTTTAAATAACCACAGGGGTCAAAATTTTCCAGCCACATAATGCTATGGTGATGATTTCTACTACAGATCTTTATGAAATTGTGCCACAAGGTTCCACGTCACAAAATAAAGCCTATTAAACATGTTAAAGGTTGTGATTGATTTTCTGGAATTATTGTCTAAATTGTTTAGGAAGAGCCCAAAATAAACATTTTTTTTGTTTTAGGAAAATAACTTGTGAATAAGAATTTTAAATATATAGATATCTAATTATATGACTAAATTCCATACCTCTAAAGAAAGGTTCTGATTTATTAATTTTTGGGAATTGGGTAGACTATCATTCCAGAATTATGGCAACATTCTGCATTCATTTACTGTAATTACATAATTATGCAAAAATTGGGGATGAAAATGTAACACATTTCACCAAAATTTGGTTGAAAGTAGAATTTCAATCCCTTTGAGTGAAAACATTTTTTCTGCAATTATTGACATAATCTACATTATGTATCAATTGGTATAAATTGCTTATTTCTTGAACAATTTCAATAGGGGATAATTTAAAGGCTTGGATTCTTTAGGTTTTTTAAAATGCTTAATCTAACCATTGCTAACCTTGTGTTTTGATGATGGATTTTGGGCCATATTAACAAATTTGTGAAACTACTTCGACCAAATTTGTTCTGTGTCAGAAACCTATGCTGTGTCAAATATTTAAACAGAATCTAAATCCAAACATCAATTTTATAAGAAAAGAGAACATTTTCAAAAGTTTGATATTGATGTGAACACTTTCATCTATTCCTGATCACTAACAGTAATATAATATGAATGTTCCTGTACATCATGTACATGATGTAGGGCAAAATGTCAAAACTAGTGTACATGTAAATTGCAGGATAAAAACAATACATTGTATATTATGACTGTAAATGATTGGGAATATAAAATGCTTTTGTTTCACTCAAAACAGGAGAAATAAAGGCTTTTGGGAATAACATAAACTGCATGTGTGACTGTTTTATTAAATCAAAAGTGCTGCATTAGTCATGAAAAGATACATGATGTATGAGATCAGATTTTAAAAAGATAGTTTGTGTTCAATAAAATTTCTGTTTTTTTTTTTTAAAGGGGAAGTGACATGGATCTTGCTGTACATGGTTCCAAAGGAAAAACACAAATGGTGGTTGATAATGGTAATACATCAAATGTTCATGATGACGACAGAAATGTCCGAGGAACAGGTAAATAAAAATTTCCAGACCTAACATTGTTAGGCTTTTTAGATCAATTATTTAGATATACATGTATTTGCAAGAATGCAATTTGAGAGAACTTTTCATTTTAATTATTGGATAGAATTATTTGCATTATCACAGATGACTCCTAAATTAAATTTTTACTTTACATTGAATTTACACACAAAAAAACTACAACACAAACTAATGCATGTACTTCTGCAAAGGAATAATTTTCAAACATTTCTAAAATTTCTACAAATGAGAATATATGTTTTTTTCATTTACTTTCAGAACTTGATGTATTTACTCTTAGGAATCACCTTTCTGGTGGAAAATCCCTACAGTTATCCTGTGCAGAAGCTCGTGTTATTGACCCCCGGGATGATGAGGATTTGCAGACACTCCAAAGAGATTTTGCAAATCTGAATCCAAAAAGTCCACTTAGTCCCCCGAACCTAGATGTTCAAACAGAGGTTTCTAATCCATTTAAAGTTCAAGACCAGCTTGATGGGAAACCTACAAAAGATGCAAGGAGTGACCCAAGATGTGACCCAAGATTTATTCCGCAGACTACAACAAGAGCTTATCAGCCAACTGACTCTCAACCAAGATTTGGACAACCTAGTGATGCACGACAATCACATGGTATGGTGGCACAAGCATCAGGTGGTGTCAGACAACCATCAAAAGTCCAGGTTGTAGCCAATCAGACAGAAATCGATCAAAAAAATGTTGCTGCTCAAATACAGAAGCTGGCACAGAGCCACCATGAGCCGTGGAAAGTAGATCTGATTAAAAAAATTGTTAGACAATACCAGAAAGCTAAGAGATGTGTCCCTGTTGCACCAGACACAGATGTAGAGAATACGTTTGAAGTACCAAAGGAGAAACAGTTCCAAGTGCATGTTATTCCTGACGATACACCAGAAGAAGACATGACCATCACAATCAGTGATGATAATTCGTTTCATGACATCCGTCCAGAGAGTAAACCATCAATTGGAAATGTACAACCACAACCCCAGTTGAGAACCTTGAGTTGTCAGCCCTCAAGTGCTGATACAAATGACATTCACCCTACCAGAATGGCTATAGAACAACTAAATCTTTCTAATTATTTCAGAAAGCATGAATTCATGAAAGGGTAAGACTAAGTAACTGTGTTAAAAAAAATACAGTGTCAATCTTTTTCTATATAGACAGAAAAATTACAGTCATTCCTTAAATTATTTCAAGAAAAAGTTGAATTCAAAAATAGGACATCATACCTTGTTTGCACTGTCATCTGTCCTTGTAAAGTGTAAGAAGGAAAACACATAATAATTTAAAAATATTAATTTAATAGGTTTAAAAGGGGTTAAGGAATTGACATCAAGCATAAATACAGGCTCTTCAGTGTCTTGAGTTATTTGAACATTTCTTTTCCCTAAATTTTCACCAACCTTACTAAATATATATTATCTTTCTATTTATAGATATGTATTACCAGGCACACAGGAATCATTGTCACACTTATTAAGAGTTTATACTACACAGCCTGCAGAGTTAGCTATTGGTTGTCATGGAATTCTGACAACTCGAGTAAGACATTTGTTTAATACTAGTATATTTCGTCAAACATACCACATGAAACCTTACCTTCAACTACTGGACATGCTATAAATAATTCTAATGCAACATCGTTTGTAACGTTCATTTTGATTGGATAATGCATTAATTTTCATAGCATGCAAATTGATGCTATGAAAATGTACGCACAATCACAGACCACATATGAAAGATTTTAAACGTTTGCTTTAAAGTTGTTTTTCTATCAGTTTCATTAGAATGGAGATAACAATATAGTATTTTAAGCTCCGACGGGTGATTTGATGGTCGCAAAAAACTGTTTACTGGCTCCACTAAAGTTCTGCCAGTAAACTTAATTTGCGACCATCAAATCACCAATTGATGCTGTCAAAGCTTAAAATACAATACAGTTATCTCCTAAAAATAACACTTACAAATATTGTGCATCAGAAGTTCTGAATTGACCTGCATCACAACACTCAAACTTGACATCTTAAAACAAGGGATGTATATATACTAAGAAATGTTAGGAGCTGTATGTTCAAAAAACCTAAAAAAGTAAAGCAAAATTAATCTTAAGATCAAGTTAGGGACGATAGGGAGTAGGATAAATGATAAACACTTGTAAGTGAACTACTAATAATTAACCTTGAGTAGGACTTAAAAAACAATGAAATCATTATTGAATGCATATATTGTCTTTATTGCCACTATCAGATATTTAATGAACCAACATTTCAGTAATAAGTTCATATCCATTGAAAATGATTACAGTGCATCCTTTATGTCTTTAGTATTCAGATATCTTGTATATTTGAATTGCAAATTGTATAAGTTTAACTTATATATTTATAACAATTATATAAGTTGTGTTTATATTATTTACAGAACAACCAGCCAACTGAGTTAGGAGAGTATGAGGAATTCGAAGGTTTTGGCAATGGTCATAAATTTATTAAAATCGCTGGTAAGGGATCATATGGCTGTGTCAAACTTTGTCAAGACAACATTACCAGAATGGAATTTGTTAAGAAAGAGGTTAGTAAAATACTTATAATAAATAACTTTCATATATCAAGCTCACCTGGTTTTAAAATTCAGTACTTGAGTGAATATTGTTGCAGAAACTATTCTTTTGTTGTACACTTGATAAAATATACAAATTTTGAAACTGATAAAATATAAATTAAAGGCAAAGATTAAATTTTATTTTAAAGAAAGATTTTTTTTGGCATAACAAATTATTTTTGTCAGGTATGGGTCTTTGTTCATATCTTATATACCAATATGTAGTCACAAATATGTATGATTTTACAGATATTCAAGCAGGATAACATCTTCCTGTATGAAGTAAGAATCCTTAGTGAGCTGCACCACATGAACATTGCTGAATTGTATGGATTTGTATTAAGAGATGGGGTACCAGAAATTCTTATGGAATATGCAGGTTTGCTATTTACTGAACAAATTACATTCTAACTCAAAAGATCAAATTCCATATTTCACTAATTAGATTTTATCAACTGTTTATGTCTTGATTCTTTTAAAATTCAAAGTGTGTTGTTCTTCCCATACTTTTTAATAGACATAAGCTTAAATTTGAACATTTTTAAATTTCAAGAAAATGTGTTTTTGCTGATATGGATACTGGATAGGTCTTTTGGTTTGTCAGCATACTTTTTTTTCGATATTTAGTCACTGTACAAAGTCAAGTCTTTATTACTTTTCCTTTGTTTCCATAGTCAGATCATGATTCTGGCCAAAATATGGAATACAGGTATGTTCATAATAACATAAACTACCTGATATTCATACAAATATATTTTGTTAAAATCTTTTTCTCAAGTTCAGTGCCAAATATAAAACAGACATTCATTTGTGTTCCTGCAGAATAACAGTTTAAATGTATTTCAGGAATAAGTCTGATTGAATACACCACAACAGCAGACGCTTCATCTGATGATCTGAAAGAAGACAAGATTATTGATATGTTATACCAAGGATTGTCTGCCCTTGAGTATCTTGACAGCAAGGGGGTCATTCATTATGACATTAAACGTAAGTTGTAAAATAGATAAGATCAATAAGAAATATGATTTCAAATAAAGGTTTTGACCTAGATTTCAGGTTTCTCTGAAAATTGAAAGTGGCAGAAGGAGCGAGGCAACATGGTGTCGCACTGGCACAAATTCTTGTTCATCACATTTTGTTGAATAAAGATTTCATGCTCTTAAATTTTTTTATTGAGCATGTTGTCGTCACTTTTGGTACTTCAGTCAATTTTAACAAAAAGTTTGAATATGATTTTTAGTGTTCCCTGTGGAGTAGGACCTTATACTGTTACATAACTACTAACAATCAATTGTAGTACTCCAACTCAGGGCTATTCCAGAAAAAAATGTATGGGGGGGTTGGAAGGCACATTGTAATAATAATACATGGGGGATGGGTATCAGAGCAACTTTTTACACTATAATGCACTATAATTCTCAATTACAATTGTCTGGGTGGCGGGTGCTGACAAAAACTGCCTTCCAACCCCCCCATACATTTTTTTCTGGAATAGCCCTCACTAGAATATATTTGATTGGCAGATAAAACCTTGAACATACAGAGAAAGACAAAAGTTGTATGTTTTCCTATCAGTTAATCTGGGTTAAGAATTCAAAATTAGTATCAGTTATTGTTGAATCCATGACAACTCTTCCCACTTTCTACCTACCTGCACCACTCTTGGTTTACAACTTGCCCCACTTATGAAAAAGAGTAAAAATCCTGTTGAGATTACATCTGCCAACTCGCCCTGATGAATACAATGTATAGGAATTTCTCCACTTATGAAAAAGGGTTAAATTTAAAGGGATTTTAACCATTTTCATAAGTGGGGTGAGTTGTATTGATACCTTATTGTTCATCATATTTTTGGGGGGAAATTTTATGATTTGTTTTTTATGCCCCACCTACGATAGTAGAGGGGCATTATGTTTTCTGGTCTGTGGCTCCGTTCGTTTGTTCGTCCGTTTGTTCGTTCGTCCCGCTTCAGGTTAAAGTTTTTGGTCGAGGTAGTTTTTGATGAAGTTGAAGTCCAATCAACTTGAAACTTAGTATATATGTTCCTTATTATATGATCTTTCTAATTTTAATGTCAAATTAGAGTTCTGACCCCAATTTCACGGTCCACTGAACATAGAAAATGATAGTGCGAGTGGGGCATCCATGTACTGGGGACACATTCTTGTTTTTGAAATGTTTTACCACCTAATTTAATTTGTATGATTTTTATTCAGTTAATTTTTTCAAATATCTATTTCAGCCGAGAATATCTGCATTCTTAAGAAAGAGAGCGACATCTGCCTTAAAATAACAGACTTTGGATCTGCAAAGAAAGTGACAGAACCACCTGACTTCATGGGGTGTACAGTGGAGTACCTGTCTCCAGAACTAGGGATCCAGTTAATCGCCTCTAAGTACCAGTCAGGAGTCATGAATCTATTTAACTATGATCCATCAGATTTTATTATATCTACCAAGTCAGATATTTTCTCCTTGGCATTGTCAATTATGTTCATCTACAGAAGGGGACATGTGGTGATCTCCCTTTTCAACAATGGGAAGATGTCTTACAATGGCCTGGATGCTGGCACGATTAATAAACTCAGACAGACCATACTTGTTTCTGTAAGTCTTATATCAGTGTTATTAGAATTACCTGCTTTATTTTGTTTAAAATTTGATCTCAATAAAGATTTTTTTGGCAGAAGTGAATGTATCTTTTAACTCATGCTGCAGCATTTTTGTCTATATTCCACAACATAGTTCCTAGAAACTTAGACAAACAGTACTATATTTTGTGTGCAAACGCATCTTAGAAAACTGCTAACATGCCATATAATGAAGGTAACAGACCTGTATATAAGGGTTTGATTACTCTGTATTGTTTTATTTGTCTTAAAAGTTTTATTTATTGCATCATCTGAATTTTCTTCGACCAGTTTTTTCATCTTCCTTCCCTTCTCCTTATTTAGTAATGGTAATGTCACCTTTCATACTTTGGTTTCAGATGATAAATAGAAATGGTAGTTGGTTAGTTACAAAACAGCAGTAATTTGAATAATATAAATTTTATTTTCATTTCAGTTGGCAAAGAACCCGTCACTAGTTAAGACTTGTTTGATCCCTGATGCTTGCTGTAGTGAAATGAAATGTATCCTTAAAGATATGGTGGAAGAAATACCTCATCAAAGACCTACAGCTACACAACTTAAAAACACCATGGACGGTAAGTCAGGAAGTTAATAGGTTTATTTCCTGTCTCATTGATAATTACCCCACAACTTATTCAGATGGCTATAGATTTATTTAAACATGATATGTTTTATGATACTGTACACACTATTATTATTGTTTCTTAAGGGGGTTCGCGCGGGTCTAAATCATTTATATAGGATTTCTCTATATTTTTCTATAAATGAACTTTATCTTATAGTTAATAGAAAAATAAAATTAAAAAATGGGGTCACCGTTCATTTGCGCTCAAAATCTGCCTTCGAAAGAAGCATACATCTTTGTAAAATAATTTTTTTCTGTTGCACTAATAGGGGAAATAAAGGTAATATCGAAATAAAAAAAGAAATTTATTACAGAAATCGCTCAAATGCTACAATAATTTAGTTAAAGTACAGTATATATCGAAATTATATTAAAAAATATAGGTCACCGATGAGTTAAAAAAGATATTTCAATTTTAAAGCCAAAAAATGGTATTTTTCCACCAAAGGGAGATAATTTGGAACTTTTTATACGACCGCAAAAATTTTAATTTTTTGGTCGTATATTGCTATCACGTTGGCGTTGTCGTCGTCCGAATACTTTTAGTTTTCGCACTCTAACTTTAGTAAAAGTGAATAGAAATCAATGAAATTTTAACACAAAAGGAAGGTTGGGATTGATTTTGGGAGTTTTGGTCCCAAACATTTTAGGAATTAGGGGCCAAAAAGGGCCCAAATAAGCATTTTCTTGGTTTTCGCACTATAACTTTAGTTTAAGTGAATAGAAATCTATGTAATTTTGACACAAGGTTTATGACCACAAAAGGAAGGTTGGGATTGATTTTGGGAGTTTTGGTTCCAACAGTTTAGGAATTAAGGGCCAAAAAAGGGCCCAAATAAGCATTATTCTTGGTTTTCGCACAATAACTTTAGTATAAGTAAATAGAAATCAATGAAATTTTAACACAAGGTTTATGACCACTAAAGGAAGGTTGGGATTGATTTTTGGAGTTGAGGTCACAACAGTTTATGAATTAGGGGCCAAAAAGGGGCCCAAATAAGCATTATTTTTGGTTTTTGCACCATAACTTTAGTATAAGTAAATAGAAATCTATGAAATTTAAACACAAGGTTTATGACCATAAAAGGAAGGTTGGGTTTGATTTTGGGAGTTTTGGTCCTAACAGTTTAGGAATAAGGGGCCCAAAGGGTCCAAAATTGAACTTGGTGTGATTTCATCAAAAATTGAATCTTTGGGGTTCTTTGATATGCTGAATTTAAAAATGTACTTAGATTTTTGATTATTGGCCTAGTTTTCAAGTTGGTCCAAATGGGGGTCCTAAATTAAACTTTGTTTGATTTCATCAAAAATTGAATAAATTGGTTCTTTGATATGCCAAATCTAACTGTGTATGTAGATTCTTAATTTTTGGTCCATTTTCAAATTGGTCTACATTAAGGTCCAAAGGGTCCAAAATTAAACTAAGTTTGATTTTAACAAAAATTAAATTCTTGGGCTTATTTGATATGCTTTATCTAAACATGTACTTTGATTTTTGATTATGGGCCCAGTTTTCAAGTTGGTCCAAATCGGGATTCCATATCAAGTATTGTGCAATAGCAAGAAATTTTCAATTGCACAGTATTGCACAATAGCAAGAAATATCTAATTGCACAATATTGTGCAATAGCAATTAATTTTCAATTGGAGTTATCTTTCTTTGTAGAATAGTAGTTGATAATATATGTTGGAAATTTGCCAGACATGACTATGATGTCATTTTCTATTTTTATTTGCCAATAACTTTATGTAAATAACTTCATTAGAAATTTGCCAATATTAAATGTTGCTGATGAAGTTTTTTTTATTGTTTTATACAATAAACAATGTATATTCACTTTTACTACCAACCAATCTTTACCATTCAGTGATAACAAGCACTTTATTTTACATTTTAATATTTTATGATGTATTTAAAAGAGTAGTTATTGTTGCAAACTCCATTACAAATTTGAATTGATATCAGTTTTGGAAAAAGGGAAGCGGGGATGTGAAAAAAAGGGGGGGTTTACATTTTTCTCATTTCAGATTTCATAAATAAAAAGAAAATTTCTTCAAACATTTTTTGAGAGGATTAATATTCAACAGCATAGTGAATTGCTCAAAGGCAAAAAAAAACTTTTAAGTTCATTAGACCACATTCATTCTGTCAGAAACCTATGCTGTGTCAACTATTTAATTTTAGATTTAAAAAGTTTGAAGAAGAAATCTTTAATTGATTTGTAAAATCTTGACATTTGTTTTGTGTAAAAAAAAAACATGTAATGTCAAAAATTTGATCACAATCCAAATTCAGAGCTGTATCACGCTTGAATGTTTTGTCCATACTTGCCCCAACTGTTCAGGGTTCGACCTCTGCGGTCGTATAAAGCTGCGCCCTGCGGAGCACCTGGTTCAATGATGTTTACATTTTAAAAGTCATTTGGGGCCAACACGAATTAATTGTTTTGAATGTGTTTTGTACCATATGATAAAGTAACAACTACAAAAGGTAATAAATAAAATTTGTAATGAAAAACAAATGTTTAATTTTTTTCTGAAATTTTTATACCCTCGAGCCTCCTTAAATTTGAGTATTCTGTTTGATCTTCACTTTATGATTAAATTTATGTTGGATGTGAACAAGAGTTTTTATTTTGACAATTTAATACAATCCATAAGTACTGTGGATTCCTTATTATTGTCAGTAAATAAGTCTCCTTACAAATCTTTAGAAATGTTATGCTTCATTGATTATTCATGGTTTACTTGTACCAACCAATTCCCATCTTCGCTAGCTAAGGGTTAGGATCAACTTCCTCCCTCTCCACCCTTGACAGATTAAGGCAACATTTGTGATAACAATGTTGCGCCATTTACTGGTAGATTAAAGTCAGGCCTATTCGGAATACATTATTCTTGACCAATAGTAGCACTTGAACTCTTGAATTTGGAGGTAAAAACATGGTAGCGTCTAGATTCTACACATTTGGGAAAGCAGGAAATGAAAATATATGTTGACATTTATGCATTTGTGCAAGAAACATACATTAAAACTTCTATTAGTCGTATGTTTGAGGATGTAAAGACTTGTTGCACAATAAGCACGTGGCAACACTTTCTACATGTACACATGATCATGTTATTGGCGCTTTTTGATTGGATGCAGCGAGTTTTGACTGCAACCAATGAAAATCATTACCTTGTGTCTCTGAAATTCTATCTCAATCGGCCAAGGGTGGAGAGGAGGGAAGTGAATCGTAACCCTTGGCTATTGAAGATGACCAATTTCATGAAAATTGGTATCATGGGACAATTAAGTAATCCACAGTATTAAATAGTCCATAGTTGATTATAACATGATTTCTGCTGTTGAATCAGCTCGACTAGAGGAACATAATTACTGAATTGAATGATTTCTAATTTCAGACGTTCTAAACAGGAAGAAGACACCAACAGTCATGCCATTTTTCATTAGTTCAGGATCGTTTAATGAAGACAAACATATGAATCTCACACGGCAACTTAGTTCTAAGAGTGCAGGAGGACAGAATACCAGTTACACAGGAGCTATGAGAGGAAACAGCATGACTTTCAAAAGGAGAATATCCCGCGATCACAGTTCTCTCCCTTATGGCTATACAACACCACAGAAAATGGAGACCAATGATGTGGAAGTTTTACCCTATCTTCAGGAAGTGGTTCCCAAGTTTACACAGATGTGAATGAATTGATTTATCACAAGATGATGGATTTTTATAAAAGTAAATAGGCATAAATATTTTTCACAAACAATTATATAGTTTAAAATTTAGAAAAAACGATAAAAGTATAAACAAACCAATTTTATAATAAAACAATAAAAAAAGAATAGGAATTATGAAGTTATTTTAAATTTTATATGAAAACAGGTTGTTGTAAAATTCAAACTTGCCAAGAGTTTTGTTTTGGAAGGATGGAGTTTAGCAGTTACTAGACCTGCTCTTGCCTTAAGGTTAGGTTAAAATAATAAATATTGTATTTATATTTAAATCTTTTTACTGTTTAAGAAATTTGTCATCTTGTTATTTAAGATACGGAGACAATCACATTGGAAAAGTATATTATGTTAGTTTGTTAGGGGAAACATTATGCGACACAGAACTGAATATGTAGAATTTTACCATTTTCATATTTTCTTTTTTTTATACCATTTTCATAGTTTCAGCAACACAAGTTTGGAGGCATACTGTTTGGTGGACTTCTGTATGTCTTGACCTGTGCTTGCTTTGAGATAATGAATATTGGTTTATATATATATTTATATATACCATCATTTTTTTGTAGTCATATGGAATCCCATTCAAAAATCTCAAATAGTTTTAGACTTTACAAATTTAACAATTCAGCTTCTTGTTTGAAATTGAGAAAACTAGTCAAAATGCTATAAAAATGGCAGAAAATAAATCTAGCATAGAGAACAGAATTTGTTTAAATTGTGATTTTTGAATAGTTTTCCTTTAATAATCTTGCTATCACTATGTCAATATGTCATGTTGTTATTCACACATTTTCTTTGGCCTCACAGTATCATGTTTAAATTTTACTATTATTCTATTGTACATTTTAAGATAATCACAAAATTGAGTTTGCTTACAAAGGAAACAATATTTTAATGCAAATTTTAAAGAAATTTGATGCAACTGTCATACAAGTGAGAGGTTTAACTAACTATAAATCCAGGTTTAATCCACCATTTTCTTCTTAAGAAAATGCCTGTACCAAGTCAGGAATATGACAGTTGTTATCCATTATTTTTTTGTGATTTTACTTTTTTCTAAGATATGTATGTATTTCCAACAACAAAACATTTACAGGTAACTATAGGGATCAAGAATTTTAGACCAATAAATTGTACCTTAATATTTGTTTCCATGCAATAATATTTCATCAATAAAAATCATCACATCCAGACTTTTTTTATCTCATATATATTAGTATTACAGGAAGTACTTCTATTACGAAACATTAGCACTTGGTCATTCATATGGACAGTTACAGATCTGGTCATTCATATGGACAGTTACAGATCTGGTCATTCATATGGACAGTTACAGATCTGGTCATTCATATGGACAGTTACAGATCTGGTCATTCATATGGACAGTTACAGATCTGGTCATTCATATGGACAGTTACAGATCTAGAACACCTTCCCAACTTAGAAACAAGCAACTTTACAGGATTTAACACTAACACTTAACCTAGAACAATTGAAAGTCACATTCAGACAACCAAAAGCAATGCTCTATATTAAAAATGTTCTCAAATCAGTGGCATAGCCAGGGTTGAAATGATGTGGATGTTTCGCCGAGCGAAGCGAGTCGAAAAAAAAATTTTGACCTTTTTATGCAGAAAAATATTTTTTATTTAAGCACATTTACTCCCCCCAGAATCCGACACAAGTTATATTTTTGTTTAAATTCAAAATACCCACCAATTCATATATTTATATTTTTAACCAAATTTTATTGTTTTCTTGAAACTACCATCATTAAATTCATAAATATTTGATGTAAAGTTTCCCACCCAATCTTATATTTGACATATCAAAAACGGACCCCATTACAGCGGCACTTCTGTATAATTCAGGAACTTCCGAATATAGTAACTGAAGTGACTTCTCTTTCCAGGAATTTGAGTCTACAACCTTGGGTTTTTTATTTTTAACCGGATTTTTGTGACAAAAATGTCGGTTATTGATTTGGGGATGTACGGCGGGCAGCCGGGCGGGCGGACGGGCGGCCGACAATCAAATGTTGTCCGTGCATTAACTCATGAACCGTTCAACCAAAGCTTTTAAAATTTTAATATGTTGTTACTGACAACTAAATGAAGGTCAAGTTCAATAATGGCGATTTTGACTTTTACCGTTCAGGAGTTATGGTTCTTGAAAGATTGAAAAATGAAGTTTCCAGTCATGTCCGTGCATTTACGCATGAACTGTTCTACCAAAGCTTCCCAAATTTTAATATGTTGTTACTGATGACAAAATGGAGGTCAAGTTCAATAAAGACAATTTTGACTTTTACCGTTCAGGAGTTATGGTTCTTGAAAGATTGAAAAATGGAGTTTCCAGTCATGTCCGTGCATTTACGCATGAACTGTTCTACCAAAGCTTCCCAAATTTTAATATGTTGTTACTGATGACAAAATGGAGGTCAAGTTCAATAATGACGATTTTGACTTTTATCGTTCAGGAGTTATGGTTCTTGAAAGATTGAAAAATGGAGTTTCCAGTCGTGTCCGTGCATTTATGCATGAACTGTTCCACCAAAGCTTCCCAAAATTTATTATGTTGTTACTGATGACAAAATAGAGGTCAAGTTTAATAAAGACGATTTTGACTTTTACCGTTCAGGAGTTATGGTTCTTGAAAGATTGAAAAATGGTGTTTCCATTCACGTTGTTGCATTTACTCATGAACCATTCAATCTAAGCTTTTCAAATTTTAATATGTTGATACTGATGTCAAAATGGAGGTCAAATTTGATATTGACGATTTTTCACTTTCACCATTCATGTGAAAATAAAATAGAGGTCAAGTTTAATAAAGACGATTTTGACTTTTACCGTTCAGGAGTTATGGTTCTTGAAAGATTGAAAAATGGTGTTTCCATTCACGTAAATGCACGGACATGACTGGAAACTCCATTTTTCAATCAGTAATGGTTCTTGTGATATTGCCAGGACACAATTAAATGTTCATGCGTAAATGCACGGACAGGACTGGAAACTCCATTTTTCAATCAGTAATGGTTCTTGTGATATTGCCAGGACACAAATAAATATTAATAAATCCGGTTTGCTGTCGTTGTGACAGCCTCTTGTTTATTACTGAGCTAAACGCGTTGCAGGAGACATAAAATACCGGGTGTCCGATCGTCTGGTCTTGTTAGCACTCTCATGTGTACAATCTTGTTAGATTAAGTGAAACTCGTATCATAAGCAATGTCTTTGACAATTTGGAAAATAAGTCGTAATCAAATATTGTTAACCAGTTATGACCCTTTGAAATATAAATTGTAATGGAAATCACATTTCATTTGCTGTGCCGAAAGCTTTTATTTTTCTTAAGATATTGAAAAGAAAAAAGAAAAAGAAAAAAAGTGCTTTTTGAGTTATGCCTTGTTCCTTGCCCTTTGATAGATAAATTATGTCATATAATGTGCATGGCGGGGAACATTGGATCTTTGTTCTTTACTGATTGAAAATAAAATTAGTATTTGAACCTAGATAATTCATAAGCCTCGGACTTATCACTATCTATTACAAATTGATTTTATTTTTATCATGTCGTTTACCATGTTGCAAGAAACGATATCATGATATGTTGTTTTTTTTGTTAGTTGCTATAGTCAAATGAGAAGCCATCACTCCACTAGGTTCATGATTTTAGATGAAAAATGTCCACGGGTCTGCGTATCAGTCCTTTCCGCTTGCCTAAGTCGATGACGTAGACCTTTTTACGAACAAAAGTTAACTTGGAACACTATTCTGCGATTCAACTATCTTGTTTACATAAACTAAATTATCCTAAATGAAAGACCAGAAATACTGCTTCGAAAATGACTTGACGTTATACTCATATCCTCAGCCTTGTTACATTTGGATACTTCCGAGTTAAACTGCTGCTATTTTTGGGATACGATTGCTTTCAAGCAATCTGTAGACTTATACCGGTGGCTCAGAGCAATTTCCCTCACGTCAATCGTTTTATTCTAAACATTAAGGAACATCTCAGATTCTTATGATTGTCTTGCTTTAAAAGGTAAAAACAAAAACAAAGGGATTGAACTTAATCAACTTTCCTATAATGTTCTTTTCATAATCTTCATGTTTGATAATTCCCTTGCCTTCGATGCGTGTTTTTAACAACACGGAAAATCAGAATTGAGCAGTATTTATATTTAGTGTAGTTATAAATTTAGAAACACGTCAGAGGGAATTCCCAGTTTTGATAAAATGCGAGAGTTCTCTGAATACCGATAAATCTATTTCTGTCATATAAGAACTGAAGTGGAGTTTTTCTTATATGTTACCGTTATGAAACTGATATTTGAGATTGTACTTCCATAAAGAAATTGAGAACCATCTAGGTCGTTTAATAAGCATTTAATATATATTGCCCCAGGGTTTGATTTGGAAATTATGCGCATGTGTATAGTTTTCTTGACTTTAAGGGGATTTAGATTGAATGGTTGCTCTGGATTCCCCACTCAAAAAATTAATTTATAACTCGTGGGATCTTTTCTATGTATGTCTACCTATTGAGGGTTATTGTTGTTGCATAATTTTAAATCATATGCACCATTTAGATTAAAATAAATATATTCCACATCGTAGAACACCCCTTCAGGCGAAATGGAGTCTTCCATATTATCGTTTCGAGTTGTATCCCTTCCGGCAGTAACTTCCGTGAATTCTGAATATAAACAAGACGTCGAGTATTAGCTCGTTCTGTCAATAAACGTCATGTTATATTAAAAACGAATGCAATTTAAACCGATAAATGTGTACGGAAAGGAGCCATGATGACTGACCCAAAGGAAATTAAATATTTAAAGAGTTATGAATCGGGTTCCTCCTAGAATTAACCAGAGACATATATGTGTATATATGTCTCTGATGCAAGCTACGCCACTGCAAATCAAATAGAATCAATTACAAAATCTCAGCATAAAAATGGTAAATACTGGTATTTGTCATCATTGGCCACATTGATAAATTCACTTAATATGATAGTGTGCATATTCACTCTGGTAATACATGATCTTCCTTTCACAAAGGAAATATCTTTACTTCACAATGAGCCTAAAGATGACTGACTGTATGCTGTGAGTGTCCTATACTATAATATCATCTGCTGTCCATTTAGAGTAAAAACAAACTTACATGTTTAAGTTTTGCTATTTTAATTTCAACATTTGCATTATCGAATTTACAAAAAAGTGAGACATATCTCTGTGATAACAGTTTATTAATTAAAGCACGAAATGTGCAAATACTGTTATTTTCATTCTCAGTATTTCATTTTAAAACATTTTTAAACTGACTGAAATTAACATTTTTTATATAATCATCAGTTAGATAATTCCAAAATATTTAAAAGAGTTCTTACCATAGGTATATCTTCAATATAAGAATATCTAAAATTATATTTAGAATCTTTTAATACAACTAAAGCATGTGAATATGATGGTGACCATTGGGGTTCAGTACCTAAAGAAGAAATAAACTTGTCAACTATTTTAACTCTAATAATAAGAAAAACTTTATTTGGTGTATGGAATGATTGTAAGGTGTTTATGTATCACTGGCAGATACTAGAAGCAATAGGTCCACTATGTTTGGATAATGGCAAGTTGGACAATTCCGACTGGTAGATTTCATCTGACCTTGACCTCATTTTCGTTTTTCTGTTTTTTTACAGTGACATATATACCATGTAATTTTTTTTATTCTAAACCAAAATTCATCAGCATTGATAATACAACTGCAAAATATAATGGGGATATGCCAAGTTTACATATCAAAGTTAGAGGACTTTTTTTTTACATCTATAGATAAAGGCAACAGTGGTATACCGGTGTTCAAAGGTTAAACATCGATTGATATAAAACACGAAATGACGGAATTACGGATTTAAGGAATGACGGAATACGGATTTAAGGGATGACGGAATTACGGACAAGACTTCGTTGCGGGGCCATAAAAGATGGTGGGTTGAAGCTGGTCTAATGGCATGCCAAACCTCTTGCATTTTGACAATATTAAAAAATATCGCCAATACACTACGAGACAGAAATACAGCACAAGCACACGTACGATCATTCATAACAGAGAAACCCACACACAAATTATATAATAGTCGACACAACATGCAAACCACAGAACAACAACGAATATATTCCATCAACGAGAAACACCTAAGGATATCAAAAACAGTGAAGCGCTTACGTAACTAATATGCAATCTCGAACTCTATATAATTATTTCACGATATTCAATTAAATAATTTTCAAAACAATGATGGTATTGAAAGGCAATTTTATTATTATTTGGACTACAAACGATATAAAGACATAACAGATTATCAAAATTAAATCCATGAATGTTTGATGTTCAAAACACCGAGACACGTCGCACAGCAATGCTGCTTTACAAATTCTCATTTAAAACAGTTATATTCAGGAATATGATAATGACGGTATTGAAAGGCAAGTTTATAATTATTTGGAAAACAAACGACACAACATATCATATTTCTCATGAAGAAAGATAAGAAGTTAGCAATATCCTTTAACTTTACTTTCCGCTATATAGATGATGTTCTCTCACTAAATAATACTGTATATGTTGAACGCATCTAACCCGTTGAACTAGAGATAAAGGATACTGCAGATACAGTTAAGTCGACCTCATATACTTACATCTTGAAATTGGCAATGAGGGTCGGTTGAAAACAAACCTTTACGACAAAAGATATGATTTCAGCTTCCCAATTGTGAATTTTTCATTTCTATGCGGCAACATTCCAGCAGCGCCTGTATACGGAGTACATATCTCCCAAATGAGACGATATTCCCGGGCTTGTATGTCCAATCATCATAAGAACCAAGAGTTCCAAATGGTGAAGTCGAATTCATAAATTTTAAGGACGCCATCACGAGTTGGTTGACCGTTATGGAATAACCGTTTTACAGATGATATTGGATGGGTTCCTTATGTCGTAACTACAATCCCCTTCCCTTTCCACGAATATGACCTTCCGAATTAGACTATTTACCGGGTTTGCAATAACATGAGTAATACGACATGATCAACTTACCCTTTCGGAGCACCTGAGATCACCCCAAGTTTTTGGTGGGGTTCGTGTTTCTTAGTCTATAGTTTTCTATGTTGTGCATTGTGTTCTATTATTTGTCTGTTTGTCTTTTTCTTTTCCAAGTTAGCCATGGCGTTGTCAGTTAATTTTCGATCTATGAGTTTGACTGTCCTTCTGGTATCTTTCGACCCTCTTTTATTCAACCGAAACATAACAAAAATGTTAAAAATAAATACATGGAAGTTGGATGTACAAATACCAAGACACGTCGTACATCAATGTAAATTCACTTTAGGTATAAAAGTCATATTCGGTACTTAGCAGACAGACGATCTAGATGTTTAACCACAATTTTTAAAAGACGTGGTAAAAATGGCGTTAGTAAGTTTAGACGCAGACACATCGTATAGTTCAATAAATTCGTCATGGTATCTTAAAGTTTTCGGAGTGTCATTTTTAATCTTTCCTCGTAATAACTCTGTTGGAGCAGTTTCTGCGTAAAGAGCACTCATGTGTAACTGCAGAGAAATTGGAAATTTATAATTGGGAAGTTGAATTAATCCCGTTTGTCATAAATTTTAGTGTGAAGTCGCCCATCTGTGTCAATATTGATGAAAAAATCAAGGTATGAAGCCCTTCTTGTATCTGTCAATATAATACTTCCATGGTAAAATCCATAATTTCAAGTGCATTGAGATATAGGAGAATCAGATGCAAGTACTGACTGAAATATGGGTTATTCAGGACATCATCAATATACCTGAAAATTAAAAAAAAAATCTCCATATTTCTCAAATTAGATTTATCTAAAAATGGGCGTTTCGTCAGATGGTGACAGATCATTGATTTGTTGTCTGTAAACTTCTTATTGTAACATGGATGTTTGTTATTCAGGTAGCTTTTGTGTTGTAAAATTCAGAATAATGTATATACTTCATGAAATGTTAGTTATTTTAATCATTCAAGTATTTGTCTAGTATACAAATCTTACTATACAAATCCTTGTTTCAATGGTCTCATTAATCATTTAAAAACAACCATTTGCATAGGATTTTCTGTAAAAAAGGACAAAGACAATTTAAACCCATTGTCATTGACAACAACCAAAAAAATGAAAATAAGTCACTGAGGCCAGGACTGGACTATTTAAATATAGTCACTTATTTATGATATGTTAGTTTAAAGTTATTTAAATACACTTATTTATTTTATAGAAGTAAGTCCATCTTTCCGACATGTTTTTTTCTTGTGTCCGACTCGAAGGCCAAACTGTACTTCTTTGAAAAGGCTAATTCAGAGCAGCAACTCAAATACGCTATACGATTTAATAGCTCATGAAACTAGTTGGTATTTGGGACATTTATCAACCTATGATGGTAGTATCTGAGGATCATCAAACGCGTAAAAGTACTCTAACGGCACAACGATGTGTCCAACTTAAGGGTAAGTTACAACACACACTCATTTCCTTCTTTTAATTTGAGTTGAATTACAGTAGTGTAACTCAAAAACCAAATACATGTTTTACATAGAAAGAAACAAGGGAATACGCCATTGGAATCAAATCAGATGAACAGACACGATAACTCAAATGTTTTCACAAAAATACAAACACTTCACAATTTCGTGCGCACGAATATTAAAAGTGCATGTGCTGAATATTTATACAACATCTGTCGTCTTACCAGGTATTTTTTCCTGGATTTTTCTCAAGCATTATTTTAACCAGATGTTGATAAATTATAACTTGAAACTTTTGTCAATTTAAGACTTTTTGTAGGCTGCACACACTGTAAATATACCTGACGCCTGACGCGTCCGGACGCGTTCAAAATTTGTACACTGAATGTTCAATATTTTAACGTCATATGTTCATGCTTAGAGACGTGTTCAAAGTTTTAACGTTTGTGTTTACAATATTAACATGTGTGTTCAGACACAGTGAACACCGGTGTTCAAATTCTGATCTAAAAAAGAAGATAGTTGTTTGTCCGATTTTCTATCCTTCTAATTGGCAAATTTACAAAGAAATTCATTAAAAAATATGAATGTATACGCAGGATGATGATCTTGTAATTTTTTTACTAATAATTTAGTACTTGTGAAATATTAAACTTCCAACCTGGCATATATGTATAGTTTATGAACTTATTTGATTATTATTACTAGTTTTACTTATAAGTGACATAATTATGCATATCAATGAGGCCTGTTATGATGATATCGTAATAAAAATATGTCGATGTTTATCTTATTTCATGATCCGTTCAGTTTATTAACATTACATGTTCAATCAGTGTTCAAATCGTTCGTAATTTTGAACACCTCGCGTTAAAAAAATTATACCAGGGTACCAAATACCGGAAACAGATATCGGCTGGTGATTTAGGCGGTTAAACGAAGAATGGATACACATAAGGAAGAGAGCTTGAGAAGGGACTTCTATCCCACATGAACAGGAAAGAAGTGAGTAACACGTTAGGATAATCTCTATAGGTAGTTCGATGGCTTCTTTGTTATTTTCTCATGTCAGATATAAATTTGTCAAATATTCATAACTGTTATATCCAAATTTTTAATATTCAACATAAGACGAATTAAAGAACAGGATTTAGATTAAACGTAAATAACTGTCAGCTTTGTTCTGATGATTTCCTAAACTGATGAATAACCAGTCTGTCATACGGAATAAATGATAATTTTTGACATCCACGTATATTAGCTGATCACTAAGTGTTAAGAACTCTAACATCAAGTGTTCAAAAGTGAAACACAAAGGCATTAAAAACTGAACACCACACATTCAATTGATGAACAATTAAGTGTTAAGAACTCTAACAGCTAGTGTTCAAAAATGAAATACAAAAGCATTAAAAACTAAACACCACACATTCAATTGATGAACACTAAGTGTTAAGAACTCTAACATCAAGTGTTCAAACATGAAACACAAAGTCATTAAAAACTGAACACCACACATTCAATTGATGAACACTAAGTGTTAAGAACTCTAACATCAAGTGTTCAAAAGTGAAACACAAAGGCATTAAAAACTGAACACCACACATTCAAATAATGAACACTAGTGTAAACATTTGGAACACCATTTTTGACTTAGAAAATGCATTCGTGTTTTTTTTTTATTTGCAGGAATCGTTAGATTGAAATGTTTGAATTAGGAACCGGTTGCCAATAATTTCACAAAGGTCATTTCTGCATGCTATAAAGTGTTGGAAAAAAGAAAGGTGTCAAAAAGGTATAACAATATATATATTGTTATACATGAAACACAAAGTCAAATATATATATTAGCTTATGTAGGTGAATCATTTCTATATCTGTATACCTTAGGTCAAGAAATCGACTTTTGTAATTTATAATGTCAAAACTTGCATTTCACTGCCATAGAATATCAATTTGTACTCTAGTATATATCGAAGTTAAAGCATAACAACCATTGCATAATTTGATGCTGTATGAAATTTAAAACTCTCTTCTATTAATTTTAAATTTTATTTTGCAGGATATATAGGCTCAAAGACATTACTTGTTGTGGAGGATATTGACATTGGAAGTTGATAACAACACATAAAATGCCACCCAATTGATAGCTTTAAGTGAAGACGCACTGAAAAGTGGAGCGTACATTGTATGTGATCGTACAAGAACTGTTGGAATTTGCAAACTTTTAAACTTTCATTGTGACAAATATCTGTATCATAAACTATCTTCTTATCACATTGACATGCTTTTTTGTTAGGATACACATGATGTAGCAACTATCTTGTCATGTATACATGCAGGGGAAAATCATCATTTGTGATATATTTAAGTCAGCCTAAAAACATTATGTATGTAATTTCACTGACAGTTACTTGTGATTTCATAAGGTATTCTTGTGTACTTTTCTTACATATATGTTCATTTGATTATATAAAGAATTACTTGTTAAAATATGTTTTATTGTTGTATTTTGCCTGATTGAGTATAGTTTTTATAACAGTTTAATTAAGTTTAGTTCTTATGGAAAATTATGTACGCTTAACAATAGAACATGTTCCACATTTGAACACCATCAATTTGAACACCTATGTCAACTGTTCTGAATGTAAACGTCTGGTGTTCTGAATCTTAACATTTTGGTTTTTAAACATGTTCTGTGTGTTCAAAAAGTGTTACATGGCTGTTGAACGCGTCGACGTATTAAGATTTTGAACATTCGGACACGTTAAATCGTTGAACACTAGTGTTAAGGTATCTAACATCAAGTGTTCAAAAATGAAACACAAAGGCATTAAAAACTGAACACCACACATTCATTTGATGAACACTAGTGTAAACATTTGGAACACCATTACACGTTCAAAAAGTGTTACAAAAAAGCGTTCAAGCAGTGTTCTATTTATTAACACTTAGATTTACAGTGCAGTAACTTTTCCCCCGCTACACGCGCTAGTATATCACAGGGATTTGTCTCTTAAAAACATTCCCATAACAGAAATTAAAGTATCATTTACAAGTATGTTTTTCAGATACACGTGCCTGTTAAATAGATATGATTAAATGTAACATTACATCATATTATTTATCGTTTTCCTTTCAAGGAAGTTAATGATATATATAAATACCCCTAACTAACCGAATTATATGTAATAGTCGAAATTGACTAGTGAAATATCACTATTGTATGTTCACATGGCCATGGCATTAATTGTGTAACAGGATTAATAGTTCCTTTTATAAGTCATATGTGGTAATAAATAATATCCTATATACGAATTAATTTATAATATTATATGTCAAAAATCGATCGTTGACATTTGAATATCTAAATAACACATAAAAGAAAAAAAGCCGAATTTGATTTGTTTCATTTATGCATCGTTAATAAGAGATATATGATAAGAATAACTCATTGGAAATAAGTGCTTTCATGGGCAATCCTTGAAAAGATGTCAATTTATAAGTTCATCTGAAATTAATGCTTGTTTGCATAATTTAAGCTAAAATGTTTGTTTCCGAATGATATTTTTAATACTACTTGTAAATATTTGTTATCAATCCTAAACTTATTTTACCTTTTTACCTTTACCCTTTCAGAAAGAGGGTGTACCTCTTGAAATCTTCAAATCTGTTTGTTTTACCTTTACCCTTTCAGAAAGAGGGTGTATACCTCTTGAAATCTTCAGAAAGAGGGTGTATACCTCTAGAAATCTTCAGAAAGAGGGTGTATACCTCTTGAAATCTTCAGAAAGAGGGTGTATACCTCTTGAAATCTTCAGAAAGAGGGTGTATACCTCTTGAAATCTTCAGAAAGAGGGTGTATACCTCTTGAAATCTTCAAATCTGTTTGTCTTTCGGTCCATCCCGTTTTAAAGTGCCCTAACAGTCTCGTGTGTGATCTTGTCACTAATTATATTTAGGGTTGAGACAAGGCTTACCCAAAATCGATACATTTGCTTCAAGATGTCTAAAACGAAGTTGTCAATTCTGGAAACTGCCTTTATTGTGTAAGGTCTCGATTTTACCCAAAACAATAAGTGACATTGTCATTTTTTATTATTTAACTGACGTGTATAGGTCATATCATTCCATTCATATGAACATGAATGTCATTAAACAAATTTACCTTCTTTTTTTTCAATTTTAGGGGCCAAATAATATAGGTGTTATAAATATCACACCTCCTATTTTTGTTTTGAATTTATACTGTGTGAGGCGTTTTATCAACCATGTACGTTATACTTTACAGGGAGTATATAATTAAGCAACCGACCAACTGGATGTTTGGCAACCAACAATCAAGCAATCGATCCTGCAACTGAAATTGTCTCCTGGTATCTTTCTCTGGTTGTGAGCGAACAGTTTTAAAAATTTGTGTTTACGTCACAGTTCAAGTTGAAGTCATTTAGATTTCATCCAAAAAACACATTGAACGGGTTAGAAGTAAAAGGCTAGTTAACTTGTACAGAATAATATTCTATTCGTACATAGAAGAAAAATATGTATAAGCTACGAAACAGGAAAATGATTCTATAGCTCGAAAACATAAATTTTATTTTGCCTACTGTAATGTAAACGACGTTCTATACATATTTTTGATTTTTTGCATCGTAGAAAAGAGATAAAGAAAGTTATACAGGTCAAATTATATGTATCCAGTTTATCTCTCAGGACATCCCCATGATATGACTGAATTCTGCCACTCCGTGGCAAACATTACATTTCAAGGTATTAAAAACGAAATATTGGCTTGAAAGTTTACAATATTATAAGTCTTTTGTTATGACACGAGTTCATTTCATTATGGATTTCATTATAGACGTACGGGAGAGAAGATTCTGGTTAAAATATCAATATTAGATCGGAAAACAGAAAGATAATATTCTTATCAAAAGTATTTAATTCAATCGGAATCAAAGAAATATATACAAAATATATACTGTATTTATGTTTCTGAAGAAACTATTAACAATGATTGAAATCAGAATATTTTTAGAGTTGCAATTAAGAAATAAGTATTTTATAATTCAAGATACTCTGCGTTGGTATTTTTAAATAAAAATTATTCATTTGTAAAGAAAACATAAAAATTAAATCTAAATAAATGCTTGCATCCTACAAAAAAAATATGTTTATAAACAATAATCATTATACTTCTACGTTAATTATTTCATACCATTTTAGTATTTAGGTTTTATGATTAATTATTATTCATTTTTTGTATTGTAATATATCCATAAAACGGAAAGTAAGATACATTTAGTAAATATTTAAATTTTAAACGGTCGTGAATAAAAATACTTGTGTGTTTTCAATTCATAAAACATGATTTTAAATCCTGGCAACTCACAACAACCGTAAAAATAATTTACAATAATCACAACAAAATTTAATTACAACCATAATGTTGATTATTTTTTTAACGTTTTAGTATGGATTTAGAAGTCTTTGCTTATATTTTGTATAGTAATATATTCACATAGTGGAATGTTAGAATTTAAAAGTAGATTCAATCGATAAATAAACTGTCCATCCGTAAATACTTGACGTTCGTGTTTATTGATATTATATATATTCAAAAGAATTTGAAAAAAAATACTAACAGGAACGTTAGTTTTTTATAAAATTTGAATTCAATTTTTGTTTGTTTGTTTTAATAGTTTAACCGTATAGCATCTACATATTTGTACTATATGGTACGGTTTTGAAAATTGTATTCATTGTGTTGACCAACTATCCTACACCTCTTGATTCATTCACATTATAGATCACATTTCAAAAGCACACTATCGGTTTGTGTTCTCAAAAATTCCGGAAAATGTCAATGAATCCGGAGTCAAAACATTTAATGTAGGCCGTTTGACATTCGAATTCAACTATTAGATTAAGATATGTGATGATGCAAATGCGTATTCTTTTCCTTAGTATCAGTGAGATGCTTTCTATTTACTATTTCGTGCGCTAAGATACTACTTGCATGTAATACTATTAAATTCCCTCGTGAAAGCTTATTTTCGTTTTTGTTATCTAAATTCAGGACACGGCAGAAAGAGCTTCACATGTGACTTTCAAGCACGGTCATCATTTTTAACGGTATTCTGACCTCGAGTTGTTTCTCTTTTGTTTCTTTTTTGAGTCACTGTTCTATTATAAACTTTGACCTTTTCGAAAAGCTAATGATTGTCTACCCAAGGAATAGATTCCTTAACTTTGTAATGTATTTAGCCTTTTAACTTTTTTCATTCGAGCGTCACTGGTGCTTTTTTTGTATCTACTGAACTTTTTTTTTTGAAAGTGTGTACAGGTATTCATAAACTTCTGAATTAAGAAATTCTTCGGCAAAACTAAGTTTCCCTGTAGAATGTTTGAATTGATTTAAGTAAAATCAGGAAATCCTTAAAATTTGAGATGTTTTATGAGACCAAAATCAGTCTCTTCATAAGAGGTCCCAATCAATTGCATGCCACAGGGTTCACCGCATACAACATCTACCATGAGTAAAGACAGCTTCAAATACGAGTTGAGAATATAAAGGCATTCATGTAGGAAACAAAATATAAAGATATGATAGATAAAATAAATGCATCCAGAATTCCACATTATAAAGCAAACTGAGTAGGTTTGTGCAATTTGCATAAGTCATCCGGTTAGTAGAAATTAGGATTTGCCAAAGGGTTATAATCGGAAAACCTATGTACATTCCCAAGTAATAAATAAAATAGTCGAGCTTTAAAATAACTATTCAAATAGAAGCTGTAAATAAATACTTTCAACTGGTTTCTTATATTCACAGTCAATTATTTCAATTCAAAAGCAAACACAAATTCAGCAACAATCTTTTGGTGACCCGGCAGTCAGCGCTCTTAGGTTCATGTATTGCTTTTCTTTTTTTTTAAAGAAAGCAACTTGTTTTTAAACTTCTAAGCCGCCAACCAACCATGTTGCGTTCTACATATTAAGTACGCATAACAAAAACTTATTGCAAACGTGTAGTATTATTTTTTTCATACTTATTTTCTTGCAACCCAAAGGTAAAATAACAAAATACCGAACTCCGAGGAAAACCCAAAACAAAAGCACAAACACATCTGAAACGACGAATTGATAACAACTGTCATATTCCTGACTTGGTACAAGCAGTTTGTTCAATACTGTTAAAGAGTTCTATATCTCATTTTTAAATCAATCATTATACAACCTTGAGATTTACTAATGAATTGACTGTTTTCTTTTGCAGGTATTGTTCTCTGATAAGAGCATTAGTTTACACCTAAGTCCTTGTCTGTATTCAGACACATTTTAGATTATTGAAGTATACAGACTTAAATCTTTACATTAAGAGCCTCAACTCCTTCACGTATATATCATAAGTGAAACAGGTGATTATCGAATCCAGTCATTCATACATATATAATATAGGCTACATTTACTTGTACACACCTACACTACAGACTGATATGTCCGTCAATGTATATAAATACATAAGTTCTAGGTCAAGCTGGTTTATACAACCAATAAATAATATTGTTGTGTGTTTGTTTAGTTGACAATATTGATTAACGGTTACAAGAAGATTAACATTCATGACTGTAGCGAAATCTGGGGAGATAACTCTTGTTGACAAATGGAACCATTTTTCGCAGAAGAATTTGAACAAAAAGTCGTCTGTCATGCATTCCAGCATCAAGTTGGTGGACACAAATGTGTACTGCAAATTACTGATAATTTGATTTGCAAGCCTTGTGAAGAAGCGGAACGAAATTTTTACAACAGCACCCCTGAGGAGCTTAAACCATATGTTCCTGGCTATCGAGGTTGGTTCATTTAAATTATATTACGCTTCAAGTATTTTAGGCTATATCGAAAAAAAAAAATGCTTCACTCATTGTCAGGCATTTTTCTGTTCATTATTTTAATGGTAACAGAAATTTATTAAGAACAAAAATATCGCAACTCGTCTTAGGCTACAGTACCTTCTCCAAAATCACAAAAATATACCACTGAATAATATGAAAATGATTAGTTCTGGAAGATTTTATTCAAACTCAGTTGAACTGTATTGAATCGATGAATGTGAGGTTAAAAAGCAGTCGTATTAACGACGCAAGAACAATGTACAAAACATGTTAAAGTATTTCAATTAGCAATTAATTTTACTTTTATTTTATAATTGACGTGTGGATAAAAAGATCACCGTCAAAACATTTTTAATGTAAAGTTATCCGTGTGCGTAATAAAGAATTATAATTGTGCGAAGAAAGAATTATCAAAACATCAACTTGATCAAGGCAGTTTCAACATTTCGTTAACTTATAAACATGATGAGTAATAGGAGGGGCACGAGGGAACCTTTTTTGAGTGGACAAAAGTGACTTTAAGGAAGGAATTGAATATTTAAGTTTTAGTGTGAAGTGCGCTAATCAGTAATTGAAATGACTTAGATTATTTCCGTATTAATTTACGACTAAGCGGAAGTATGAAACTACTTTCCCGGTGTTAACATGTTTGTCGTGTTGATATAAAAGATGTTAGATTAAATAAATGAAAACTGTCAAAACATGCCCTCGAGTACGCCTATATTTACCAAAGTAATGTTCTTAATATAACAACTTATTGTGTGATGTAACACTAGCAAAAAATATTCCTTTTCATCTTAAAGTGATCACATTTTTTCATCATACTATGACATTATAAACAATCTCCTTCCTTATAAAGATTGAATATTTCTTAAATGTTTAGAATCATCTTGTTTATCCCCCCTACTTTAAATATAAGTTGTCACGAGTGTGATTTGTAGAATACAAAAACTTCCGCCAATTTCCTGGTTTAGCATTCATTCTTCATATGTTATAGCAGACACAATACTCTTGGTATACTTTTGCAAAAAATGTGTCACAAGATATAAATATTGACATTAAACTTATTGAGGAAACTAAAACTTTAAAACAGACTAAAATGTTAAAACCCCAATTAAAAAAAAGTTATATCAACTATTATCAAACTGTTATTGATGATAAAATAAATAACTTAAATGAAAATAATAAAATATATCTATATAAATTTCTTAAATCTAATATAAATAACCAAATGCAATACTACCTATCACACCCAAGTAAAGAGACAAGAAAAATGTTAACCAAATTTAGAATAAGCGAACATTGTCTCTTCATAGAAACTGGACGATATACCAAAATACCACGAAATGAAAGAAAATGTAAAATATGTAATATCTTAGACGATGAATTTCATTTTTTCTTCAACTGTAAAATAAATAAAAATATAAGAGAAATCTTTCTAAAATATTATATACAAAAATATGTAAATTTTAATACACTTAATTTTACTGATAAACTCGTAATAATACTTAATCCATCAACACCAAATGATGTAAAAGCAGTTGTTTCTTTTATTAAAGAGTCATTAGAACTGAGGAAAGGAGAACAGTAACTGTTTTTATCATATTTCTTATAATATTGTCGAGTTTTCATTATGTTTCATTATGTTTGTTTGTCAATGTATTTGCCACAACCAAAATTGGTGTTTTGTATGTTTTGCAAATAAAGATATATATATTAACACACTCAATTATGTCAAAACAAATCTAACTGGCTATAGATAATATTCAAAGCGAATAAAGTAAAACCCAAAATACAATTTACACTTTATATTTTCGCAGTTAGCCGACATGGTATTTAATAACTATTTGTTATATTTATCGTTTTAATAGATTAAAATCTATCCGTCAATACCCGTCAACATAGGAAAACCCAGTCAACTTAAAACCGTTAAAATCTCATTATACAATATTTTTATTTTTATTTTCAACATACTAGATCTGTTTAGAAACATGACTTGGCTTTGATGTCGTGCAATTATTTTCGTTCCAGGGGAAATTTTCGTTTACTGTGAAGGAGACGAAAGTAAACACACTATTTATGCCAAAGTTCCAAGATCTATTCTAAGAAATCAGCGACTAAATGCTGGTAAAGACAGGTATGAACAAATATCTGATTAAATCAAAACGTCATAGGACCTTGACCCCATTTCCATATATCTTTAGTGTTAAATCAGTAGGAAAAGTTCTGAAAGAATTCAGTCATGAATAGTTATGCAGGCGAGTCATCTCAGCGATTTCACTCTTGTTTTTCAGTTAAACAATAGTAAATGCAAAACATTATCACAACCATCGATACACCATAATTCACTCTTGTAATGGTACTTGGCGCAGGACGTCTGCACTTTTAAACATGTTCACGAAAGGACATTTGCACGCATTCATTTTATATTGTTGTATACAACATTGACCGGACATATGCAAATGATACCTATACAATTTTACCAATAACCACAATATATTGTAATTATTACGTTAAGTGATTAAAGTTTGCGGTTGGTTAGTTAAAACTAAAGCTATAGCAACAAATAAAAAGAACAAATGTATGTAAATTACGATGCATTTTAATGTCGCTTTGATTTATGTTCAACTTTAATAATTTTAAGTAGATGAATTACCCATCTATTTTCTTAAGTCGTAGTTGTTTTAGTGGAATGTAATATATGAGGTCAATGTTGAATATATTTCGAAGTCTCTCATAATTCTTTATAGAATGGCACTTGTAACTTTTTATCTTTGCAAGTTGTTTGTTTTATATTATTTATATACATTTTGTAATTTGCATATACTGTGTAAGTAGATACACTCTTATAAAATATTGAATCTTAAATATCAAAAGTGAAGATCTTTCATCGAGATGTACCAATAAAACTGCATGTTCTTGGATGAACTCAGAATATGGTCTAGGGTAGAACCTGATATTGTCTGTATTTCTTTTGACCAAGATATTGTCTCTCTTTCTTTTAACCATGATATTATCTGTCTTTCTTTTTACCAATATGTTGTCTGTATTTCTTTTAACCATGATGGTGTCTGTATTTCTTTTGACCATGATGGTGTCTGTATTTCTTTTGACCAAGATGTTGTTTGTCTTTCTTTTGACCAAGATATTGCCTCTCTTTCTTTTAACCAAGATATTGTCTGTCTTTCTTTTGACCAAGATGTTGTTTGTCTTTCTTTTGACCAAGATATTGCCTCTCTTTCTTTTAACCATGATGGTGTCGGTATTTCTTTTGACCATAACGGTATCTGTCTTCCTTTTGACCACGATGCTGATTGTCTTTCTTTTGACCATGATGGTGTCTGTCTTTCTTTTGACCATGATGGTGTCTGTCTTTCTTTTGACCAAGATATTGTTTGTCTTTCTTTTAACCATGATGGTGTCGGTATTTCTTTTGACCATGATGTTGTCTCTCTTTCTTTTGACCATGATGGTGTCTGTCTTTCTTTTGACCAACATGTTGTCTGTTTTTCTTTAGACCAAGTTATGACTGTCCTTCTTTTGTTCACGATGTTATCTGTCCTTCTTTTGACCAAAATATTGCCCGTCTTTCTTTTGACCATAATGTTGTTTGTCTATCTTTTGGCCATGATCTATGTTATCTGTCTTCTTTTAACCATTATGTTGTCTGCTTTTCTCGCGTATGACTTAGATTGCCCCATTATATAACTTTCTTGTTTTATACAATATGCAGATAATATTTTTCAATCCTGTCATTGTTAAAAAAAATCCATCCAAACTACTAAATGTATAGTTTTAATGTAATCTCTATAAAGCTGATATAGAATGAGGCAAAGATCGATTTTCTGTTGTGAGTCAGTCCTATGGACTTTTTCTGTACACGAAATTGACAGTAATATAACTATGCCATTTCAATTTTTTTCAGATGCATTGGTGACGGAAGTTGGAGTCAGTCACGTCTGAATCATTGCATAGAAGGAGGGGCTTTATGGAAGGATAACACAAATGAAAGTATCCTTTAGTATGTTAAGGAAGGTAGAACTATAAAAAGTGTCAATGTTTACAGCTGGATGAACTAAATTTTAAATAATGTGAGCTGCAAACGAAGAAAATAACTTTCTTTATTAATAAGTTTTCAATGTCCATTTCGTATTTTCTTCCTTGCTCCAATAAATTGCCACTGCTTACTTACACGAGATTTTGCAGACAATATTTCCCAGTCATCTGTAAAAAATAGATAAATTTATTTCCAAATTAAAAGACAAGAAAAGAAGTCACAGTCATAAGTAGAAAGGAAAAGAAAAAAGGAAACGGATAGTAAAATAACTAAAGAAAAAAGACTTCCAACTGACAAAAAAACTCTTATCAGAAACAAAAAAATCGGTATCATCAAAAACACAATTGAAATAGTTAAATATAGCACAGTTTAATATAATAGTAAAAAATGTATGGAGAAGATATTGACTTTAAAAATCAGTAACATCACGAATTTCCATGTTAACTGAACGGCGCATAAATTTGAACTTCATTTCAGAATGAACATGTGCAAGTTATGTTTCAATTAACCACAACTTCACGGTAAACTACAGCATACCAAAACTTATACCTACGTTAAACCAACACTTAGACAGAACGGACAATGGACAGAAGGACGAAAGCACAGACCTGAAAACATAATGTTACTTTCTATTATATATATGCTACCGTCGATGTAAAGATAGTTTGTCACAGACATTAATCGTACTTTCATTAGATTCCTTAACCATAAGAATTCCTTATGTTCGATAATCTTGTGGCTGATTTTGAACGACCTTGTGCCTTAGACATTAAATTATGTAGATACTATCACGGACAATGTGAAGACGAACATAAAAGAAAGAAACTGGAACAAAAGAGCAACAACTCGACAAGTTTAAGTTTGGGGTTTCGGATCTGTGGAATGCAGGTATGTACATAGATGGTTATGTATGTCATACTTCTTATTATAACAATTTATAAGTGAATTGAAGCCTACTTTATTGCGAAATACACAAAAGAATAATCTAACACAAGTTGTTCCAACCTATACAGGTCCTGTATATTAAACAAAAGACACGAAATACATGCATCAGCAATATATTTATGTATTTAAATTACCTATAAAATTAAAGTCAAACGAAACCAATTTTATGTAATAAAAAGGAAATAACAGCTTTACTGCATGACAGAGCTGTCTACTGAAGGGTATTTCAGCAAAATAATAACTAAACTAAAAGGGGGAAAAATAAAACGAAAATAGTAAAAACAATAATAACAAATAAGGAAACTTAAAGAAATAAAACCACTCACTAGGTTATTTTCAGAAATGGAAAACCATAGGAATCGAGAAAAGATCATGGTTCTTTTATGACATGCTAGTTCTGCTGTTGTCTGCTCTGTGGTCGGGTTGTTGTCTCTTTGGCACATTCCTCATTTCCATTCTCAATTTTAGTACTGATATTACGTTTCACAGTTTTCTTATTCTTTAAGTAAGTACATGAACTTAATGAAGGGGCATTTGGTTATATCATATGTTTTGTTTCAGGTATATCATCCGGAAACTGGAAAACTTGAGAAACACAACAAGTACTTTGGAATGTCCATAAATGACAATCAGGCAGTCGACGTACTAAGAACTTTCTTCGGAAATAGTTCTAACACAAATCTTCATAATATATCTAACACAGTTAGAAATATACATACTGCAATTTTAAATCAAACCGACTTTGTATTCCTTTCCATTTCACTGTTCTTCTTTTACGACTGTAAGAAACCCGACGTCACACCGTCGATACAGAATGCGGAAGTAGACGACCAGAATGTTCAAGCAGGTTTTAAAGTACGTTTAATAGATTTCGAAAAAGCAATCGCAAGTTCAGACATCAAAATCAACCAACTTCCACAACGTATCAAAGACAATATTAATTATGGAATGGTAAACTTGGCTAACATTATTGACAGTTTTGTGATAGAAAAGTGAGAATAAGTGTAGTATTACTGAAGTTTATAATTATGCAATAACTATAAAATGGCAAATCAAGCTTTTAGTATAGGACACTTTATACACGGATCAGTACATTGAAACTTATTTGCTCCCTTTTTTGTGTGAATGGTATACTTTCTTGGAAAAGTTCGAAATGTATTGAAGCCTGGTATGTCAATTTTAACACCGATAGTAGAATGAGAACGGAGAGTTAAGACATTTGTAAATTCACTTTTGCGAGCGTATATGACACGTTTACATAATAGACACAATAGCATCATTCTATGACAAATTTGTAACCCTGAAAATCACGTTGCTTAAGAAGATGACAAATTCCCGTTGTTTTGAGATATGAATAAAATTTGGCATACGCATATTTGGCGGTGGAAATTGTGTTGTTTTATTTTGAGCAAATGCCCCTCCAATGAAGCTCATTGGACATATGGTTCAAAAACATCATAACTTTCGTTACATGTACGTTTATGAGATAAAATTGAGAGTGGAAATGGGGAATGTGTCAAAGAGACAACAACTTAGTTAAATTCCATTTAATTATAGATTCTACAGCACTTACTATTTTCTTGATATTTCTTCGTTTATTAATCAAGAATTATTTAAGTATGGGAAGAATAGTTCCTACTTAAAAAAAATCACTCGATTAAAAAAAAACGTTCTCTGAAACTGACATTTATACCAAGATGATTCATTGATTGTAAACATATTGGAGTACGTGTTTTCAACAAACAATTGGTATTTACATAGGAACCAACTGTGCCCCTTTCTTGCTGACTTACTTCTGTATTCATATGATGCTGGTTTGATACAGGAGCTTTATAGGAAAAATGAAAAGAATTTAGCATTATCCTTAACTCCGCTTTCCGTTAGATAGATGATGTCATTAAATAATTCAAGGCTTGGTGACTTAGTTAAGGACAACACTTTTCAACAACAGGTGAATTTAGCTTCCAAAATGCGAACTTTGTATTTTTATGTATAACAACATTCTAGGGCTTGCGTTACCTATCATGATTTCCTTAGTATAGGAATCCTGCTCACAAGGAAACTATTAATGCAAGAGTTCCGAGTACTAGAAGTGGGGTTGATATCATGTGTTCGAAAATTTTACGGACGCAAACACGAGTTGATTGACCGTTATCTGCTTCAAATATGACGACGGATATGTTTCAATCGTCGTAACCACAATTCCGCGTCCTCTTTCCCCCCAAATGTGACTTAACGAATGAAACTTTTCACTGGGTATATAATTATATGTCTCTTTGTATTCGCCCACCTGTCTTTTTCAGTTACTGCGATTACTCTTGTATCAATGCTTTGCGTCTGTTGTTTTATATATTTTTTTTTATATATTATTGTCCCGATTTATCGAGTAAATCTTTTGCGAAGGATAATTACAATTTGTTCTTGTGTTGTACTGTTTCATCACTGGTTACAAAGAGGGTTGAGTGCTTTTTATACAGTTTTAATCCCTCCATTTGTTTTCGTGTAGGTTCTTACTTAGTAGCCTATAATGCAGAGGTTGTCTTTGGTTTAATGTTTGTCATATTTGGGTTTTTTTTTCTGAAATTGTTTTCGTTTTAAATCAGGCGGTAATTTTTTCCCCTTTAAACTGTTTCACATTTCATGTCGGGGCCGTTTATAGCTGACTTTAAGTTGTTGAAAGGTGCTTTTAAGGGTAAAAGTTGCGTTCATTCCATCAATACCCTCATGTGATTGGCTTTTTATAGTTATCAATATTCCCGACTTGAATTACAAATTTTGAGATTAAAAAAAACCAGTTCGTTAATCAACCTATCCATACAAATGTCAAAAGGAATTTATTAATATGTCTTCAAAGCATAGTTGAAAATTTATGTTACTACGTTTTTTGATTCAGTTAAGCCATTCCAATTGATATTCTATAGTGTGTCTTTCTATGTTGTGATGCTACACTATTGTTTCAGATAAGTTAAGCTATTCCAATTGATATTTTACAGTGTTTATTTCTATGTTGTGAATTTACACTATTGTTTAAGATAACGGAGAAGGTTGGTACAATTAAAACGTTTAATCCTGCTGCAATTGTTTGCACCTGTCCTAAGTCAAGAAGCTGATGTTCAGCAGTTGTCGTTTGTTTATGTGGTTCATAAGTGTTTCTCGTTTCTCGTTTTATATAGATTAGACCGTTGGTTTTCCCGTTTGAATGGATTTGCACTAGTATTTTTTTGGGACCCGTTATAGCTTGATGTTCAGTGTGAGCCAAAAATCCGTGTTAAAGACCGTACCTTGACCTATAATGGTTTACTTTTATAAATTGTGACTTGGATGGAGAGTTGTCTGGTTGGCACTAATACCACATCTTCTATATCTATTATCAAGAAAATTGATGGCATTGTTAAAGTAATATTAAAAAATGAAGTTATCTTCCTTTGTACATACCTATATCTCCTTTCAATGCCTAATGAACTTTTTAATTTTAAGTTCCTTTGGTTGATAAAGAAATTTCTGTTCTGAATTTTCCTTGGAATTCGGTATTTTTGCTATTTGACTTTTTACTCTATGCCATCCTGCAACTATTCATCTTCAGTGGCAAATATTTTTTTTAATCAAAATCCATAAACAATCCTAAGAGGAATTAGACAAATAGAATACTTATATTTTTGCAAATATTTATAAGTAAATGTGGCTCATTTTATAAACAGAAAAAAAGAGGATTATCAACCTAATTTTAGTGGAGTTCGTGTTGTTTCTTATTTATTATTTATAACTGTTGATGTAAATGTCTTTTGGTTTTATGAGTCTTTGTTTACTCTTTGGTTTCTTTTTTATTGTCTTTAATGCAATAGTACTTTATCTGGTGCATTTGTATCCAGGTTATATCAAAAGAGAGGTATAATATACCAAAGGGTCATAGAACTCAAAAGTCGACTTAAAAAAATAAAGACTGATAATATATCAAGTATTATCTTAGGAGTATGATTGAAAATTATGCAGCCCCTACAAACTTCATACATAATATGGATTGGTGTACCCCTTTTTGACACATTTACCTATTATGTCTGTTTGTTTTGTTCACACCTTGATGCCAAAATAATGGCATTTTATGCGACTGTCATACATGTGAGAGGTTAAGCAAGCTATAAAATCAGGTAAAATGCACCATTTTCTACATTTGAAAATGCCTGTACCAAGTTAGGAATATGACAGTTGTAATCCATTCGTTTGTTGTGTTTTGGGCTTTTGATTTTGCCATTTGATTATGGATTTTCCGTTATGAATTTTCCTCGGAGTTCGGTATTTTTACTTTTTACTATTTTTTTTAGAATTGAGAGCGCTGAAACCAGAAGGTTGTAATTAAGAAAACGAAGAAAATATGTCAGGAATTAAAAGATCTATCATTTACGAATCTTGCAAGATAAGAATGATCGCTTAAGTCGCAAACATTTCTATTGCTAATAGGTCATTATAGATATATAAATAATGATAATATGGAAATCTGGTATATATTTCAGTGTGAAAATTATCCATCTCAGAACAAAAGACGCGAATGTTAACAACAGTCTTTATTGAGGAAATCAAGATATTGCTTATCGAATCAATTGTGAGATATGCAAATCCATCTCTAGGCTACTGTATAAGAATGGCGAGTTCATACTCTAAGTAATAGGAAAATTGAAAAAAAAACCCACTCACAGTTCAAATAGTAGATCACAATAAGAAGACATTACTTTGTCTGTGGAATCCCATATTCATTTCCAATGTGACAGGTGCGATTCCAAAAGCCATTAATTCAGTGACAAGGGATCACCTTTATATACGGGAGGTAAATTTCAATGATATTACTAGCTTCAAAGCATTCCGATTGCACAATCCGTTTAACGAGGTCTACCTCATATTGATAAATAAACAAGTCAATGATAATAAAAGAAGCAAAATTGATTCCTATCAAACCCTACGTCCATCAAAAGTAACAAAATAATAACATTTAATTTTACCTAATCTATATAGCGTTATTATCCATATAATTTTGATAAGCGCTCAACCCTCCCTAACCGGGGACAGGTGTATTACAGCCTAACATAAGAACAATATATATCATTCAGTAATTGATTGGTTTTGGGTGCAAAAACCACTAACATATAAAAATAAGTAGACACCAAGCACCGAAATAAGTGTAGTTGCAGTTACTGAAAGGTAGTTTAAAGCCTATTACAACTCATGAATACATCATGTTTTCCAAGTCTCAATTATTACACATTGAACGGACTAAGTGAAAAGATGTCATAAACATTCTGAGAAACGCATGACCTCGCAATGCAAAAACATAAGTAATCAGTATCGACAGGAGGTAAGATTTTCAAAAATCAAAATAACTGTTAGTGCCGATGAAAACAATTCTGAGAGATTTTCATAGTGTGTTAAACTGGGTACCTTTAAGTAAAGTAATATCCAAGGGATTAATTAGTTCCCTTGATCATTTTTAAATTTGAGGACTTTTAAAACAATATCCTGTAAAAATAAGGAATGTGATATCTATGAAAAAATTTGGTAATTTACCTGTGGAAAATCCTGACTAAATGATTAACCTGTTACATATAAGTTACGTTCAATGAAATCTCAAACGAGACTTCACAAACAGGCATAGAGAACAAGTTGTACAATATATACACTGTACGATACAGCCAAAGGAACACCAACGTTCAAAAACGGAAAGTAAACAATCGGGAATCATCTTATATTTGTCATACAAATACGTACAGAAAAACTACAATAATACCGAATTTTAAGAAAAATTCAATTCAGAAAGTCCTATATCAAATGACAATATCGAAAGCTCAAACACAAGTAAACAAATTAAAAATAATTGTTATATTCCTGACTTGGTACAGGCGTTTCCTTATGTAGAAAATGGTGGTTTAAACCTGGTTATGTATGCTACAAATGTCTTAATAGGAAAATGCGACGCTGAATCATCGGCAGAAAAATCCAACTTTGTTAGTTTAACATGAAGTGGTAAATCATTGATATTAATAAACTATAATAGATAACCTAGAGTAGAACCTTTAGAAACTGTGCTGGTGTTGTCGATTTATCGTAGACTTTTGATTTCTTCTTGGGTGTAAGTGTCTTTTTTTTAATCCGATCATGGAGTTGATTTATCGTAGACCTCTGATTGCTCCTATGGTATCAATCTATTATTTTTTTTCATTCGATCTGGAAGAAGACAGTCTTTAAAAGCCATATAGCGTTTCTAAAATTCTAAAGTGTTGCGAATAGCCAAAAAAAAAAGTTTATCAAAGATCTGCTACCATCATAACCTTCTGAAAACAAAACAAAAAGTTCTGCCGTCAGCATACATTCTTGATAACCAAACAAAAACCAAGATACACACAAGAACACAAGTAAATGTTTGACATCTGAACACCTTTTTTTATTTTCGTCTAATCCAGATAAAACGCCCCGTGTTGATGGCCATACTTTAACGTCTAATTGTATACTTTTAACACATTTTGACTTGAACGGAGAGTTGTCTCATTGGCACTCATACCACATCTTCATATTTTTAGTTTAAAACCTTTAAGGTTAAAAATATTTTAAACGTGATTACTGTGAGTTTGTGCTTACATGGGTTTGTTTTATTAGTAAAATACTCAACATGCCCTCAAAATATACCCCTCCCAAAAAGTACGAGAATTAGACTAGTACCTGACCAGTACTTTTATTTGAACCCGATTTATATCTTTTTCATTTTAAAGAGACCAGTTTTATAGTTATGTATTTATAGGTGGTATGCAAGGATATTTATTATTTCTCAGATTGAACACACACTGCAATTCAAATTACATACTAGATTGGTAATCTGCAAGTTAATTTTGTTCAAAGTCGTCATCTTGATTCAAACCAAACATAACGCGGTAGCTGGGGAAAAACTCATACTTTTAGCTGACATTCAAAAAACCCCCGTGAGCTTTATATTCATCTATGCCAATTGTATAACAGTCTGTTTTTCTAACAGGTATTTAAATGATATTCTCATACAATGGGAAATTTTTCATTTTGTAGATAATTCGTTTTAAAAGATTTAATTTAACCAAAGATGGGTTTAAAGAACTGAGAACCACTTTTTAGAACGTACTGAATACCAATTTAAGATGAAAGTAAATAAGTATAAATCAACAAGTTTTGCTTTTTTATTTTGTACTGAATCATTGCAGTGACATATCATTATTTGATATAAAATCATTAATGCTGTTTTAAAACACTGTTGGATATTACTCCAAATCTTTCTTAATGAGCAATGCAGATCGAGAAATGTTTTTCTTCTTTGTTTATGATTTTAAAAAATAGCAAATGTTCGTTACAAGTTTTTAATTCTTGCTTTTTTTATACCAATGAACGCTTTTCTTTATATTTTAAGAAATAAAAAACACAAAAATACTGAACTCCTCTCATATTATGAGAATAAAGTCTGTATTTAAAAGCTGAAATGTTATTAAAAATTTAACCAAGAACTTTAAAACATCAAATTCATCAACTAAATGCT
>CM034353.1:12237808-12270826 GCA_019925275.1 Mytilus edulis
ATCGAAACAGTAGCATAAGTTTCTATATAATTCGAGTCATATTTTTTTTATAAATATTCTCCAAATTCTTTCAAATTACGAACGAATCGATGCTTTTTTTTTAAGCTTTTAGTAAGATGATTTTAAACTTTAGATTATGTTCTTATATGACTTCAATTTTCAAAGAAATGAAATCGAGACAACAGATACCATTAAAGGAAGATATACGATAAGATAAGAAAACTTTATTTTGATTCGGCATTAGTACAAATATACAACACAAGCTCTAAGGAGCTTTTGACCGAATATAGAAACATATAAATAACATAAAAACAGTCTAATTTGACATTTAAAACAACCTGTAATATAAAGTTGAATCTAACATACATAGCATGCAATAAAAATAAGCAACAAATTTAGAATGAAGTAAAACATGCTAGACCAGAGCAACCAAAAACAACATAAATAATAAACAGCTCAAGAATTATCTGCAAGCATAAAACTCATAAATCTACATGATACCGACATATAACAAAGAACGAAGATTGACGAAAAGACAAACACGAAAACTAGAGAATGAGCAATATGAAAACTGGAGAAAGCTCGCTAACATCCGGGATTTATCGCAGGTACTTTGGAAGGGTAATCAAATCCTGCTTAACACGTGACGTCCGTCATGTTACTGATGGAGAGTAAGTTTTCAGAGTTGTCTTATTTTGTGATAAAATAATCAAGGAAAGAGGACGACAATTTACTATGACAATTTAGAAATGTCTGTTACAATCATTGATATAGAAATTCCATGATAAACAACTAACTCATGATGGTGCCCATAATAAAAATCATAAATAATAGAAAACTACGAAACAAAAGTTTTTTAATGGTAAAGTTGAGCCTACTCTTCAAAAGTTTGACAGTCGACAGTCGACATAATGACATGGTTGACCGTTATGTAATTCAATTTTATTAGTCGAAGTCGGAATCCCGTATCTTTTTTTTCCGGAATATCGTTTTTGAGTTAATTTCTACCCAATAAACAACACATTGGGTGTTACTATTGATAAATGTAGTGTTAATATAAAAAAAAGAAGATGTGGTATGATTGTCTATAAGACCACTTTTCACAGTTCACAAGAGACCAAATGACACAGAAATTAACAATTATAAGTCACAGTTCGGCCTTCAACAATGAGCCTCTACCACATAGTCAGCTATAAAAGGTCCCCAAATGTAAAACAATTCAAACGATAAACTTTCATAAAACACCCGATTTCATCCCGGAACCAAGTTGGCTAATGTTGCTCACCATTTTTATGTCTAAATTTTCGTGCGGTGTTAATTGGACTATTGTTTGGCTTTCATCTTCAACCAACTTATCCATTTTCATATTACCGATTTTTGACTCCGGAATTGATATTTTTCGACGGGTAACCTTCTCTGTGGTGGAACATTCTAGTACTCTGCCAAGCGACAGCAACGTATATAAGAAAATTAAAGATTTTAATCGGTACAAATTTGAGGGAAAGTTTACTGTTTAAATGCTTTCTATACATGATTAAAACATCGGAAAATAGAATTTTTTTCCCAAATTGCACCGATAATATATTTGATTTTACTTTTTTTGGCTGCTCTTAATTGCTTGAGTACCAGGATGTACTACCACTGAGTGGGTAACCTGTCGGATAATTGTAGAACCTGGAGTCAAAAGTCGATAATATGAAGTATATCATCTGTCCATAGACTATTCAGATTTACTTCATCTTCAAATATTTATATTAATACTTTTCGCTTTACACCGGTCCTACTAAAATGCGCCCGAGAGCGCCCGGGAAAAGAAATAGCGCCCGGGGAAAAGAAAAAGCGCCCGGGGAAGGAAAATTAGCGCCCGGGAGAATAAAATAATAATATTTTATAACAATAATTTTTTTCCTTAAAAAAAAAATTGCTTGTTTTGTCCTTAATATTAACAATGATTAATGGGGATATGTACGATGCTACATCGAAAGTGTTGTTTATGCTTTTTACCCCCTTCATTTAACTACTGCATGTACATGTATAGTACTGCTTTATTTGCTGATTTATTATGTGTAACTCTTTTAATTTTGATTAGATAAATATTTATCTGTGAAATTTAAGTTGTTTAATAAAAAATTACATTTTTCATTTTACAAAAAAAATCAAGTACACCTCAGTATAAATGTGGCCAAAATCAAGTACACCTTTTAGGGTGTACTTGATTTTGGCCATATTTATACTTGTCTTAACCAATAACTACATTTTAAACTTGTTTTAAGGAAATCAATGCTAGCACTGCATGCAATAATCCTATATCTATCAGTCATCAAATTGCCAAATATGAGAGTACAAGGATAAAGGCTGTGGATTTTCTATAAAAATCTTGATTTATTTGCCACAAAGTCCTCTTTTTCTATTAAATGCAATGGAACAGTAAAAAATAATGCTTTGCATCAAGTTTCCCCTTGGAATATGTACAAAATGGCCTATCTCTATTGTTCATTATATCTGTAGTTTTGATACAATTGAAGTTTAAAAAGTTCGTACAAAAATGGCTACAGAAGGGTACATAAACCTTAACGGGTTTAACAATGATGCATCCGGAGAGTTCAATATTTCGACAAATATAATGTCGTGAATTAACCTGGATCTGACCCCATATATCGATTTAAAGATTATTTAAAACGCTGCTTATGCTATTAATAGTGGGAAATGTTTAATTATGTAGCATAGAAGAATTATAAAAAAGTATTTCAGCACAACAAACGAACTCCTAAATTTCAACCAGAGCGAGTTTTGATCAGAATCAATCTTTTATGGTTGCCAATTTTGCCTAGTACGATCGCATGGTGCATTTAAAAAAAAGATAGTTTCAACTTTGAACAAGAGGCTGTCAGGCAGACAGAAACACGGATTTTCCTGCAGAAGTCAAGCAAGTATGGACACAACATTTGTGGTTTAAACAGCTCTGAATTTGAATTGTGATTGAACATTTGATACGGCATGTGTTTGTGACACAAAATAAATGTGGTCAAAGAACTGCAAAATTTGAAATTGAACATTTAACTATTATGATCCAATATCCAAAATATAAGTACATTGCTAGAATCAGCATATCAAAGAACCCCAAGAATTCAATTTTTAATGAAATACTTCTTAGTTCAACCATTTTTGTTCAAATAGAAATATTAACTCAAACTATATTTCCATAAACCACTAATGTAAATCTAAAATTAAATATGATTTAACTATAGACTCTAAAATAAGATATGACCTCTATTTTGTCATCAGTAACAACATATTAAAATTTAATAAGCATTGGTTGGACGGTTCATGAGTAAATGCACATATACGACTGGAAACGCCATTTTGTTTTCAATATTTCAAGAACCGTTACTCCTGAACGGTAAAAGTTGAAATCGTCATTCTACTTGACCTCGATTTTGTCATCAGTAACAACATATTGAATTTTTAAAAGCTTTGGTTGAATGGTTCATGAGTAAATGCAAAGATATGACTTGAAACGCCATTTTTCAATCTTTCAAGAACCATTGTCAAAATCGTCTGTATTGAACTTGACCTCCATTTTGTTGTCCTTAACAACATGTCAAAATTTTAAAAGCTTTGGTTGAACGGTTCATGAGTAAATGAACGGACAACATTTGGCTGACGCCCGCCCGCCTGCCCGCTCGACCACCCGCCGAACATTCCCAAATCAATAACCGATATTTTCTTCGAAAATCCGGTTAAAAATATACACATGGAAAAAAGTATTGCAACACCTTGATTTTTTAAAACTTGAAAATTCAGCCTCTTATTTTGGATGGAATATGATAAAATATTTGTAAAATAGTATTGAAACGTAGTTAATGATAACATTGGTATTACAACGAACAAAAAATGTATGAAAAAAAAATGTTTTATCTAACCAAAATTTTTATAACAAAATGAAGTGTTTTTTGTACAAAAAAATGCATTTCACAACTTTTACTGTAGTCGAACTTTACAATGTCAGACATTTGAAAATCCATCTTTAGATGATTGTTCACAACATGGTTGATCGTTATACGCCAAAGAGTTAGTACTTTGTGCGCAGCCTCTATTTAAACGGATAACCGCATCTTAACGTCTTCTGATTCCTGCCATAAATCGAATAATTTGTTGCTAAGGTAGCAGCAACCATTCCCGACGAAGGGTATTGTTTATTTCATGACGTGTTTGAACTGGGGTGTCCTTTCGTGCATTTTACGCCCAATAGTGTCCCATATATGCTCGAAATGGTTCAAATTCGGGCTACGATCGGGCCAAGGAAGATAAACCGAATTCTATTGGAACAATATTAATTGATCTTCCTCCACGATGCTAATTTCCAACTTTGGCGAGCTCTGCACTATATTGGATACAGGCAACTGTGTGTCTGTTCGTAGGCAAAGGTCCCCGAAATGGTCTTATCGCACGAAAACAGTAGCGATGAGCCGATCTTGAACAGTTCTTGTTTAAAGGCTCCTGTATGGTCATCACTCTCTTTTTAGGATTGTATTGTTTGCAATGGGTTTTCTTCTGACCAACCTTCATTATGCTTGATTTTCCCTAGCAGATGTTATAGCACGGTGGGTATGGTTGTCCTGCGAGAGAACGTACTGTGCTGGTGATTCGGTCCTGACGGGTGCTGGTGATCAATGAAAAAATGTAAACAAAGACGAAAATTATGATTTTTGACGTTTTTACTCATAAAAAATGGAAGAAAACAGTTGAGATTTTTCAATTTCGTTTCTTATGGGTTCATATATAAACCATTAAAAAATTGACCCTCTAAACTGTTTCAGTAAGCGTAACACAAAAATTCTCATTTTCAGAAAATCTCGAACTGAAAAAATAAAACAAAAATGCTCATAGAGTCCGCTTTCTATACCGCAATCCACACGACAAAACAATTTTGTGAAAAAACATTGCAATTTCTTAAAATTTAGCATTTTTTCAATTTATGCATGTCCTGATACTGTGCTGGTGGGTCCTGTCATTGTGCTGGTGGGTCCTGATACGGTGCTGGTGATTTTGGATAAGAAGTTGGTCATATTTGAAACAAATGTTACAAAATCAATAAAATTGGGCAGATAATTGTTGCCAACAGGATCTATGACTCCTGTTTTAGCTCTTGTGCATCCATTAGGCTGTTTAATATGTGTTTTCAAATGATCTTAACTTGTATTACATAATAACATAAAAGGGCAACATCTTTCGTCCAATATCAGATAACAATATATAGTATCTAAAATAAGTTAAAAATTCCACAATACTATATAATTCATTTATGTGTCAATTTGTTCAAAAAAAGTCGAAAAGAAGAGAGTTTAAGTTAATGTCATGATTATCTGTCGCTTTCTAGATCTATGCTTAGCATTTATTTCAGATGACATGGACTCCTCACCCTGATGACCCTGCTGCCTTTCATAACTTCATCCGTATACATATATTAATAGATAAACGAAAGGCTGCAACTGGTATTTTTGTATTTAAAATGATTCGTTGTAACGAGAATATTTGTGGTGAATGGAAACTGTGAGGGTCAAAATCTTAAATTGCTTATAAATGTTGCTGGACCTAGTTTCGTTATCTGATCCGAATTTTCTGAAATGTGCAAGGTAGATAGACATTTTGATTTGTTTACTCGGTAATGAACCCTTGTGTTGATCCCATGGTAAACATAACAAAAATCTCTGTACAAAGGTCTGTGAATTTTCTACAAAAATAGTGATTTTATTTTCACTAAATTCTCTTTTTTCTACTAAATACAATAATGAACTATAATAAATAATAATGCTTTGTCATAAACCGTACACGAAAAGATAAAATATTGATACAAGTACTTAATTTGCATCTTTGAACCCCCACCCCGGCTTGTTTTTTAGGAGCCTGGGGTGTCTAAAAATGGTCGATTACAGACAGTCGAGTACGCATTTTACTTTCCAGGCGTGTTTATGTTTTTTAAATATAAATTAAGGCTACATTTTAATATAATAATTCTATGAATTCACAATATAAAAAAATGCAGAAAAAAAATGAATGAAGTGAAATATCTTAGTAAGGAGTCATAACTACAGAGATGGTGTGTTTGACACACAAAACTTAAAAGCTTAGTGATATTACCAATATTAAAATAAAAGTGTATTTTAGTTGGGTATTTTTTCCATTTACTCATTTTCAATTATAATCAAGGCACATTTGATTTTTATTCATGAAAAATATTTAAATATAGAAAAGTAGGACACATTGTTCACTTCCTCCCCCGTAATTCTTTATCAAAAATATTTATTTTGAAATGAAAAAGCTAAGAAATCTTAGGTTTTTTAGTGTTTTCTAGGTTATCTCGTCTTCATTCTCTGACATATTCTAGCTTGCCCTTTCATAAAATAGTGATTTTTTTAGTGTTTTATCGAATTTTCGAAAAACAAATACCTGATAACCGCTTAGACAAAAAAAAATATGTTGGAAAAATCTTACAGCAAGTGATTCTTAATAGCTATAGCCTCGGTCACACCTTACCGGATAGCTCGAACGGACGCCTAACAGATAAAAAAAAAGTTATCCGTTGACAAAATTTGTATCTGTTGGGAGTCCGTTGGTGTACTAACGAACATGTAACGAATGCCAAACGGACACACAACGAACGTACGTGAAACGGATACGTACCGGACAGAATGGACGTCGAACGTACATCCAACGGACGAGTACCGGATAAAACAGACACCGCTATGGAAGCGTAACGGATAAAACGGATGCACAAAATAATCTGAAAATTAAAGGCAATAACCATCTAAAAATTAAAGGCAATAAACCATGAGAAATTTCAATTGGCATTTGTCCATTTTACATCCGGTAGTCATCCGTTTTATCCGTTATCCTTCCGTTAATATCCGTTTTACATCCGTTTTATCCGTTAGGCGTCCGGTAGACATCCGTTGGTGAATTGGTCTACCGGATCTCCAACGGATGCATAACGGATACGTAACGGATACAAAACGGACGAGTACCGTACAAAACGGATGCCTAACGGACGTTCAACGGACATTTTATCCGTTGGACGTCCGTTCAAAGTTTGAACATGCTCAAAATTTTCCACCGGACAGAACGGACGTCAACGGTTAAAACGGACGCTTAACGGACATGCAACGGATATGGACGGACGCCTAACGGATAAGAACGGACGTCCAACGGACATGAACGGATTGAGAAAAAGTTATCCGTTAGGCGTCCGTTCGAGCTATCCGGTAAGGTGTGACCAAGGCTAATATAAGATACATTTTTCTTTTACAATCCACCTTTAAAATTTTACGGGAAACTATTCCAAGCTTTCACTGTAACCTCGCTCTAACTTATCCCCCTCCCTCCCCCACCCTCCCCCAAAAAAAACACCAAACAAACAAACCCGCAATACTATTGTCATTCTTATAGTCAACACTCAATTGTTCACAAACAAATGTGTTTTAAGCTGCTAAAGACATGATTCAAACGCTCAGAAAGTCCTTTGTTCTATATTTATGCAAAACCTTTCACATTTTTATTTTATGGGTTATTGTTGAAGGTCGTACGATGACGTATGGTTGTTAACACATACTTCCTTTGGTTTCTTATGGAAATTTGTCCATTGACAACAAACATACCACATCATCTACATTATATTAAGTATTGTATAAATTACAACGTATTTTGGTGATCTTGCAAAATGATCGTAATCCCGAAAATCGTAAACATATTTTCTTATCTTAAAAGGGGGCAAGAAGGGTTCCATTAACAGGCCAATAAATAAGATTACAGTTAATTTCATTTTTTTTTTTAAATAGGGGTATTTTTTCTCTCATAATAACAGTAAACAGATTCACAACAATGTCAATTTCAAGAAAGCAGACAACAGCTAATTAGTCAACAACAGTACAGCATCAATGCTCTTGAATATATGCCACTTTTAACTAAAATATAAAAGCACAGAACCAGGACATAGGAGCACAGAACCAGGACCGTTTTTCTTATCACCAGCACAGCGTCAGGACAATTCCGTTTAACGAACTTGCACGACTTTTGCAATATAATATTGTTGTAATATACTTTGCATGGTACTTATGACACATCAGAGAAAAATTAAGCAACAAAACAGTCGTTTTATTGCCGTTCTGATACAAAGTAAACAAACCCACCAGCACAGAATCAGGACCAACCAGCACCCGTCAGGACCAAATCACCAGCACAGTACGTTCTCTCGCAGGACAACCATACCCACCGTGTATAGGGGGTCTTCATGATCTTGGAAGGTCTTTAACATCGTTTGTTGCCTGATTTTTATTCTCAAAACGACGTATAGTGGAATGGTGATGACCAACAATACGTGCAATTGTCACAGCGACATACCTGCTTCTCTCATGCTGATTATCTGCCATTTTGCTGCAGTTATGAGTTGTGGATGACCAATTACAAGGTGTCAATCACATAACTTTATAAACTTAGTTATTTAAAGTGTTGCAAACAATGAGGATAAAAACATCTGTTTTATTGTTTACGAGTACAGTAGCTGCATGTGCAGATAAGAACTTATCGAGTCGATATTTATTGATTAAACTCAGGTGATATTTAAATAATGTTTAACTAGTTCTATTTCAACAAATTATATCACCAAAAAATAAAGAGTGTTTTTTTTAATTTGAATTTCAATTTGGTGTTGCAATACTTTTTTCCATGTGTATATATAAAATCCTTGTCGAACTCATGCTATTTGGATATCGTCACTGACGAGGAAAGATAACACCAGGTCATCGAAAACTGAATTGTTTTTTCAGTCTAGGTGGTCGTGTGGTCTAGAGCGCAAGACACAGTGTAGGCGGTGTTGTCTCGATATCCCATTAACATGAGTTCGGATCCCGGCGAGGGGAGAACATAAAAGATTTAATATTGTTGTGCTGATATTTAGAGTAATTATGAATATAATATAGTAGTGCATCACCTTTACTGGTGTTCGAATGGATGAATATGTCATATGCGTAGAGTTGGCACTTGTTTAGACCATGGAAGTATTATATTGACAGTCACACTTCCATGTTTAGACCATGGAAGTATTATATTGACAGTCACACTTCCATGTTTAGACGCACTTTATTTTTATGACTGTATAATACGATCCTTAACGATAGATATTTAGCTGATATGCAATTTATTCAATCTTCATGCCTTATATATCATGTAATGTGTTACAACATCACTGATTTTACTGACGAGAACAGGTAACACTAGGCCACAGAAAACTGAATTATCGTTCAGTCTAGGTGGGTGTGTGGTCTAGAGCGCCGAAGTTGTCACTTGTTTTCAGACGTATATAAACTCTATATATACAGGTGCAACTAAAATGTTGCTATATTGCACAATGTACACATAAATTGAAAGTTTACCATTTTTAAAATTATCTCTTTTGTCGCCATGCAGGTTGGGTTTTAACCGAGCCTCATTGTCAAGACAGGACGTAAACTGGCCTGTATCTATGGTATTCTTTATTTCAAGTTTAATGAGATAAATGCGTTCAACATAGTCATCAAACTTTGAATTATTATCACCTACATTTCTATGGCAAGCCGTTCTCGTCAAAACTATGTTTAAACCATTTTTCGAAAAAATTACACACTGAGAATTACAACAAAGCACACTGAGATTTAAAAATTTCAAAACACACACTGAGAATTAAAAATTACACACTGAGATTTCATAAAGACGCACTGAGATTACAAAAATCTGAGACTACTATAACACATGTGTTATAGCAAGGACGTATAACTAATATACGTCCTTGGTTATAGTAGTCTCAGCAAAAATTAAAAACACACACTGAGAATTAATTGAAAATTACACACTGAGAATTGAAAATTACACACTGAGATTACAAAAAGACACACTTAGAATAAATAAACTGAAAACACACACTGAGAATTTGAAATTACACACTGAGAATTTAAAATTACACACTGAGATTTGTGCGCACTTTTTATGCGCACATATCTAATTAGCATACTTAATCTGAATCTATTACAAGCTTAAAACAACTAGGGGACAGAACTCGTTAGTCCTTCGATTTGGTTCCAAATTATTTATAAAAAAAACTTTAGAAATACAAGAACAAGAAATATACCCATTTACTCGTATTACAAAATATAACCAAATGATGAAAAACTTTATTAAAATTACAAGAAAACATTTGAACAATCTGCAAAAAACAAAGAATGCAGTGAAATTTTTACTTACAAGTGTCTATTATAGCATATAAACGTAACAAAAATATAAAAGATTACCTTGCGAAATCAGGGTAACAGTTGGAAGACTTTTGAAAAGGGACCCATGCTTAAACGATTTTAAGTAAAAACAAAATCCCGATACACTGGTAGTAATAATCTGAATTATAGGCAACAAACTTATGAATATGAGCGATGTTAAAGTCATAAGAAACGAGTGAGTGGTGAAAAAAAATGTTTATCCAATTCTTGAACCAATGCATGTACATATCATACACTAGGTCCTCTGTGCACTATTTTCTCATTTTTTACGCAAATATATCGTATAATCGTCAATTTTTGTTCTCTCTGTCTGTTATGATTTAACAAATATGGCTGCTCATTAAATGCCGTGTTTTGAAGTCGAAGTTTACCAATTATCAAGTGAGTGAAATAAAAGGAAGTCAATAGGTATAATTTGTATTGCCTGATATAAATATTTTTTCAATATATTACAAAATACAATATATCATAAATAATTCAATACACAAATGAAAATACATAAACATAGATATATAACCAAATTTTTTGGCAAACATCCGCCGCTATAAATTTATAAAAGGAAAAAAGAAAAAAAAAATTTAACGAGGGAGGGAGGGTGGGTAATTTCAACGTAATATCAAATTCAAAAATGTAAAGAAAACACTTTGCAATAGTATAAATAAACAATTAACAACAAAGGAAAAGTTTATATCCAATAAAAAGAGCGAAATAATATAGTGAGTAAATTTAATGCAAGAGTTTATACTAACGAAAATCTAGTTGAACCAGTGTGATTACTGAGGTGTAAAATATAAATTTCACTGTTTTGCTAATTAAATAATTTAACTCCTAAATTAAACCAATTATCAAGTGAGTGAAATAAAAGGAAGTCAATAGGTATAATTTGTATTGCCTGATATAAATATTTTTTCAATATATTACAAAATACAATATATCATAAATAATTCAATACACAAATGAAAATACATAAACATAGATATATAACCAAATTTTTTGGCAAACATCCGCCAAGCCTGCAAGGCCGCCAAAAAAAATAAAGATAAAATAATAACTATCAAAACAGTTAATGATGATAAAACCAGACATACTATCATCACTCTTTTTTCTCACTTCAAATAAGCTCCATCCTTTCAAAATGTGTATAGATAATGAAAGGACAAAACAGCAAACCAACTCAAAATATATGTAGATCTTGAGTAGTTAGAGGAAAACCAGCATCATATTCAGGATGCAAGTTCTCTGAAAAGAGAAAAAAGAATAATTATAGTAAACAATATACATGTATGAAGTAAATAAAAAACACAATCGTAACACATTACAATTTATATACTCTGATGCTTAATAATATTGATTATCTTTTTTCTGAAAAGTTCTGTACCAGCAAAATTTAAATGAAGCCCATCTCTCGGAGCAAATTAGGAAGAATCTGGAATATTGTCGAGTAAGAAACTCCTATACAAATTACAATATCATAAATTATTTCTTTTACACAATCTTTTTAACTCAGTATTAACTTTATTAACTTTAGCTCCAGTTTTCATGTGATCAACTGGTCTAGGAAGAATAGAAGTAAATATCAACTTAGCAAGTGTCATCTTTTTTAACTTGTGAATTAAATCTCCGAAATATGACATAATAGTATCTACGGATTGAGACGAAGAAATATTATTAGTACCAACATGAACTATAACGAAATCTACTGAAATTAAATCTACTTTCCCAGATGAAATTAACTCAGTAAGACGACCAATAGTGGCACCAGGAAAGGCCTGGGTTGTACACCCATCTATTCCACTAACATATTTAGGTATAGACGCTGACACAATGGTCGCCCTTTTTTCAAAGAAATTCCCTGTAAAAATTTATAATAAAACATCTGAAATATGTGCCGTCATCTTTTCTGCTGCTGAAATCTTATCATCTAATGAAAATTTTAAATATCTCTTGTAAGCATCGCTTTTCCAATCTCCGTACAATTGAATTAATTCAGTAGGTACTTCGGCTGCAAAAGCCCAGCTAGCCCCCCCTCGCCTAAAACTATGTGTAGAATATGAACAAGCATCTAAACCAATCTCAGTAATTAACTGTCTCAATATTGTCTGAAATTGTCTATACGTGACAGGTACACATAATTTATGTTTTAAAAAACAATAAGCTGGACTCTTATCAGAAGTACAAACTAAAGACTTCATATTCAAAAAAGCTTGAACGGGACACAATGGAGAATCTGGTATCGAGACTAAAGGTATCAATAATTCTCTCTCACCAAACTGAATGGTTTTCGACCATTTAACACTTATCAATAATAGCTTACGCTTACAATCGAAAATAATACTATCCCTACAAAGCTGCTTATTATGATCAAAAGTAGAAATGGAGTCTGGCACGTAAAAGGCATGTAAAAATAAACACCATATAGTAGCATCATATGCACTATTCATATCAAGCTTCTTATAAATTTGAAGTAAAATGTGAGGAGTAATTGGCAAAGCCTGTTTTAGACAATGTGCCTTAATTCTACATAAACCTCTTAATACTAATCTCAAATGAAAAGCTTCAAACTGTGGATATTCTAAATCTAACAATAAATGCAGATATCTTACTGAACTAATATAATTCTTTATAGAGTCAACAGATTTAAAACTTCTACTTAGAAACTGTGCATATAGTGTCAAAACATGAACTGTAGCAGGAACAGGAATAAGTTCAAAATATATACAAAACATAAAATATGATTCTAACTGAGTTTTCTTATTTTTATAAGTACTCTCCGCAAAAGCATGTTTAGCAGAATCTTTACATTGAAACCGCAGAACCTCTAACTCTGTAAAATAAATTACCAATTATTTAAAAATGAAAAATCTGACATGAGAACTGGTACCTCTTCATATCTATCTACTGAAATAGCTGACTTAAATAACTCTCTGTATTTATGACTACAATGCCATCGAGACAAATAGTCAGCAAGTCTATTTTCTACACCTAAAATGTGTCTGGCTCGAACTTCAAACTGAAAACTTGCTTGAATAAAACAAAGCTCTCTCAAACAAGTTTGCATAAAAGCATCCTTAGATGAACCTGAATTGATGACCTGAACAGACGCCTCATTATCACAAAAGATCAGAATTTTTTTCCCGCAAAATGTTTTCCCCCAAATTTTAACCGCAACTACAATAGCAAGTAACTCCAAACAATTGATATGTAATTGATCTTTTGTGATATCAGAAGGAAAAACAGCATGAAAATACTGATTTGAAGTAATAGATCCAAACCCTTCTAAACAAGCATCGCTTGAAAAAATCTCATCTGGAGACGACCAATCTTCAAGAGACATCATAGAGATACCATTATAGCTCGACAGAAACCTATGCCACCACAATAAGTCTTTCTGTACCTCTACCGGAATCTTTCTATATATCTTATGTCCACTGCCCACGACATTTGAAGGGAAAGCACTACGAAGCCAGTTCAACAAACGACTGACAAATAATCTACCGGGTCGTTCACAGGTGGACACAAAATGAAGTTTCCCAAGTATTGACTGTAACTCTCTTAAGGAAGCTTTTTTCTTTCTTAACCAAGCCTGAACTAACAACGAAATCTCTAGAACACGATCTGAAGTAACTTCCAAAGTCAACTTCACAGTGTCAACTGTGATTCCTAAAAATTCCATCCTCGTAGTAGGAGCTACTCCTTTTTGCTTTGACTCCTCTAGCCCACAACTATCTAGTAATGCACCTATAGCAATATAAGCTTCATCAGCTTTATCCACCGTATCTGCACCACCAAAATCATCTAGATAATTGATAACCATGTATCCCATCTTATAAAACATAAAACTAACAGCTGTAGTGATTCTTTGACAAATCAAAGCACTAGACCGTAAACCCATAGGAAGAACACGATCCGCAAAGAGCTTATTATCCCACTGAAAACCAACTAAATGCAAATCACCTGGATCAATTGGAATTTGCCTGTAGGCCCTTTTCAAATCCTTCTTAAAAACCAGACACTTACCACCTTTATCCTTAATTATTCCGACTAAATCATCAACTTTCGGATACGATAATTGAACCCTTTCACCTAAATAAACATCCTTTAAGATAAAATCATTTACGGATCTTCCAGGTGGGAAACTTAAGTCTAAAATGACCCTTCGTTCCACCGAGTCTTTTTTATACACCGAATTTAACGGTGAAATTTTGAAATGACAAGAAAAAGGATTTTTGTCAAACGGTCCAATTATTGCTCCATATGTAGCCTCCTTTAATAAGTAAGCCAAAATTTCATCATGAAAATCTGTAGCCCCTTTATGATTCTTAACTTTAGATGAACCTTCATTTAACATTTCTCCCTGATATCCAATCGGAGCACCAAACTGTAAAAACTCGCAAATGATTTCATCGTCATAGTCTATCAAATTTTCCCTAAAAAAATCTACATTAATTCCAGATTTAACTGGAATTCTACAACCCAAATAATTTGGGTAACCTGATTGAACAATTTGATTATGTATTTCAATAGTATTTTTAAACTCAGTATCGTTCAGTTTTTCCTGAGCAACTAAACCAACCTTATTAATCTTAATATTCAATGTGTCTACATTTACATCACACAATAAATCTTTCTTGTATTTTTTACAAAAATGTGTACACTTATTAATAAATGCATTTCCCTTGTCAAGATTATCAACCTTATCATTATCAAGTTTGTCATCACTTTCCAACGATTTCATATAACTTGGTAAAAAAACTTCTGCTAGTGGATTTAACATTGTACATTTACCAAACACATTTTTTATTGCTAGTCATTTAGTTTGATGCGGACAAATTTCTGACGATTCCGGATGATAAGCCTTTCTGTTATCTTCTCTCCAGCAAGTCGCACAAATATGTTGAAGGTACTTATCGACACCTCGGATTTTGCCATAATGTGAATCATTATGCACACATTTTTTCCTTTGAAAATGCGAACAATAAAACACAGTCTCTTCTTTCTTTACTGGTTTTTTGTTTTCCCCATACTGAATAGATTTTTTAGACTTGACATCTGATTTTACATATTTAATCAAAATGGGAGTTTCAATCTCACTGAAATCTTTGGACCAATCAGCCAAACCATTTTCAATCTGCCTTATTATATGAGCATACATTTTTTTCAGACCCTTCCACTCATACAATTCTGTATAATACGCAATTTTTTTCAACAGCTTTGTTCTACCAATTCTTTCGACATCGCCTATCTTTGAAGAGGACAAAATTTCCAATTCTCCAGCCACAAATAAGTTAAACTCAAGATCATCAAAATTGATTTTAGACCCCGCATATTCAAACTGCAATTTTGATTGCGGCCACAATTGCTTTTTTACTACTTCATCTGACGGATGATCAAATATACCAGACTTTTTCTTGCTTTTGTTTTTGTGTCTTTTGGATTTTTTTATAGAATCACTTAATTCATCGGACTCACAGCTAGAAGTGGTATCCCCACTTTCATCAGACGAATCATCTGAATCAATTTCTAAAATTTTCTTAACAGCTGATTCTGCCTTTTTCTTAATTGAAGGACATTTTCTTAAAGAATTAATGTTAAGAGAATCATCTATTTTAGCAGTACCTTTTTGTTTCTCCGTTTTCTTCTTTAACTCTTTTTTCTCCTTCTCTATTTCCTTCCTGATCTTTTCTTTCTTCTCCTGCGACTTTTGTTCCTTCTTTTTCCGCTTTATTTTCGCCAACTCCTTCTTTAACCTCTGCAACTCCTCATCTTCCTCGCTGCTTTCATCACTGTCATTGCTGTCGACCTCCGACTCAATTTCCTCCACTTTCTGTAGTCTTCTTGACTTCACTGGAGTCATCTCCTTCTCCAAACTGAACACATCCTCCGTAACATTAGGGCTAGACATTCCCACACAATGCAATTGTTTATAGTTAACGTTCTTACTTTCCCTTAATTCCCGAGACCTGTGTAATTTAGATTCCTCATTGTGTTATTTTAGGTTTTAAAATCTCAGTGTGTATTTTTTACGAAAAAAGGGTTTAAACATAGTTTTGACGAGAACGGCTTGCCATACATATCGACATGGGAAGCCGTTAAGGATAATCTAGCTTCATAATTTTAATTTGTACAATGATCGATGTAATTGTCCGTTGACTTTAAATGGACATCAACTGCAACAGTTTATATATACTTTATCTTTTACAAGATTAAAATGTATTTTAAATATAAAACAATAGCAGGATAGGATTAGCAGCACAAATATATACACAAAGCAACAGTCAATTTCCGTTAAGGAGATAAGAAACGGATATGTAGTTTTTGTTTAAAGTCAAGAAAAAACATTTCATTTCAAACGTTTTTATTTGTTTTAGAGTGGTAAGTACATTTTTTTACATAATTTATTAAATCATTTATAATTAAAAAATGTTTATCATGGTTTTTTTCCCAGATTGATTGATTGATTAATTGTTGCTTGTTTAAAACGTTCCATCGCACACATTTCATGCACATTCAGGACAAAAACAAATTTCTGTTTATACAATAAAGTTGGTTCATCAGTAAGATAACTGTATTTTTAATAAAATTCAGTTTGTAATTTTCATAGAGGCCAAACATGACAATTTTCAAATTAAGTGGAATTTCGATAAGAACCTTATCGAAAAATCCAAGAATTTAGATTGTGCCAAATGTCGGCTACAATATGACAACCTCCAAAGTAAATGTTCTATAGTTTCAGGCTCTTCCTTGTAAAATGTACACAAATTACTATTAACAAGTTTCATTTTAAAGAGTAGAGCATTTGTCCCTTAGATATAATAAATAAGTCTATATTGAAACCAACATAACCTAGTGTTTTTTTGAAACCTTGATAACACACAATTATTTTTTCCAATTTTCTACAACTTTATTAAGAATACCTTCCCATTTTTTTGTGCTACAAAATCTGTAGGTAAAGTTCCTTGATTCAAAATAGTATACATGTCCTTTGAGCCCTTTTCGGACTTGAAGAAAATATTAATGTTAAAAGGTATAATAGCCTGATGTTTTTTTTTCTCTTTCAGTGTTCATTTCAATGCATATATACGTCCATAAAACTGTAGAGACATGGGTTTGAAATTATACATAATTTCAAAATTTTCATATGTTAATATATTTCCATGTTCATCTAACAGGTCATTTACAGTCCATACCCCATGATGTGCCCAATTTTATAGTAAACGCTGACATTATCAATTTTAATATGTTCGTTAAGACATATAGATGTAGAAATGAGTTCCTCAAAATGAAATGGATGTCTGGATTTTGACATAGTTTTCCAGGAATGTAAACAATAATCCCAAAATTTGTTTTTTGATTTTTTAATAATTCCAAAATAAGCCAACTCTGTAAAATTTATATTTGGCTGGAGGTAAATAATTGAATCCATTTAGATTTTGATTTAAATAATCTTCTAACCCAAGTAAGTTTTAATCCTTGTACAAAATTTCTCAAATTAATCATTTTTATTCTGAAGTATTCTTGACATAGAAGATCCTGCTTTATCTTGTTAGGCTTATCATCCCAAATGAATGAATACATTTTACTATTAAGTTGACTTATCATATTAGCATCTGGACCTGAGATGGACATGAACAGATGATTAAATTTTGATATAATTAGTGACTTTATAATTGTTATTTTACCAAACGGGGTAAGTGACTTTTTTTTTTACCTTTTTTGTAATATTTTTTCTATTTCTTGGTACGAATGTTTGTTATGCACAGTAACATTTATTTCCATGCACCCGACAAACAGACGATTGTTAAAATACTCATTCTATTTTAAAGACGATAAGAAAGACACACATTTCAGATGTTGATAGTACGGATAAAATTGATGTCATTTTATAAAAGACCTTGAAATTATTGGGTTAATAAAATTTAAACTTTTGAGGTACAAAACAGCTTTGGTACCGGTTGTTTCTACGCGATATTTAACCATCATATGTATATAGGATATGCCTTTTGCAACAATTGAAATGTTTGGGCAGTAACAACTATTTGAAGTACCTTCAAGCAAAATTTTAAGGAAAAATCACTGGTAGAACTGAATAAGACTGTTTGGTTAAACAGTTAAACATCAAAATGCCAGCTGTATATAAAAGGTGCGAAGGTTTGACGTTTTGTGCAGAAGTCGGATGAAATAATAACGATTAGAAAAACGACGCCGAGTAAACGTTACCATTACTAAATCCGTAACATCTTTACTTATCATTGGCACACTCCTCTGTTGTTAAACGGCTTTCTGTTCAATTTGTTAAGTTTTACAGTATATATGTAGGACTCGGAACCGCGATGGTACTCCGAACCGCGTTGGTCACGCTGAAGTGCGATGGTCCACGCTGAAATGCGTTGGTTAACACGCTGAAGTGCCTTGTTTAACACGCTGAAGTGCGCCTTGGTTAACACGCTGAAGTGCGATGGTGACGTTGTGACGCTAACTTGTTGTTAGATACGCTGTGGTGCGTTGGTAGGTACGCTGAAGTGCAAACGTCTATAGTACTTATTAAGCAGGACACATTGTCAAATACACTATTAACTTGTACTTTTCATGTTATAGCTAAAAAAAATTGCTCACAACACTCATTTATCTATTTATCTGATATCATTTTAAAGATTTTTTTAAGAAATATGTTTACTTGAAGAATAGTAAAATTAATATTAATATCAAAACATTTTATTTGTCTTACTTAACGCTTTCGGCTTGCATAGTAAATGCTTCCGCAAACACGGGTTAGCTCATCTGCAGACCAAGATCATCTTTTAGTCGCCTTTTCCGCCATGGTTTGTTGTCTGACTTAGTTTGACATATTTTTGTAACCCCACCTCTAATGCTCAAAACTGTTTGAGATTTGAATCGTTCGTTTCATTCTGTTTCCTTTCCTTTGTACTATGAACCTTCACCTAGGTAAACCATTATATGTCAAAGTACGGTCTTCAACATGGAGCCATTTAATTTAATAACGTTGTATTTGAAAACGTCACAATGTCTAAACGTCACTTCAGTGAAAGGACCATCGCACTTCGGCGGAGACCATCGCACTTCAGCGTGACCATCGCACTTCATCGTCCCCATCGCACCTCCGAGTCCTAAATATATATATTATGTTGGTTTTTTTTTATTCACCAGCAGTTGTCTGTGGGAAAATACTCTGCACATTTTAACGGTATACACAAGATAACGGTATATGTGTATATTTTTTGTTAGAGACAAGTGCATGTGCTCAATTTAGTTGGTATTGTGGTGAGCAAAATCACACTTCATCTGTACGTCGTCATGAAATAAATAAAATAGATAAACAAATAATCTTTATTTCAAGAGGATGATCCACTTATTTAAAACTAATCTTCCTGAGAGTCCTCAAAATAATAATAACATATTTATAAGTACGTACTACGGAAGCGTATTAGCGCCACTTTTTGTTCCGCAACGCATATTAGAGGAGTAACGAAGGACCTAAACATCGAAATACGCTTTAACATTAAGAAATAGCTGATTTTGAATAATGGAATGGACTGCTGCAAGCCGTCAGCCCTCAATCAAGGCAATGTATACACCAAATTAAAGCTTATTGATAGAGGAATAAACTGAGTATATTTTGCATGTTTGAAACCTTCTTAAAAAACTAATGATAGACCTGTTAAGCCTGATGATACGTATTCATGGATTGGAAAATGCAGGAACTCGGGTATAGATAAAGGGGGTATATGTATTTTGCTTAAAATTAGACCTTTCTATTCTGGGTGTTAATGTTCTGAATAGTAAAGACGATAAACATGAGCGGTTGTTGGTTCTGTCTAGAATAGGCAATACCAAAACTACTATAGAAATTGCATATTTTCCGACTTATGGAATTTAATCGGGAAACAAGTTTTAGCTTTCTAAAAAGCTATGGACTGCTTCGCTCTACACTAATTTAAGGTTATATTTGTGCATGTGGTTGTTAAATTAGTATTGGAAATGTGGTATTTTTAGATATTGATTGGTATAAAATGGATGTACTTTACGGTATGTCCCTCTTGTCGTGGAAGTTGTTCCATGAGACCACAATGGAGTTGTTGACATCTGGTATGTCCCTCTTGTCGTGGAAGTTGTTCCATGAAACCTCACTGGAGTTGTTGACATCTGGTATGTCCCTCTTGTCGTGAGAGTTGCTCCATGAGACCACAATGGAGTTGGTGACATCTGGTATGTCCCTCTTGTCGCGAGAGTTGCTCAATGAGACCACACTGGAGTTGGTGACATCTGGTATGTCCCTCTTGTCATTGAAGTTGTTCAATGATACTCCATTCTGGAGTTGTTGACATCTGGTATGTCCCTCTTGTCGTGAAAGTTGTTCTATGAGACCACACTGGAGTTGGTGACATCTGGTATGTCCCTCTAGTCGTGGAAGTTGTTCTATGAGACCACACTGGAGTTGTTGACATCTGGTATGTCCCTGTTGTCGTTGAAGTTGTTCCATGAGACCACACTAGAGTTGTTGACATCTGGTATGTCCCTTTTGTCGTTGAAGTTGTTCCATGAGACCCAATTCTGGAGTTGTTGACATCTGGTATGTCCCTCTTGTCATTGAAGTTGTTCCATGAGACTCCATTTTGGAGTTGTTGACATCTGGTATGTCCCTCTTGTCGTTGAAGTTGTTCTATGAGACCACACTGGAGTTGTTGACATCTGGTATGTCCCTCTTGTCGTGGAAGTTGTTCTATGAGACCACACTGGAGTTGTTGACATCTGGTATGTCCCTCTGTTCGTTGAAATTGTTCCATGAGACCACACTGCAGTTGTTGACATCTGGTATGTCCCTCTGTTCGTTGAAATTGTTCCATGAGACCACACTGCAGTTGTTGACATCTGGTATGTCCCTCTGTTCGTTGAAGTTGTTCCATGAGACCACATTGAAGATGTTGACATCTGGTGTGTCCCTCTTGTCGTTGAAGATGTTCCATCAGACCACATTAGAGTTGTTGACATCTGGTATGCCTTTTTGTCGTTGAAGTTGTTCCATGAGACCACACTGGAGTTGTTGACATCTGGTATGTCCCTCTTGTCGTTGAAGTTGTTCCATGAGACCCCACAATGGAGTTGTTGACATCTGATATATATGTTATTGTCGTTGAAGTTTCTACATGAGACCTCACGGGAGTTGTAGACATCTGGTATGTCCCTCTTATCGTTGAAGTTGTTCCATGATACTAAATATGTAAGGATTTTGAATTTTTAGCCTTTTCTTGATCTTGGATTGTCAGCATTCTATTTGGTCTTTCTGTTTTAGTTTAGTGCGATAAATCAATATGAACAGTACCAGTAAGTGAATGTATGCGTTGTTTCTGTCTAGTTTTGTAAGGTTATTGTGTCATTTTCCAGTTGCATATGTATATAGTAGTTGTCGAAGCATCTTTGTGCTTTAGCTATAGGAGCTTAACTTTTGTAGCACACACTTACATTTGTAAAAGTTTTGTAGATGTGATGTTAACCCCCCCCCCCCCCCCCCCCCCCCCCCCTATAACATCAAAATCATATTGGTCGCTAAAAACGCCCATCCTTTTACAAATATTATTATATTGTATATTAAATTTTTGTACATTTGATAGATGGGTAACAAATCTTCTCAGAATATGACAGATCCTTTGATGTCAGAAAAATGTCGAAATGCAAGAGAGAAAATTAAGGTCGCACGTGAGAAATTCTTGTCAGCTTTGAAAGAAGAATGTGACCAACACGATGGTGATATAGGTAAGAAATATTTTTCTCACACCGATCAAGAAAATCGCCAGGCTTGTTGAGCTTTTTAAATAGTTAAAATTTAACTGTTGAGAGTGGATAAATATCATAATACACGAGTTATAGTGGTGGAATCTGTTTCTCTAATTATTTTTATCCTTCCTTTTGAAGAAAACTGTGTACTTTTTATGTGATGTCATGAGACATGGTCGCCTTTTTTCATGACGTCACAATAGGAAATTAAAAAAGAAACCAAGAAAATTTAACGTCACAATTAAAATTCCACCAATCATTTGCCGAGAACAGATTTTTCACAAGTGAGGAGAAATATTTTCTCACACCGATCAAGAAATATGAAAATAGCGCAAAAAATAGAGAAAAAGAAACAGCAAACCAACCAAAGAGTAGAAAACAGCCAATAGCAATCATTTAACTTAAAAAAAAGGGGAGGAGAAGCGGAATGGTCGATTCCTGAACAAAAAATGTACTAGTTCATATAAAATGAAAGTCACAATAAACTCCAAAACAAATAAATGACCCAAAATTAAGATAAATAAAAAAAAATACAAGACAATGGCAAAGATAAAGTACCGGACTTGGGACAGGTGCAACAAATGCGGCAGTGTTAAACATGTTTTGTGAGATTTCAACCCTCTCCTTTACCTAGTTTATTTTTGTCTCATATTTCTACTTATTTATCCCACATTAACAGAAACAAACTTCTGGCCCAGCTTAAACCCTAGACGGTCCCAAGATAAAAACAATTAAGATGCTATAAAGTGTTACATTGACCCAGAACACATGAATGGAGTTGTAAAAAATTAAGTACCGTTTTAATTTGCAATTCGAAAAATAATTGAACAATGTGGCCTTGTAGATGAGGAATGCTCAATTAGCTTGTCTAAGACTTCAGAAGTACAAAGACCTTTTCTATATCAGCTCAGAGTTCAGAGTGGTGTTAGCTGCTTCATCTTGTGACACCTTACAGGGTACTTTGTGATTTATACATTGATTTTAATGATTTGCAATAGAAATCAGTAAACCTTCTTAATTCCTTCTTATAAAATTATGTAAGCTATGAGTCGTATTAATACACCGAGATGTAACCATAATTTATTAGGGACCCTGGATAAATTATTTCGACTCAGAATCGATTCTTTCTTGTTTTTGCTTAAGTATGAAGATCCTCTTTGTCAAAATTTATTTGACGTGAATACAACAACATTCCAGAATTTGAATTAAATGACTATCCAATTATGTAATGAGTAATTTGAAAAGTTCTGTATTTTAGATTTGGATTACAACTCTCTACCGCATCATGGTGATGAAGATTGTATCGAGATTGATCCAACACATTATAGTTTTCCTTTTGAGAATCTGGTACTAGAAGGTGGAGGAGTCAAGGGTCTGGTTTACGGTGGAGTTGGAAAGGTAAAGTAATAATGTAAAATCTGGTTCTAGAAGGAGGAGTCAAGGGTATTATTCAAGGTGGAGTTGGAAAGGTAAAGTAATGTGTATAGATCACTAGAAGGAGGAGGAGTCAAGGGTATTATTTACGGTGGAGTTGGAAAGGTAAAGTAATGGTGTAAAAAATCTGGTTCTAGAAGGAGGAGGAGTCAAGGGTATAATTAATGGTGGAATTGGAAAGGTAAAGTAATGTGTAGATCTAGGAGGAGGAGTCAAGGGTATTTTTATTTACGGTGGAGTTAGAAAGGTAAAGTAATGTGTAGATCTAGGAGGAGGAGTCTAGGGTGTTATTTACGGTGGAGTTGGAAAGGTAAAGTAATGGTGTAAAATCTAGTTTTAGAAGGAGGAGGAGTCAAGGGTATTATTTACGGTGGAGTTGGAAAGGTAAAGTAATGGTGTAAAATCTGGTCTTAGAAGGAGGAGGAGTCAAGGGTATTATTTACGGTGGAGTTAGAAAGGTAAAGTAATGGTGTAGATCTAGGAGGAGGAGTCAAGGGTATTTTTATTTACGGTGGAGTAAGAAAGGTAAAGTAATGTGTAGATCTAGGAGGAGGAGTCAAGGGCATTTTTATTTAGGGTGGAGTTAGAAAGGTAAAGTAATGGTGTAGATCTAGGAGGAGGAGTCAAGGGTATTTTTATTTACGGTGGAGTTAAAAAGGTAAAGAAATGGTGTAGATTTAGGAGGAGGAGTCAAGGGTATTTTTATTTACGGTGGAGTTAGAAAGGTAAAGTAATAGTGTAGATCTAGGAGGAGGAGTCTAGGGTGTTATTTACGGTGAAGTTGGAAAGGTAAAGTAATGGTGTAAAATCTAGTTTTAGAAGGAGGAGGAGTCAAGGGTATTATTTACGGTGGAGTTGGAAAGGTAAAGTAATGGTGTAAAATCTGGTGTTAGAAGGAGGAGGAGTCAAGGGTATTATTTACGGTGGAGTTTTAAAGGTAAAGTAATGTGTAGATCTAAGAGAATGACATAAACGCAGTCTTTCCTGGTTACAATAAATAATTCGGTGCTAAATGTTGACATTTTTACCTGTTATGTTTGTTGGTTTTGCTCACACATATTTTTAAGATATTGGAACTATATGCGAATGTCTTAGTGGAAGGTTTAGCTAGATATAAAACCAGGTTGTATCCACCATTTTAACATAACGAAATGCCTATAAAGATCTATAAAAAGTCAGGAATATAATATTTATTTTCCATTCGTTTAATGTGTTTGAGCTTTTTATTTTGCCATTTGATTAAACACTTTCCGTTTCCTTGGAATTTCGGTATTTTAGTTATTTTACGTTTTAAGCATATTTGCTCAATGTTGAATGTTTTTTTTAATAGCCTATCTTAGCAAATATTGAATTATAATAAACGCTATATAAATAAAGTTTTGCAGGAATATTTTATAACAATTAAAAAGTCACCATGTATCATTGAAATTTATCTCATCATAAAAAGCAGAATTAAAATTTTGAACGCCAGGTGGCCATTTCGTCTATTATAGATTGACCAATGACGCTCGAATCAAAAGAATAAAAGAGGTCAAATATGATATGATGTTTCAAACCATTCAAGACCAAAACATTCAAAATGTTTTTCCAAATATTTATTTCTATTGTTCCAAAAGAGGGACGAAAGATACCAGAGGGACAGTCAAACTCATAAATCGAAAATAAACTGACAACGCCATGGTTAAAAAAGAAAAGGAAAAACAGACAAACAATAGTACACATGACACAACATACAAAATCAACTCATCATAGATACCAGGACTAAATTTTGTATATACGCCGACGCGCGTTTCGTCTACAAAAGACTCATCAGTGACGCTCGAATCCAAAAAAGTTAAAAAGGTCAAATAAAGTACGAAGTTGAAGAGCATTGAGGACCAAAATTTCTAAAAGTCAAAACTAAAGAATAAACAACACGAACCCCACCAAAAACTAGGGATGATCTCAGGTGCTCCGGAAGGGTAAGCAGATCCTGCTCCACATGTGGCACCCGTCGTGTTGTTTATGAGATAACAAATCCGGTAAATTCCAACCGACATCTGTACAACACGTCAATGCTTTGTAACCTTTTTATTATTACACATCTGACATTTTGATCTTTAACAATCTTCTTTAAGAAATAGACAGTTGATATTACTGAATGTGTTTTTTACACATAACAGTTATTTAATCATAATCATAACTTATTTAAAGTATATATTTCAAATAATTGTCGTGCCAAAGAATGTCAATTCTTGCAAAATTAATATCTTCAATGATGGTCAGGATGGGTAGCTAATGCTATTGAATAGTGTATTTGAATTCTGGGCAATGTTTAAATAAACCATGTTATATTTCATATTTGAAGGAGCTTGAAGAACATGGAATTTTAAAACAGATTCACAGATTTGCTGGCGCCAGCGCAGGCGCAATAGGTGCTGCATTGTACGCTGTCGGATTTAATTCATACGATGTTGAGCAAATAATGAAAGTTGACCTAGAACCTATTATTTGTGGTTAGCGTAATACTATGATTATGTATTTTATACTATACACATTGAAAAATATTTTAGAAACAAAAAAACACTTGAAAATGTGGTAACTTAATTATTTTTTTTTACTGAATTTAGATGATGCCGATGAATTTTATAGAACTGTACACCAATGTGATAAAAAAAAATATGTGGTTGTTGTCATCCGAGTAGCCCGTTGCGGAGGACATTGAAATACCGGGCGTCCGTCCGTCCGTCCGCGCTCTCACGGGTACAATTCCTGCCAGATTTTTATAAAATTTAATCTATAGATTAATATCATGAACATCTCGGACAAGTTTTATAATGGTGGACGATCGATTTTTTTAAAAGAGCTTTTTCCCTTAGACATATAAAATACATGCAACGCGGGGCCATTGAAAGTCGGTTCTTTTAATAAACATTTTATGACACAGATTATTATATTTGTTATAGATGCACCCTATGGTTACTTCAGCCTGATCCCAAATATGATATCAGGCTATGGTTGGCATCCGGGAGTCAAATTGATGAAATTTCTTGGGGAAGTTATATCAATGAAGACTGGTGACCCAGATATAACATTCGCTGAGGTATAGTAAACATAATTTTTTATTTTTTTGAATTATAATGGACCATAGAACTTTGTTCTCCAATAAGAAAACACAATTTTATAGAGAAATTTTAATCATTCGAAGATAAGATACAATGTATACTCGTCTGATGGAACTTCATACCTGAAAGAAGTAATTATTGCGCCCAACTTCAGGCTGTGGCATACATGTATATGCATTTTGAATTAAAAAAAAATGTTTTGCGAAAATGATAGTAGTAAGTCAAGCCTCTTTATGCAGTCTTTGATTCAATATGTTCTAGACGAAGATGTGTTTAGAATTCTTTTTTAAAGGAATAATTCATGCACATACATCTCTAATACTATAATGTTGAATACTTCCAAAATTTCGTTAAAAAATCATTTTGCTTTAAATCATATTTTGCCCGTATGTGGTGATAAATTATGTAATGAATAAATGTTTTTAAATGTATACACTAGTTTCGGTATTGAATTGTGATTTTTTTTATAAAAGAAATTTACTTTCAGATTCATCAGTGTTCAAGAAAATTGGTTATGCATTTTGTCATTGTAGGTATATAAGAAATTTGGTAATGAATTATGTGTTATCATTGCAAACGTCAATACTATGTCAGAAGAATATTGTCATGTAAAGACGACGCCTGATATGCCTGTTAGATTGGCTGTCCGTATGTCAATGTCTATTCCTGGTAAGATTTAGTCATTAGTTTTCAGAGAGGAATTGATATATAATTGATATGAATTTAAAATGTATTAAATTGATAAACAGATATACATCTATTATTATTATAAGTTACATGGTATGTTGTTGACCTAATGTCATATATATGGGGTCAGTAGATTCCAGTGACCTAATAAGATATATATATGGACCCATATATATCGTTTTAGGTCACAAGTACATAGTGTAACGAATTTATCTAGCTAACTTTATTCGCATGTGGTGTTATTTTCATCTGTGGTATTTCAATTCTCTATTTCATTTGGACTAACGGGCCATCATAGTGATTGAGTCTACAATACTTATTATTAAGAATCTTATTCCATTTGTCTATACAAAACAACAATTGCCAACAATAACAACGTGATAGCTTTAAAATTGTTTTATAAATAAATATTGCAGACATATCATTACAAAGAGTGAGGTGTGTAGAAAAAATAAGGAAACCTTTCTCGCGATCATTTGAACTGACCTGCCTGCCGTTTATGTATGGCCAGTATTTACTCATCTATGTTAAGTTGTAAATGAAATTAGGAGCGATTATCAAATCGGCGCAAATTGAAAAATGAACTCGGCGCAAATGAAAGAGTGAAAATTTAAAAAATCATCGCAAATGTCATACGCCCCTTGTTTAATGCATTTATTTCAATCGTGCATTATCAATTCATTCTTCTGTGTAAACCTTTCAGAATTCTTTTTTGTCATGAAAGGGAAGAAACTTCTTACTATCCCCATATGATAACTAACAATATGTGATAACTATTATTCGTGAATTTTGTAAATTTAGTTTCATTTTTTGAGTAGGAATAAATCTGAAACAATTATAAATGCTTTGCATCTAAAAAATGTTGTTCTAGATGAAACACAATTTAGGTGTATATCTTCTATTTACATCGTCATTCTATTTATCTTGAGGCCCAATAATCAAAGGAAAGTAAATAAGCATATTGATATGGTATAACAGTTAGAAAACTATGAATTAAGTCTTACATTTGCATTGATATAATGATGGTAGTAATGATAGTACAAGAACACATATACGTATTAAATATGGTACAACAGTATATATAAATATAAACAGTGTAGACGTGGAAAGGTAACACCCGGCCACCGAAACCTTCATTTTTATGAAGCCCAGGTGGTCGTGTGGTATCGCGGGACGGCTTCAGTGCAGGAGATTTGGTGTCACGATATCTCAGTAGCATGGGTTCGAATCCTGTTGAGGGAGAATAAAAAATTGCGAAAGCAAATTAACAGATCTAACATTGTTGGGTTGATGTTTAGAGGAGTTGTATATACAGTGAACTATACACACTTATCGGACCACAGATGAATTATCACGTTGTGATTGGTTAAATGCCGTCACGTGGTGACCCCCTATGAGACCGTATGGGGTTAGTAAGTTTCATATGGGGTTCATGACGCGTTAATGGCGACGTCATCTATTACTAATGTTAATGTTGTGTTTCATTGTTTATTTTTCAACAAAACGCCGCAGAAAAAGACCAGCGTCCGATAAATTCGTTATACGGTTAACTTCTGACCCCCTACGGATCCATAGAGGGTGAACTTGATAAAATTCATAGGGGACTCGGCCTCCGGCCTCACCCCCTATGGATTTTACTAACCCTCTATGGATCCGTATGGGGTCAGTAGCGAACCATATAACTTATAATATCATGTACATGTTTATGGATGTACACCATTGATATTAGGCCGTGTTCACATTGACCTAAATTTGGTGTTGTGTTAGTGTAACTCACACGTAAACTAAACACAATTGCGTTCCCATTGATAAAACTCAATGTTTACATGTAGTTTAAATCATGTTTTACCTACAGTCGATAGTCAATGTAGGCCTTGTGTAGGTTAAGTGTACACAAAACTAGGCATTTAGGACATTAGTTTTATCGTGTATATATTTAAGGAGGAAACTATTTTTGAGTAAAATTGATATTTTTGATAATTATAAGTTGTCTAAATTTTTACAGATTTTTTTTGTTAAAAAAAATTAACGTACTTTATTAATCCCTAATCAAGACTCAAAGCAGCATCATTGCCGAACCCATAAGGCAGCAACCAATTGATTTTCGGGGGAAGGGGGGGGGGGCTATTATAGTTGAGTATAAAACATAAAGGCAAGGGGGGTGGGGGTGGTGAACTATGGATTTTGTTTTGGAAACTAAAAAAGTTTCCAGTTTTTGGCCCTGAAAAAAAATTGTTTGTTTCACCCTCATCTGCCACTATATATAATGCTAAAATTGATTTCGACTTGTCACCAAAATTTGTCCTGAAAAAAATCAATAACTCACGCCCCCCTCCCCCTCCACAAAAAATGAAGTAAATAATTGTTGCCTAATTCATTTGAAAAGGTCTTCCCGAATTGACTTGACGTACACAGAAATATTCGCCACTGGTCATTACTCAAAAAACGATTCACGAATAAATGCATGACTAAAACAAGTGTGAGGTAAATGATATGTTTGTCTAGTATCTCAGATCCATTAAATAACACGTAAAATAAATAAAAAAAAAAACGCTACCCTATTCCTTTACCAAATACTCCTTGGAGAAGAAATACCATTTGAAACGAACAGAAAAGATAAAAATGTAGTGATCCCTAATATCTCAATCCTTTTTTTTCGGCTGTAAGCACGCTGTTGCAGCTAAAGTTTTCTAATGCGTTATCGAGACTTCTCTTGTATATTCAAACTACTGCAAATTATAAAAATGGCTTTCTTAAAGTAGCAACCACTTAACTTAAAAAAAGGGGGAGAGTTATTTTTTTTATCTGAGTCAGATTTTTTTTCGCGCGTACGTTTTTATTCCTTTTTTTTCGATGCTGGTTATCAAATACTTTTTTTTCAATATTTAACACTATAATGTATGGGGACACTCTTGATTCAGAACATTTTTTTTTTATCATCTGTATGACCATTTTTTTTTTTATCAAATTGGAGATCGGAATATTTCCATTCCCATCCTCCGCCCCCCTTTTGAAGTCAATTGGTTGTTCCCTTACCGCTAGAAAAAATTTCCAAAAATTTTGAATTCAGTTCTACGTAATGAACATTTAAATGACATATAGTTTACAAGTGGGAACAAATCTTATGTACAGGTAGCTAAACAAGGTGTATAGATGTGAACAAATGTAATGTGAAACCAGTGAACACTACACTAAACTAATTGTAAACATGTTTACTCTACACGGCGTTTGGTGTGAACACGGCCTTAGACTCATATATTATCGATTAAGAGAAATCAAATCCGGGTAACAAACGTAAACCGAGGAAAACACGGGTCCTTTTAGGTTTAATTTCCTGTCTATTTTTTATGGTGCTTGTTATTGTATTCCTCTTTCCGCAAACATGAATTACCCTCTTTCCTTAAACTTGAATTTCCGTTTTCCTGAAACATGAATTACCCTCTTTCCTTAAACATGAATTCCCTCTTTCCTTAAACTTGAATTCCCTCTTTTTCTGAAATATGATTGGGATGCATATGAATTTTAGAATATGATTTACTGACATGCTATATAAGATTATATTTATATATACTTCAAGACATCAACTCTGTCGCATTCAGTGACTTTGGTTACAAGCAACATTTGTCGTTGTTAAAATGTGATTTTTTTCAGGTTTATTTCAAAGTCTACAGAGTAAACTGTACGGCAAAACAAATAATTATGTAGATGGTGGAGTTTTTTGTAACTACCCTATTCATTGTTTTGATGGTAAGTGTAAAATCATATTGTATGGAGCCTTTTAAAACTAATCTCCAATGCCAAAAACAATTAATTAATAGTTTAAAAGTTTTAATCAATTATTATAGTTTGGGCAATTTACGATATTAACTAATCATAGATACCAGTCATACAATTTTATACGCCATTTAGGAACCAACAATAGGAAAGGTGTTCTTACTATATTATCTTTTATTTCAATTTAACAATACAGAATATATCAAACTAAGTGTGTACATTTTACATAAAAATATTCTCGAATGAAGAACGAATTACTTGCTATAAAAAAGATACTAATTTACTGAAATCAATGGAGATCCTTTTTATATGTTTGTTCTAGGATGGTGGCTTTCGATGAACCCAAAAGATAGTTTCTTAAATAGAATTCAGCCAATCAGTGATATAGTATCGCTGATGGATAGGAACAACAGGTTCCAAAGTGGAGTGGAGTCAACAAATACACTTGGGTGTATTGTCGTAAGTGGATCCCAATGCAAACTGGTATTATCAAAGAAAACAAACATCTAGTCATCTAAATCATAAGTAAAAAAAAACCTAAATTAACAACCTGGAGAAAAATAACAAATGAAAAATTCCAAAACCAAAGCTCCAAATATGTTTTGACTTTACAACCCTAGACAGACATAATACTGCAATGATAATACATTTCTCTCGAGATTTAAATTCCCTATTTATACTACATAAAAAATACCTGTACCAAGTTAGAAATTTGACAGTTAATACCATTTGCTTGATATGTTTGAGCTTTTGATTTTCCATTTGCTTAGCGACTTTTCGTATAGAATTTTCCTCCGAGTTCAACATCTTTGTTATTTTACTTTGTACCCTTACAGAATATTATTTTTAACAAAATTAGTGCATACTTATAAATGATCTACTCCTTATATAGGATGGAATTGGTAAGTCTAAAAAAAGTATTTATTTCTTGAATAAAGGGAAGACAATACCATGGAATAAACAAAATAAATCATGACTGGGACAAAAAATAGAACATTATACACTTAAATCAAAATCTGATTATATGACGCGTTCAGTTCGTCAAAAGAAAGAAGGGACGATAATTAAAACATATGCCTAACCGATTGTGACGCAGATAATGCAAAACGGGCATCTAGAAGCAGAACGATCAAAAGTGAAAATTTAAAAAATGACCTTAACTAAATGAAAGTGATAACCAGTCTAGAAGGCCGAGATCTCCAGACCACACAACGTAGATATAGGTGCCATTATATCACAGAAGTATGGAATGATGCCCCGCACATATTTGTTTTTGGATGAGCAGCTTACAAAGACGCTAATGATGTAATGGAAAAATTGACGTCATTTTATAGACAAACCGTTTCACAAATAATGTCGAATATGTTGCTTATGTCGCAACTACAATTCCCTTCCCTTTTTGCGAGTGTGGCCTACTGAATTAGACTATTTACCGTGTTTCAATTAACATGATTTTTAGCTCACCTGGCCCAAAGAGCCAAGTGAGCTTTTCTCATCACTTTGCGTCCGTCGTCCGTCGTAGTCCGGCGTCGTCTGATAACTTTTACAAAAATCTTCTCCTCTGAAACTACTGGGCCAAATTAAACCAAACTTGGCCACAATCATTATTGGGGTATCTAGTTTAAAAAATGTGTCCGGTGACCCGGCCAACTAACCAAGATGACCGCCATGGCTAAAATAGAACTTAGATGAATCGGACAACTCGTTGTTGGGTTGCTGCCCCTGAATTGGTAATTTTAAGGAAATTTTGCCGTTTTTTGTTATTATCTTTAATATTTTTATAGATAGAGATTAACTGTAAACAGCAATAATGTACAGCAAAGTAAGACCTAAAATTAAGTCAAAATGACCAAAAATGGTCAATTGACCCTCTAAGGAGTTATGGTCCTTTATAGTCAATTTTTAACAATTTTCATAAAATTTGTAAA
>CM034353.1:12270926-12674624 GCA_019925275.1 Mytilus edulis
GTAATAGGGATAATACCACAATAATTACAAAAAATATTTCAATTCAAAACAGACGATGCCTATATGAACTGGAACTGTGCACACGCTTAATGAGTTTTCTTTATCAAATAGAATACACACAAAAGCCCTCAATTTCATTCAAAAACTTATTTCACCGGAAGTGTTTCTTACAAAATGGTCGAACATAGATTTATGATTTTCTCCGACTTAAATAATCTTTCAACTTGCATTAATCATTTTTGTTATAAATTGAAGAAAGCAAATTTGTAAAATAATATTGTCATTTCAAAATAATATGTGAAATAATGAAAACATGCATCTTATGTAACCTAACGTTTTTACCTTAACTTTCTGTTTATTAACCAAAACAAATAAGATGTATGGTTGTAGATTTGTTCAGGATGACTTTTGAATTCAGGTTTCATTGTTTTGCCATATTGAGCTATGTTCACTATGTGTAATACAAAAACTTGCATCTGTAACCAATTAAGGTATTAAGCAATATGTAGCGATCATTTTTAACACCAGTAGTTGATTCTTTTTAATAATAATTTGTCCTTTAAAAACGGGTAATCTGTTTCGTGTCTTGTAGGTACTTTAAAACTGACAAATATATATATAAAAAAGTGCATACAAAATGTACTTCGGTCAACGCTTTTACACTCAAATGAATTTACAAAAAGGTCATTCAATACTTAAAAAAAGGTTAACTTCAGAACGCGGGATAGCTGTTAGCCAATCAAAATAATGCATCATACATGCAATGTAATTATAGGATATTAATTCTTTCTTTATAAAATAATTTCCAGGAAAATGAAGTCCCACAAAATTACAAGAAATCGTACTCTAGACTGATGTATAAAAGTTCAAAGATAAATGTATATCACGAGATTATTTTAACCTCATACTATTGTAGTGAATTGTCAATGATCACTGATAATTATTTATTCTATATGCATACGTAATACATATTTCTAGAAGTGGAGGGTTGTTGCCTCCCCAACTCAATGCAATAATGAATGATCTATAAATGATCAGAAATATATTATATACTATCAGCTTTTTCAATCCATGGTGAAGGATTTGTATAGGTTTTTACCTTTTGTCCAATCCCTCCGTTTACATGTACGTTTGATATTTGAACAAAAAAATATTTTGATTTGAACAAAAATCTTTAAATTACCTTTGAAATACTTAGTACAGAACTATCGTTTACGCAATGATTATTACTATGACTTCTCGTATATAATTATAATTTCTGGGAGTTCTGGTACATACTAAATATTCTGAATATTTCACCAGACACAAGTCCAAACTAAATTTTTTTTTGCTTCAAAACTTTTTTTCCTCAAAATATTTTTTTCCTCAAAATTTTTTTTCCTCAAAATTTTTTTTTCCTCAAAATTTTTTTCCTCAAAATTTTTTTTTCTCAAATTTTTTTTTCCTCAAATTTTTTTTCCTCAAAATTTTTTTTTCCTCAAAATTTTTTTCCTCAAAATTTTTTTTTCTCAAATTTTTTTTTTCCTCAAATTTTTTTTTCTCAAATTTTTTTTCCTCAAAATTTTTTTTCCTCCAATTTTTTTTCTCAAATTTTTTTTTTCCTCATTTTTTTTCGTTTCCTTATTCAATTTCTTTTTCCTTATTCGATTTTTATTTCCTTTTTCATATTCATTTCCTTTTTCGGTTTCTATTCCCTGAATCGGATTCTATTTCCTTATTGGGTTTCTATTTCCTTATTCGGTTTCGATTTCCTTATTCGGTTTCTAGTTCCTTATTCGATTTTCATTTCCTTATTCGGTTTCTTTTTCCTTTTTCAATATTCATTTCCTTTTTCGTTTCTATTTCCTTATTCGGTTTCTGTTTCCTTATTTGATTTCTTTTTCCTTATTCAATTTTCATTTCCTTATTCGGTTTCTATTTCCTTATTGGATTTTCATTTCCTTATTCAATTTCCATTTCCTTATACGGTTTCTTTTTCCTTTTTCAATATTCATTTCCTTTTTTGGTTTCTATTTCCTTATTCGGTTTCTAGTTCCTTATTCGATTTTCATTTCCTCTTTGGTTTCTTTTTCCTTTTTCAATATTTATTTCCTTTTTCGGTTTCTATTTCCTTATTCGGTTTCTATTTCCTTATTGGATTTTCATTTCCTTATTCGATTTCCATTTCCTTATTCGATTTCCATTTCCTTATTCGGTTTCTTTTTCCTTTTTCAATATTCATTTCCTTTTTCGGTTTCTATTTCCTTATTCGGTTTCTATTTCCTTATTCGGTTTCTATTTCCTTATTGGATTTTCATTTCCTTATTCGATTTCCATTTCCTTATTCGATTTCCATTTCCTTATTCGGTTCCTTTTTCCTATTTCGATATTCAATTTTGAAAAATATTACAAGTCCAAACTAAATTTTTTTTTGCCTCAAAATTTTTTCCTCAAAATTTTTTTTTCCTCAAATTTTTTTTTCCTCAAAATTTTTTTCCTCAAATTTTTTTTTTTCTCAAATTTTTTTTTCCTCATTCGGACTCCTTTTTTTGTTGTTTTTCTCCAAAAATGAACCATAAGAATGGACGACAAATGCGACTATGCATGTCATCTTTAAAACCCAGAGGCATGATGATTAATTTATCATGGAAGGAAGAGAAGCGACACACAAAAGGAGGTCTTCTCGTTTAATAGTATAAAAATATAAATATAGTACTAATTAATACAGTATACATAGCTACAAACACAAATTAGAAACAACAGTTTTTATATATTAGTATATATATCGGAGTAAATTTGTAATTTATATTTAGTAATTAGCAACCTTGTACACGTATGCTAGATAGCCAGTCAAGGTCGTTAAAAACTTCCATTTGTTGTATGCTGATTGCAAATTACTGTATATAGTAAGTAAGTAAATAGTTTATTATAGTGTCACGATCCAATATACATCATCATATACAATATAAAAAAAATCTTTAAAACAATATTAGATCCCTGCCTTTAAGACATATGAGACACTTTCATCCTTTTCAAACTAAAAAATATATACTATAATGTAAAAGAAATATTTAAATAATATATGTGAATATAAATAGTTTCTAAAATTTGGTAATTAAACTAATTGAATTTGAATAAGTATACATAAATATTTGTGTAAACTGATTAATCCATCATCCTTGAATGTGCATGGTGACATTGCACTTTTATGTTCTGTGTAAATACAAAAATGTAACAGTCTCTCATAGTTCTTTTAAGAATGACACATGCATTCTAAATTTTTTATATTATGTACTTTTATTATATTGTGTTTATACTTTCTATGTATGTAGTGAAACTATCCTTGAATCCTTCATTTACATTATGTTTAGATTGTTTTGAACGTTTATATGACATCTAACATCCATCGTCAATCAATCAATAAACTAGTATGATTTGTGGTACGTGTTGTGAATCTCAAGCAGAATTGCTTTTGATACAGATGTACAATATATAATAATGTAAATTTTTCAGCATCAAATGCGGGCTGTTCATAGCCGTGATCTCCTAGTCGTTGGCATCGTACACAATGTAACAGTGCCAAGTTCAAATCTAGCAGTATGAATGAATCTTTTTATTGTAATTTTTCTCTCGACCAAAATATTGTTTTAAACTTAGTGATAATATATATTTCATTTTTCATATACAATTGATGATTTTGTTTCTGTATTTACATTGAAAGACGTAGTTTGACTGGCAGTGGCGGATCTAGATGGGTCAAATAAGGCGTTGCTTGGACTTTTTTGGGGAAACTGATTAATCAGACAAGTCTTCGAGAACTTTCCCATTTCCCGTGTATTTATTTTTTATGCGACAATTCTTTACTTATAATGATATTTTTTGCTGGTATTTACTGATTATAACAAACTCATGTGATTCGCTATGGCGGAGTTGACCAGTTCGCCGTAAAACGTCACTCAGTCATTTTGAAAATCAAATTTCAGTAACACATAGACTGAGGATAACAATCATGACATCTTCAAAACGAAACAGGATTGAACAAGAACGTATTGACTTGAAGTTCTATTTCACAATTCCACGAGACAGAAAGTTATACTCTATTACACTTTCTTGAAAAAAAGTTCCACAACATTATTACTTACCTACGGAAACCTGTGTAACCCCAAACGCCCCAGCCTATTTTTACTAGAAATAACACAGCTGAATGATGGTCCCCAGTCTAAATAGATTTAAAGTGTAAGGAACGAACCATTTGTTAGAGAAGGCGGTCTGAGATATTTGAAAGAAAAAAAACTGACTTGGGTTTTTGTCTATTAAAAACTAAAATTTTGACCGTGTCTGGATTGAAAACAATAATCTTGTCCACTTTTTTGCTATAAGAAACGAAAGTTTCCAACAAAATTATTTAGAATTATATAAACATGATGAACAAAAAAACGGGCGTATTTTTTGGGGGCGGGGGTTTGCATGTGTGACTGGAATGTCTGTTTCGGCGAACTGATACTGCATATTAAATACTTTTTTCAAGACCGAAATGCCACCGGCTGCTGTGTGTGATCCATTCGTCAACCGTCATTCATAAACTCGCTGTCATTTTAGAATTATGTCGTAGCCTTTTGTTAATTTGGAACCCCGCATTTCCATTAAAAAAATTTGGCGAAACATATCAACCGAGCATTTGGATAAAAATTGCTTGTTTGTCTTTCTTCAATCGTGTCGGTCGTATTGTAAATTTCATTGAAGAGCCCGGCGTATATCTGGTTTACAACAAGCAATCTGTGAGGTTGTTCTAACTTAACATACAACAAACAAGAATTGTCCATGTCGAGGTCCTACATGCAATAAAGCAGTAAATAGCTTTGGATCCATACTATTATTTTATATATACAGCATAAAAAAATGTTCAACCCTTACACTTTACAACAACTATAAAATATATATGCCCAAAATAAGGAACCGTTTAAATATGCATTCTACACAAATTTTATGTTTTTTAGCCCCCAAAAAGGTCACAATTTTTTTCGACTCGCTTCGCTCAGCCATCTTTAAAAATGTCGCCCCTTTTCTAAAATCCAGAATCCGCCCATGAAATTCAGTACATGACGTCACAAAGTATATCGGTTTTTAGATATTCTAAAAATAACCGTGCGATATGCTTTTTGCCGGTCAATATGCTTTTTGCTATCCGCCGTTTTTTCTCTACCTTCGAAAATATAGTTTAACATGTGACTATCTCTAAACGAATCAAATATGTTAAAATATACGAATTAATAATATATATATATACAAGTCACATTACCTGAAGATCTGCGGAAGCGGTGAAAGTACTAGTAAAAAAGTGATGCATTGAAACCGTTATTATCTTTTAATAATTTTCTTATATATATATATATATATAGTGTTTGTATGATATTTTATTAGATAACAAGTGTGGACACAGATGAGTGTGGATTTGTTTTTCGTTTATTTTTTGTACATAAATAAGGCCGTCAGTTTTCTCGTTTGAATTGTTCTACATTGTCATTTCGGGGCCTTTAATATCTGACTATGCGGTATGGGCTTTGCTCATTGTTGAAGGTCGTACTGTAGTTGTTTTAATTTCTGTGTCATTTTGGTCTCATTGGCAATCATACCACATCTTTTTCATATGTATTTGCTTACTAATTGTATGGATCTATGTATATTACTTTATGGTGGATCGTCAGTATCATTAGTAAAACTTTTTGTCAAAATGTCGAATTGTTTTTTTTAGTAATGAAAATGCCTGACATGATGCTTGGGGCTAGATGAGCTAGAAAGAGAACTTATGTGTTGTGGTTTTTTCTTCAATTCTTTGATAATATTTCCTCCAAAGCTTGTCAAAGCAAAAAGGAGTTTTTACTAATGTGAAAATGATATCGTGAAAAGATCCTTTGTCAGCATGCTTCAAAGACTCATAACTGTTCTTAGAGTAATCTGGTAGAATTCAAGCATGTAAGGTGGATATTATGAGCATCTAGCTAATGTGTCTAGATATCTAAAAAGTTATAATATTCAATACAAAAATGGTAGTGCAAAATTATCCCTTTTTATTTTTTGGGTTATAATATATGGACACAAATATAAGTGATACCATTACAGTATTTGTTGTGGTATGAAAGTGTAGTAATTAACATTTACTATGGAACGCCGTAGCTGCCTTATGTGTACTTGTTTTTAGATACGCTTATACTTTTCAATATATGCACATAGTTTTTCTATATATGCACATACTTTTTCTCTATATGCACATAGTTTACTTTATATGCACATAGTTTACTTTATATGCACATAGTTTTTCTATATATGCGCATAGTTTACTCTGTATACACATCGTTCTCCGTGTGTATACTTTTCCCTTATTTTCTTGATAGTTCTTCAAGGATATACTTGTATTCAATATACTTTACTATTTCCTGATTGAAGGAATCCTGGGTACCGTAATGGTAAATAAAATGGCAGAGCCACTGATGCTGACTGTTTTAAGGAAAGTGGGATAGCAAGAAGTTTACGAAAGTTTTGAACGGGAAGCTATAACTCCTGATATAATAAGTCTGCTTTCAAAACAAAATTTGCAGTTTTTAGGTGTTCCAAACTCAACCGACATGATGAGATTGCGGGCAGAATGTGTAAAATATGGAAAATCCAAACCACAGAAAATAGGAGGATACTCTGGAGCACCAAAATTTGATATTGATAAATTAACATTAGACAGTTTGTTAGACTGTGGATTCCAAATATCCGATATTGCAAAACTTTTATTAGTATCAGAGCGCACAATATATCGCCGAATGGCTCAGTTTGGATTGTCAAAACAAGGCTTTTCAGAAATAGACGATGGTGATCTGGAAAGAGTAGTTTCGAAAACCATTAAAGATTTCCCAATGTGTGGCGAGCAAATGCTTCGACAACTGTTAAGAACGAAGGGTTTAAAAATACAACGATGGCGACTAAGGGACTGCATTCATGAAATAGATTCGTCTGGAGTTCGAGCAAGGAAAGCTGGTCGTCTCCATCGGAGAACTTATAACGTAATGGCCCCTAACCATTTGTGGCACATAGACACCAACCATAAACTAATTCGATGGAGGTTTGTAATAATTGGTGGCATTGACGGGTTTAGTAGGATGATTATGTTTCTTTCGTGTAATGACAATAATACTTCTAAAACTGTTTTGGAAAGCTTCCTCACCGGTGTTGATAATTATGGCATACCATTAAAAGTAAGATCCGACAAGGGACGGGAAAATGTTTCTGTAACAGATTTTATGCTGACGGAACGAGGTGAAAGCGGCATGATCACAGGTCCCAGTACACATAATCAACGGATCGAAAGACTCTGGAGGGACATTTTTGAAGGCGTCTTGTGCTATTTTTATAATCTTTTCTACTACATGGAGGATCATGATATCCTTGACCCCTTAACTTGATGATCTACATTTGGCAGCGCTGCACTATAATTTCAAGGATGAAATTAACAGAAGACTGAATGTGTGGTCTACAGCATGGGGTTGTCACAGAATAAGGACCGTTAAGGCTACTCCCCTGCAGCTTTGGGGCTCAGGGCAAGTTCAGAACCCAGTTGGCATGCAAATGAATGAGACGGAATTACCAGAAATTAAGAGTTGGAGAACAGAACAATGAAGCTACCAGAGATGGAGAAAGGCCAATATTTCAACCCTTAAATCTTATAAATGAACAATGTGGGGAGATCCTAAATAATGAATTGAATCGAACAGGCGAGAACTTTGGTATTGATGACTATTTAAAGTCTTTGGAGATCATTTCGGCAAATAATTAACATTAACAAAATCATTAGAATTACATGTGATTTAAAGTAAAACATTGTTGTTGTTGTTGTTTTAGCATGATTAAAGACATACTATTGTTTTTGGTACTAGGAAGATTTTGTATTGATTCTGCACCTTTATCAACAGTTAAGATAACTTAGTACCTAAACTTTTCTCTATTATTCACCAGCAACCACAAAATATAGGCAATCTAGCATTACAAAGCTCGTCTCAAACAAGGTTCTGATTACAGAAAATATTGACATGTAGTAGTTATAAAAGTAAAACTAGAGGTATTTTATGCAATGCTCACACAGGGCTACCCCACGTACCCATCAACATAAATAGTAAATTATTCCGTATAAGGTACCCCCAGTTACAAGAGTTTGTGACCTTGACATACTTTATGTGCCTGTCCCAAGCCAGGATCCAGTGTTCAGTGGCTGTCTTGTTTTTATTTGTTGTTTTGTTTTCATGGGGTCATTTTGTCGCTGTGTCTTCCAGGTTGTTTATGTCTAGTTGCTTGCACTTTTTGTAAGGAGCCTGCTTGAACTCACTTGGTAGTGTAGGTGATGCCATTGTTGAAGACCACTACAGTGACCTTTGGCTGTTGTTTTGTGCATGTCCTTGTGCTGTTCTGTGGTGGGATGATATATCATGTGTTTTTTATCCCCTATCAGTTCTTTTATATATAATGATGGACTAGTGTTGCAAAGTGTTCAAAAGCTGTTGTATTTGCAAAGATGCGGCATAAAAATGACATGAAATTTCATTCAAAAAGATTGCATTTTATGAACAAGTAGATGTAAATTGTAATGCATAAAACATTTACACTTTGAGCTTAGCATAATAATACATGTACGGGTTAAGTCTTCTGTGAACTTAATAAATATAGAAATAAGACATATTTGGCACTTGCAATGTTTTATGAGTCAAAGTCAAGTAGCATACAGTGGATTCCTTTTAATCACATAACCAATTTGTTATAGAACAAGAGGCTCAAGTGGTGAGCCTGTAACCTCACCTGGTATGCTTGGTATGGGACCTCCCATGGATGGTTCATACCAAGTTTCAGTTCATTTGTCTCTACTGCTACAGAGGAGAAGAAGTTCAACCAATCAAAACATGTAAATTCTCATGGCAGCCATTTTATTTTTAACGGACCTGGATGATTTATGCAAATTTTGTAAAGGACCTCCCATGGATGCTTCATACCAAGTTTCAGTTCAATTGACCCAGGGGTTTCAGATGAGAATATCAGAATGTTAAAGTTTACGGACGGACGGACGACGGACACCAAGTGATGACAAAAGCTCACATTGCCTTAAGCCAGGTGAGCTAAAAATGTGCAACTAACAGGAATATGCAATTATAATCAAAGCCCCAACGGTGCTAAAACTAATTGCAACTAGAAGTAGGGCTGTCGGAACGACATCAATACCCGCACCCCACATTGTTTTGAAATATTACTATTTTTAATTACTTATTGCATATCTACAGATGATGGACACTCATATGCAACAATGAAGAAGTAGTTCCAGGGAAATGAGGCATGCCTGAAATATGACTTAGACACATTTGGGCCTCTTGTTTTGGCCCCTGGACCAAAATAAAAAATCCTAAACCTTATTGCACATCTGCGAACTATATACAACCATTCTATAATAAAATTGAAACCCCAAAATGTAGAAGGAGTTCCAGGGACATACCTCAAATAGGACTTAGACCCAATTGGGCCTATTGTTTGGACTCCTCGACCAAAATCGAAATTCTGAAACCTTATTGCACATCTGCAGATGATGGGCAATCATATGCAATAAGAATTATCTTACTATGGCTTATCATCTATGGAGTCATCTATGTGCATATGGAGAAAAAGTATGTGCATATAGAGAAAAAGTATGTGCATATAGAGAAAAAGTATGTGCATATAGAGAAAAAGTATGTTCGTATAGAGAAAAAGTATGTGCATATATAGAAAAAGTATGTGCATATATAGAAAAACTATGTGCATATAAAGAAAAAGTATGTGCATATATAGAAAAACTATGTGCATATAAAGTAAACTATGTGCATATATAGAAAAAGTATGTGCATAAAAAGTAAACTATGTGCATATAGAGAAAAAGTATGTGCATATATAGTAAAACTATGTGCATATATAGAAAAACTATGTGCATATAAAGTAAACTATATGTGCATATAGAGAAAAAGTATGTGCATATATAGAAAAAGTATGTGCATATATAGAAAAAGTATGTGCATATATTGAAAAGTATAAGCGTATCTAGAAACAAGTACACATAAGGCAGTTACGGCGTTCCATAATTTACTGTAACAATGTTAGTGAAAGCCGTGGTGTAGTGGTTAGATCATCGAACTACTAACACAAAGGTTCCTGTTTAGATTCCCGTTCGGGATGACAATTTCAGGGACTCAATTTTCTGCTCTCCCTTGACACCATTTGCGAGTATGGTCTTAAGGAAACGATGATAGTCCGTCGCAAGGGGACGATAAATGGCTGACCCGTGATAAGAGAGACACCCTTGTAGATTTCGAAAAAGAGTAGGCTAATGCCGCTACAAGGCAGCACTCTCACCCCAAAGTGGAAAGGGATTAATATAAGTTGCAAAACTTGTTTCCCAATCCAAACATATGTTAATTCACACAAATTAAGAAATAAACGAATAAATGAAAAAATGTTGAACAGGTACAATGAAATATAATAGTTTTAGAAATCAATTAGGCCAGATAGGCCTAAATTTGTTCTTCTTCACATAATTGAATGACCATTTACACTCAGGTCCTAGTCTTTAGTAGGCAATACAGATGTATTAAAACAACCTAGCATAATATTGCGTGAAGGGGGAGTAGCATTGTCCGGTTTTTTTTCTTCAATTTGATCAATAGACACATAATGTTTGGTTCGAATCGAAATAAAATGCTTTTTTTTTATCTCCCTATTACATACTAGTACATTGTACATAGAATGAATACTACTTTGACAAATCCTTGTACATGAGAGTTGTATGTCAAATCTTTATTTCACAAAGAATGAATTGCACAGCAATGAACTCAGCTCAAAGCAAAGCACTTTAATGATACACTTAGACAGAGAGCTCAATCCAGTGATATACTTTGACAAAGTCCTTCATGAGAGATGTATAAACTTATTTCACAAGAATGAATTGGACAGACAGAAACTCAGCTCAAAGAAAGCATTTATGATACATGACGAGTCATTTAAGTATATATTGACTACAGGTTTAGAACTATCGCAAAACCATTCAGAATAGACTTTCAACTTTATTGACAAAATTAAAAGATGATTTTATATCGTATAAGTAAATACAAATTAAACTTAGATTTTGCAAAAAACATTCAATTTAAGCAATTTCAATCGCTTATGCAATTATTATGTAGTGCCACTGTGCGAATAAGAACATACCTCATAGTTTATCATGATAAGAAACATTAAATAAAAATTTTATTTAAACTTACAGTGTCTTATTCATCCCAAAATCAATGATATTGTCTGCACTTATATTGATAGATACATTAATATTCGACACAATGCGTTGGTTTTACTTCATCCAAAAAGTGTATATTTTCCTTTTTGTCTTTGTTCAGGTAAATAGATATCTTCAATTAAAGGGGGTGTGATGTTTGAAAAAGTGTAAATATAAAAGAATAAAACCGAATAAGGAAATGAAAATTGAATAAGGAAATAGAAATCAATAAGGAATCAGAAACCGAATAAGGAAATAAAATCGAAAAAGGAAATAGAAACGAATAAGAAATCGGAAACGAATAAGAAATAGAAACCAAGGAAATAAAATAATAAGGAATAGAAACGAAAAGAAATGATATTGAAAAAGGAAAAAGAAACCGAAAAAGGAAAAAGAAACCGAATAAGGAAATAGAAACCGAATAGGAAATAGAAACTGATAGGAAATAGAAACCGAAAAAAAATGAATATTGAAAAGAAAAAGAAACCGAATAAGGAAATGAAAATCGAATCAGGAACTAGAAACCGAATAAGGAAATGAAAATTGAATAAGGAAATAGAAATCAAATAAGGAAACAGAAACCGAATAAGGAAATAGAAACGGAAAAGGAAATGAATATTGAAAAAGGAAAAAGAAACCGAATAAGGAAATGAAAATCGAATAAGGAACTAGAAACCGAATGAGGAAATCGAAACCGAATAAGGAAATAGAAACCCAATAAGGAAATAGAATCCGATTCAGGGAATAGAAACCGAAAAAGGAAATGAATATGAAAAAGGAAATAAAAATCGAAAAAGGAAAAAGAAATTGAATAAGGAAACGAAAAAAAATGAGGAAAAAAAATTTTGAGGAAAAAAAAAATTTGAGGAAAAAAAATTTTGGGGCAAAAAAAAATTTAGTTTGGACTTGTAATATTTTTCAAAATTGAATATCGAAATAGGAAAAAGGAACCGAATAAGGAAATGGAAATCGAATAAGGAAATGGAAATCGAATAAGGAAATGAAAATCCAATAAGGAATTGAAACCGAATAAGGAAATAGAAACCGAATAAGGAAATAGAAACCGAATAAGGAAATAGAAACCGAATAAGGAAACAGCAATCAAATAAGGAAATGAAAATCGAATAAGGAAATAGAAACCGAATAAGGAAATAGAAACCGAAAAAGGAAATGAATATTGAAAAAGGAAAAAGAAACCGAATAAGGAAATGGAAATCGAATAAGGAAATGGAAATCGAATAAGGAAATAGAAACCGAAAAAGGAAATGAATATTGAAAAAGGAAAAAGAAACCGAATAAGGAAATGAAAATCGAATAAGGAACTAGAAACCGAATAAGGAAATCGAAACCGAATAAGGAAATAGAAACCGAAAAAGGAAATAGAAACTAAATAAGGAAATAGAAACCGAAAAAGGAAATGAATATTGAAAAAGGAAAAAGAAACCGAATAAGGAAAAAGAAACCGAATAAGGAAATAGAAACTGAATAAGGAAATAGAAACCGAAAAAGGAAATGAATATTGAAAAAGGAAAAAGAAACCAAATAAGGAAAAAGAAACCGAATAAGGAAATAGAAACTGAATAAGGAAATAGAAACCAAAAAAGGAAATGAATATTGAAAAAGGAAAAAGAAACCGAATAAGGAAATGAAAATCGAATAAAGACTAGAAACAGAATAAGGAAATGAAAATTGAATAAGGAAATAGAAACGGAATAAGGAAATAGAAACGAAAAAGGAAATGAATATTGAAAAAGGAAAAAGAAACTGAATAGGGAAATGAAAATCGAATAAGGAACTAGAAACCGAATAAGGAAATCGAAACCGAATAAGGAAATAGAAACCCAATAAGGAAATAGAATCCGATTCAGGGAATAGAAACCGAAAAAGGAAATGAATATGAAAAAGGAAATAAAAATCGAATAAGGAAAAAGAAATTGAATAAGGAAACGAAAAAAAATGAGGAAAAAAAAAAATTTGAGGAAAAAATTTTGAGGAAAAAAAAATTTTGAGGAAAAAAAAATTTTGAGGAAAAAAAATTTTGAAGCAAAAAAAAATTTAGTTTGGACTTGTAATATTTTTCAAAATTAAATATCGAAATAGGAAAAAGGAACCGAATAAGGAAATGGAAATCGAATAAAGAAATGAAAATCCAATAAGGAAATAGAAACCGAATAAGGAAATAGAACCGAATAAGGAAATAGAAACCGAATAAGGAAACAGCAATCGAATAAGGAAATGAAAATGGAATAAGGAAATAGAAACCGAATAAGGAAATAGAAACCGAAAAAGGAAATGAATATTGAAAAAGGAAAAAGAAACCAAATAAGGAAATGGAAATCGAATAAGGAAATGGAAATCGAATAAGGAAATGAAAATCCAATAAGGAAATAGAAACCGAATAAAGGAAATAGAAACCGAAAAAAGGAAATGAATATTGAAAAAGGAAAAAGAAACCGAATAAGGAAATGAAAATCGAATAAGGAACTAGAAACCGAATAAGGAAATCGAAACAGAATAAGGAAATAGAAACCCAATAAGGAAATAGAAACTAAATAAGGAAATAGAAACCGAAAAAGGAAATGAATATTGAAAAAGGAAAAAGAAACCGAATAAGGAAAAAGAAACCGAATAAGGAAATAGAAACCGAATAAGGAAATAGAAACTGAATAAGGAAATAGAAACCGAAAAAGGAAATGAATATTGAAAAAGGAAAAAGAAACCGAATAACGAAAAAGAAACCGAATAAGGAAATAGAAACCGAATAAGGAAATAGAAACTGAATAAGGAAATAGAAACCGAAAAAGGAAATGAATATTGAAAAAGGAAAAAGAAACCGTATAAGGAAATGGAAATTGAATAAGGAAATGAAAATCCAATAAGGAAATAGAAACCGAATAAGGAAATAAAAATTGAATAAGGAAAAAGAAATCAAATAAGGAAACAGAAACCGAATAAGGAAATAGAAACGAAAAAGGAAATGAATATTGAAAAAGGAAAAAGAAACCGAATAAGGAAATGAAAATCGAATAAGGAACTAGAAACCGAATAAGGAAATCGAAACCGAATAAGGAAATCGAAACCGAATAAGGAAATAGAAACCCAATAAGGAAATAGAATCCGATTCAGGGAATAGAAACCGAAAAAGGAAATGAATATGAAAAAGGAAATAAAAATCGAATAAGGAAAAAGAAATTGAATAAGGAAACGAAAAAAAATGAGGAAAACAAAAATTTGAGAAAAAAAATTTGAGGAAAAAAATTTTGAGGAAAAAAAATTTGAGAAAAAAAAAATTTTGAGGAAAAAAAATTTGAGGAAAAAAAAATTTGAGGAAAAAAAAAATTTAAGAAAAAAAAAATTTTGAGGAAAAAAATTTTGAGGAAAAAAAAATTTTGAAGAAAAAAAATTTTGAGGAAAAAAAGTTTTGAAGCAAAAAAAATTTAGTTTGGACTTGTAATATTTTTCAAAATTTGAATATCGAAAAAGGAAAAAGGAAAAAGGAACCAACTTGTGTCTGGTGAATATTTCTATATATGACTACGTTGAAAATAAGTATGTTGTCATTGCATTTTGTCCATTTAATAATTTTGATGTGGAATTTATTCAATTCATTTTCGGTTTCTGTTAGTCGCACAATTTACATAAATTCTGTCAATACCGTGTAAAAACGTATCAAAACTTATATTGATATTTTGAATGTTATAATGTCATGAAACTTATTCCGACTAACATTTCGTCTGTTTGTTTTGAATGTTAATTAACTATAACTTAATGTTTTATCTAAATATCTTTTATTAATAATTGATACGACAAAAAAAAAATACGGTTTAAAAATTACCAACAAGCTAATGACTACGTGACCGATTATACATGAAGATATAATTGAAAAAGTCAAAATAACTTATTTACAATGCATGAACTCGATAATATGTATTAGCTTTTAGTGTGTATTTTTGTCTATGCCCCTTCTTATTTATCATAAAATGACCCCCAACAGTCATATTACCCGATATTAACATACCTATTAATAAGTTAGATAGCTATAACGTGCTATTAAACTTTTTAGGTCTTTATCATTTGATGTTTAAGGTTATAAAACATGGAAAGCGTTGTGTTAACCTGTATACGAATTACATTATATTCCTATTAATAGCTGAACACACCTAGTATATGCGGGCAGAATCAAATTGCGCCAATTGCAGTTTTGAAAAGGTATAAATTGCGCCACTCTCTTTTATTTTAATGGTATAAATTGCGCCAATAAATGAAATGAAATTGCGCCACATTTACCTGTTAATATGTTTTACCTATATCATACCTGTACATGTTTTGCCTATATCAAGACAAGACAAGACAAATACTTTATGAAAGTCTCACCACTTGTTACTTTTAAAATATACAGCTTTTTAAAACACAAGATAACAACAACAGCCACTATATAAAGTGTTTTGAGAGACTATAAAACATTTTTTCTTAAAATTATAATACAAATACAAGTCAACTATCACCAGTATAAAATACATTTTCGCTTTATGAACATTTTTACAGCAGATTTTGGAAGTATACAATACCACATTTTCATTTGTAAAAAGAAATATAATTATTTCATTATCAGTCTCCAGAAATTAGAACGTCAAATTTTGATCTGCGATAATAAGAAATATAATTATTTCATTATCAGTCTCCAGAAATTAGAACGTCAAATTTTGATGTGCGAGAATAAGAAAAGCAACCAATATGTTTTCAGAGCGACCTTCAAAAATAATAAATTCAGAGATCTTCAAAATTGAAGAAGAAAATTTAGAAAAGAAAGATTTACAATAATTATGTGCGTCAGTCTATGTATATAGAGAGAAGAAAACTGCGTCCGGCTTAACCTTAAAATCAAGCAGAATTTCAGAATAAATAAAGCTGATGACTTTGTATTAGTAACGATCCACAAAGCGGGATAATTTTATAAGGATGCAAGGCTATTTTCTGTGTACAATGTCAGAGGAATTTTTTGCTGATAGTACCTAGTCAATCTTTCAGTTGTTATATAAAAATAAATTAAATTGGTGCAATTAGAGGATTATATTATTGGCGCAGATGATATCTATAGTTTTGAAAATAAGGTGGCGCTAAAGAACTATTGGCGCAATTAAGTTGTGGCGCAAATAAGTTACTTTTTGGCGCAAAAAGATATCGCCCGTATATGCATTATCACATTCAGCTTACGAGTTTAATGAAAGGTCACATGAATATAGGTTAATACGAATTTATATGAGGTTAATACAATATCAATGTATTTGAACTTATCTTGAAGAAGAAGAAAAAAGGCCGAACACTGTCTCCTTATTATTTCAAAATTCCGATTTTAAAAAAAAAATAATACTAAAAACAAAAAGAATCGTTATTTAATCGTAGCTCACGAGTTTTGAACAGCGGTATACTACTGTTGCCTTTATTTATGTCCCTTCAAGTACACATTTAATTCCTATTTTTACAATCGTCATCTTCACATTTTTAGTACTAGTATCATACTTAATTGATGAATATTGAAACGAAATTTAAAAAAAGAAGATATGGTATTATTGCCAAGAAGACAACTCTCCACAAGAGACCAAAGTGACACCGAAACTATAGGTCATCGTACGGCCTTCAATAATGAAGAAAGCCCATATCGCTTATAACAAGTTTTATGTATGAACGAGACAGTTATTTCAGCAGGGTCTGGGCACTACCTCGACCCTCAGAAGTTGTTGTCTTTATCCTTACACCACTGTGCCTATTTTAAATAGTAAAGGTTTATACATACATAAAACTTTTAAAGGATAAACATGGGTTCTGAAAAATAAAACAAAGGAACTTAAATGATGAATTCATATATGATTATTGACCATATAACTTTTCTTTATATAATGTAACCATTCTATGATTTTGTACATGAATTGAATTAATTGAAATTCCATAATAAGAAACTTTTTTAGTGAACTAGCAAGGATTCACTGATAACTATTTAATATATATGCATACACAATAAAATATTTGGAGAAAAGGTTAAGTTGCTTCCCCTGACTCACTACAATAATGAATGCTCTACAATTTATCAGAAATATATTATATATACTATAAGACTATTCAATCCATTGTGTATCGGAACGTATTTTAAAAGGCCTTGCCTTTTGTCCAATCCCGTTGTTTAAATGTACATTAGCTATTTGAACTATAAAATATTAGGTATTGAACAAAGTAACTATTATTTAAATAGCCGTTAAAAATAATTTGAGCAGGACTATCCATTACGCAATAATTATTTATAAAACGTCTTCTGCATAATGATCATTTCTGAAAAATATTACACTTTCAAAAACTAAAGCGACATTTGGCTGTTTAAAAAAACAATCGTATGAAGCTATACGCATGGACATTGTATATTTAACACTGGTTTACTGGCTGAGCTGTTTGAACTCAAAATTTATATATTTATGATTAATTTGGAGTTAAATATAAAATTCACCGCAATGAAGTTGAAAGATATTTCATTGATTACAAATGGATTTGTATAAATAAAAATGAAAGAGATGCGGTTTGCAGGCCAATAAGACACATCTCTACGAAAACCAAAGGACAAATATGTAGAAATTTATCAAAGGTACCAGGATTATAATTTAGTACGATAGACGCGCGTTTCGTCTACATAAGACTCATCGGTGACGCTTATATCAAAATAGTTATAAAGCCAAACAAGTACAAAGTTAAAGAGCATTGAGAATCCAAAATTCGAAAAGTTGTGCCATATACGGCTAAGGTAAACTATGTCTGGGGAAAAAATCCTTAGTTTACTGTTCGTCCTTTAGCATGCTTAGCACCTGTTTGGCAGAACGAATTAACGTTCACAATAGGAATCCATATGTTTTTCTTTCAAACATAATATTAGTTCCAAAGAATAATTGAACTTTTATTTCGTCACAATAACACCCTGCTGTACAATTAAAATTTCGAAACATTATATAAGCCCCAAAAAGAAGAATTGTTCTGTAATACTTTTTCCTCTTGATGAAATATATCAGAATTTGTACCAGACGGATAAAATGATAGTGAATATTTGTTCAAATAGGTACATAGTATAGAAGAATTATTAAAACAAATGTTTTAGAGGAACTTTGGTTAGGAGAGGAAAATATGGGAGCAACTTTCGCAGATTTTAATATATTAGGAAATATTCCTGTACATAAACTTAGGTTTATTATGTGAGCAATCGACCTTAATAATTTTAAAAATGCTTGGTCAAACTCCGTTTGATTTAGTTTAGTCTAGGTTTTTAGACCTCATCATTTGTAACAGTGTAAAATGAAGATTGACTATAATCAGTTATTTTTGATTTGACATAGTTATTAATTTTCTCAGATTTAAAACTTTTGTGAGGATTTGATATAAGCTTATCACCTACTGTGCTAAAATGATCATGAAAAACTACTATTACCTTCATTGATTCATGAAGCTGCTTATTTCAATATGAATTTTAACGTTTTATCAAATACTAGTAAAGTTCATTTTCTTATTCAAATAATGATAGTTTATGAAAGTGTTACTAAAACTTGCTTTACCATTTTTATCTGAAGAAATAGTTTTTATACAACTGATTATCCTGTATTTTAATGATATTCTTAAGTAAATAATTATATATTATATATTATATGTACATTATCGATTTTTTTTTAATTGCTAGCACAGTCTCTAAAAAAAATTAAGATTGGCGCATACAATGTTAATCTTAAGTTTTTTTATTATCAGGTATGTTTTATATACCTGTATAAAAATATTTTATTGTGTAAATATATGTAATTGGGTGAGACTATAATAACATATTGAATCTACACAATCTTAGTAACTATTGGATATACGAGGTAATTGTTACTTTAATTTGTTTGTAAATATTTATTATAAATAATTAATACCGTTACAATTCGTGACTAAAAATGTACCATCAAACGATTTACACCATGACCCATTCTACATGTGTATTTGGAATATGTTAGCTAACAAATATCCATGGGTCAACATTGAAGGGGTTTTAGACTCATCGCTTAATAGATTCAGAAATTTATCAAAGAAAATAGAAATTAAACTAATGATAATACTAATTTAAGGACAAACTCACTGAATTCTCAAGCCTAGTCCGACTGTGTATTCACTTATTTGAAATTTCTAAAAAGCAAAAGCGAAATATGAGTGTTAAATATGCATTAAATAGTTTGAAATTTAGCACTGCCATTCTGTATAACAATTGATAATGACTGCAGAGTGACTTAAAGAACCTTAAAATGCTCATCTATCAATAACATATTTTAAGTAAAAGATGAAATTCGTCTTTGTGCAGTTTCCTACATAAGAAAATGCTTGTACCAAGTCAGGAATATGACCGATGTTATCCATTTGTATTATGTGTTTGAGGTTTTGATTGTGTCATTTTGTTTAGGGACTTTACTTTTGGATTTTTCTCGGATTTTATTTTTTTTGTGATTTTACTTTTTTTGTTCGTTAATATATTTTTAAACGCGTGTAATTGATCTTTTTAGATAATATTTTAACGCATTTTCTGGTAAAAATATTCAATTAATTTATTGGTTTCAATCAGAACGATACAAAATCCTTGTAAATCTTTTCATGAAAGGTCTCCAAAAACTACCAATTTTTGACGAGTTTGTTTTGAAAGTTTTCAATTCTTATTTACGAAACTCCTATTCATGAACACATGAACCTCATTTTTCTCAACCAAAACACGGTAACTGACTATGTTTCATTTATTTTAGAGTTCGAAACCATACTGTTCCACATGAAATTTGTCCTTATGGAACAATATTTCAAATAACAATTGTTCATGAGAGCTAAACCTATTTGATATTTATTCTTTTTTCATATATTCTAACACAATTTGTTCCTAGAATGATTGGAAATTGTTCTGAAGACAGATTTCTAAAGGTAATAATAAAAGATAAATGTATACCACGAAGTTGTTAACGCTTCAGTGCCAATTTTTAAATAGTGAAGGTTCATATTTGCCTTTGTATTTGTTTGGCTTTTTAACTGTTTTGATCTGAGCGTCACTGATGAGTCTTATGTAGACGAAACGCGCGTCTGGCGTATCAAATTATAATCCTGGTACCTTTGATAACTATTCATACGTATGAATGAAACTTTTCAAGAATAAAATTAAATTCTGATAAATACAAGAAAGGACTTTAATTCTGAATGTATAAACCTTAAATTATTTTAAAAATGTTCCTGTATTTGATATAACCAATATAAATTTCTTTCTTTAAATGTATATAATTCATGGCAATTTCTTACAAAGTACCTATTGTGAAGACCTGACAAGCGTTCACTGATAAATATATACGTATTATATATGCATACCAAATACGTATCAGTTAAACCTATTTTCCCCAGGAATATCCATTACGCAATAACTAGTCGTATTTCTTTTTTTACATAATAATCATTTCTGAAAAGTTGGCATTGCCAAACCCAGTACGATCTTCGGGTGTTTTAAAAGACATTCAACTGTTTGAGGTTCAGCACTGACATTGTGTATTTAACACCGGGCCCGCCGGTTTAATGGGTTCAAATTTACTTAAAGAACTCAGAAATACTCTTTTGAAGTAAACTATGTAAATCAAATTAATGTATTTTATTGTTCAAAATGATAAATGGATATGCATATAAAATTTAAAGGATGTGGTATGTGTGCGAATATGACACATCTATCCGTAAACTATAGGACAAATATTTTTCAGTTGCAGCTTACTGTGTGGCCTATACAGAAATTAAAAAACAATACCACACTTAGTTGATTCTATAAGCATTGGAAGAGGATCGAAAAATCGAGTTCTTTTTAAAACAAATGTTATATTTTGTATCTTTGTATCTACTTTAAAGACTGGCAAAGGAATACACAAAAGATTAATAAAGCTTTTGAACACCTAACGTTTGCCTAACTATAGTTTATACGAAGCAAAGTCAATGACGTCATGTTTTTTTTATATTGATTCATTTAATAAATGGTAATGAACATTTTAACTTATAAAAGTAAGCAACTGTCAAATCAGATGATATATGAAGTATAAAAAAAACGAGAGGATATCAGTTGATACAATCAGAGATATGATATATAGACACGACCGTTGGCCTCGGTGAATAATAAATATATAGAATTAATAATCATTGTATCAACAAAAATAACAGCACAAAGGCACTAAACTCTGTGGAAAATTCAAAACGGAAAGTCCCTAATTTGTATTGCAAAATCAAAAGCTCAATACACATTTTACGAACGGATAACAACTGCCTTGAAAGATTATGAAGATAATGGTTGATTAAACCTGGTTTATAGCTAGTGAATCCTCTCACTTGTATGACAGTCGCATACAATTCCATTATATTGACAAAGATATGTGAACAAAACAAATAGACATACTAGGTAAACATGTCTAAAAATAGGGATACAGCAGTCAACATTGTGTTACAATCTGAATCACTATAATAACCAAATGTGTAACTAAGAAGCGCACAAAAAGGCATATATACAAAGCACATAAGCCAAAAATGAAATACAAATGTCAATATTTTATAATTTAAGATACTGTTTTATATGAATATTTGAATAAACTTTATGTCTTCATTTTTCTTTCTTACTATAGTCATCAAAGTTCCCAGGATTATAATTTAGTACGCCAGGCGCACGTTTCGTCTACATAAGACTCAACAGTGACGCTCATATCAAAATATTCATAAAACAAAACAAATATGTTTGCAAAATATTTATGCTGTAGTGGTTTGAGAGTATGTTTGAAAAGGGATATTGATGACAGTTATTTGCTGTATTAATATTAAAATATTGTTGCACTCGTACATATACTGGAAATACATATTAAAGTTTAGAGTGCATGAAGTGTCAAAAGTAAAACCAATTCCATTGTTTGGACAATATTTAACAGCAATGCTTTCTAAAACGATAATATAATCAAATTGTCTGGTCTTTTTTTACTGAAACCAATCCGAAATTCATTAATCAGACAGTGCTTTATTATAGTATGTACTGCACTATTGGAAAAATTGGCCGACACAGCTGGTGATATCCTAGCCTTTATACTTATTTGTGTTATCTATATCGCTACTTTTCTAAAGAAAATGTCACCAGTCCTGGCCTTGAAGTCATAAAACTTTCGAGTCAGTTTTTCGTAATCAAACTCCAAATTCAACCAATCGAATAGCTGGATTTCTTGTTTCGAGCATGATTTTTGAGCTCCGAGCACTGAGAAAGGTTTTATGCTTTCAAGGCAGTCATGAACTATTAACTTCGATATAAAAAATTATATGCATTTGCAATACAAATTACACATATGCAATAATTTTTTAAGGCAACAAGCGATCCAGTTTTCAAATGTTTAACTGATTTCACTTTATTATATGTGAAATAGTTAAGCAACTTCTACAAACACAGTCCAAATAAAGTAGAATAGGGACGAAAGATATCAGAGCGAAGGGCAAACACATAAATAAACAAAACTGACAACGCAATGGCTAAAAAAAAAGACAAACAGACAAATTATAGTACAAAAGACACAACAGAAAAATAAAGACTGAGCAACACGAAACCCACCAAACACTGGGGGTGATCATCTTATGTGCTCAGGAAGGTTCAGCAGATCATGCTCTACATGTATAAATACAACGGTGAACAAAATGAAAACATAGAAAAATAAAATCTAAATGAGTCCGAATAGCACATCTGAAAGTACTGCACAAGGGACAATATCAACCAAAAAAGGTGTGATGTTCTGATCCATAGCAACCCTATGAGACATACGACAAAAAAGATACAAAAAAAAAGAGAAAAATGTTAGGTAAATAATTTTTTTAACTCAAGGCAATCTTGTCAAAGTAATTTTAGACTTAATATTTATATAGCTATTTTTGATGAAATATTTTGAGAGAAAGGACAAGACGGTCTTAAACAAAACCCGTAATAACTTATTTGTCCTGGTATCGTTTGAGGTCTGGGAACCAACTGTAAGCTCATGAATATCGTATGAGTTGAGAACTGTACACGCAATAGGCGAATAAAGTTAAACTGTTGAGTTTCTTGTAGACGAAACGCGCGTCTGGCGCAAATTCACAAATTTCAATCGTTGTATTTATGATGAGTTTATTGTAGCGTACACAATTTCAAATCTTATAGCTATGATGCGTTTATTTGATCTTTAGGGAATTATGAATACACTATGGTATGTCCTACGTGTATAAGATTCAATATTTTTTTTGTTTAGATCATTATGAAACAAGTTTGATTTTCTTATTTCTTCGTCTATGTTTCCGACAAAATTCATTCGCTGTGGAAAATATTGAATTATGTTATAGCAGCAGTAATAATCGAATCAGAGGAAATTTTGAAGTTTGACTAAGAGTAACAACTTAACATATGAAGTTACGTTTCAAAGACAAAACACTTAAACACACAGACACGAGATACAGCGAATTATCGACAAGGTCACAAACACCTAGGGTACTGGAAATAGAACTCAACAACACATTGTATAATCATAATTATTTCTTTTATTACATTTAATCATGTATAAGCATACGTGTGCTTCAAACATGTCTTTTTTCTAACTATTCTGTAGTCATGTAAATTTTACTGCACTTTGCAAGCTTTCTGGCACGTCTGTAATCGTTCAAGACAATACTGGAAACACTGAATACTTTCATCTTCTGAGTTACGTTCATTACACATGAACAACTTGTGACAGTGATTATATTCACTAGAACACAACTGTGGACAACCTTTGGCATCTGACAACACTGTATCTGTACCTTCAGCTGCCAGGGCTCCAAGGATCAAAATACAAGCGATTGTTACTGAAAACTGAAAGAATATTTTTTATTGCATGATGATTCTATCTTTTTCGAATGAGGTAGGTTTAAACTGTGAAAGAGAACATACATATAACTATTGCATCATTGCTTGATTTTTTTCTCTCAAAATTTAAATAAATAAACAGTTAACAATGAATTAAATTATATTTACATGTTTACTAAGACATTTTTTTTTTTTTTTACAACTTATAGTACAAAAGCAACCCATTGTCGCAAAAATCAATAGCTTTAAGTATACCAACTCGCGGACTTTCCTATTAAATACAATGATTGATTGATTGTTGGTTGCTTAACATCTAGTGGCAAATAATGCATGTATATTCAGGACAAGAACAAAATTAAAAATGAATACAGTTGGTAGGTCTTGTAATACAGGCCGACCGCGACAAAGGAATGTTGACTGTCACTAGAAAATTATGGTATGTTCAATAGGGACAGAAATTTGGTCTTTCGATATGATTCCTAAGAACAGATCAAAGAAATTTTGTAAGTGATCTTAACGTGCAACGAACGAGGTATAATAATTCTCTTTACACAAGGCATCAGATTTAACGTCCCCATATTGACCCGAAGTGATTGTGTACTTGATGCATCCCACACAGTCAAAGGGACGCCCTACTTTTGCAAGGGTTTTACTGTCACTCGAAAGAAGACATGTGATGATCTTATTTCTATTCCCCAGTCACCCTTGGGGCAACATATTGATAAAATAACCATAAGAAAAAACAGTTTGAACAACTTTTGAGAACTAAAGATAATGTCGCTTGATATTGTTTTTTTTTATTTAGATAGTAGAAATATTGGCTTGTTCATTGTCACATTTAAATTAAATAAATTTGAGTTGGTATATTTTTTTCAATTGTTATGGAACCTAACAGTATTTTTTTCAATGTAGTTATAGGAATCTAATGATAAAAATCGTTTATTGATGTACAAGTTTCAAACAGTGTGTGTCCAAGTGTCCAATAAGACACAAGTGTTTTTAAGAAACATGTGCAAAGGAAAGAAAACAATGGTTTTGAACAGAAAAGTGCCAAACTCGCGTCTTAACAGAGAGGACAGAACATTTTAATGAATTAAGCTTCATATGACATTGTCATTTAAGTTTCATGATTTACTTCAGGTTTATTATTTTTCAAATGCATGCATGTGTTCTAGAGCGGTCGATTATTATGAAGAAAGAATTTTGTTTTAAAAAAATGACCATGCTTTAAATGTTAACGTTGACATGATGCAAATTTGTGTTCTTCAAATCAAAAGGTATATTAGCTGCTCATGATTTTTACAGTTAAGTTCATATTAAAAACCATCCTTCTGAAAAATATCAATAAATGTTCTTTATGAACGGAAGTTGGCAGAACTTCATTTATGTTCCTATCCAACATATAGTTAACCATAATATTTTAATTGCGGTCCAAAATTGCAATCCTCATTCCCAATCGTTAAAATTTGCTGAGCTTTCCAGGTTTGTTGTTACTATGAATTTAAGACATAAAAAATTATTTAGCGTCTAGTTGTTTATTTTTAAAAAATGTTCTTGGCAGAATAAAGGTTAAAAATATATATCAAATATGTTTAGAATAAAAAGGGTGTCGACCATAATGAATGCGATTTTGAACTGACACGTGTGCATAGATAGAATGAAGGACAGGGTAAAAATTTGTCGCAAGGTACCATAAAGAGTTGCATACAAATGAGCGCAGGCTCGCAGCATAAGACTTGACTGCCTTCTTCTTTAATTTGTGAGAAATAATATGTTAACATTTTTAGTGTACCAAATAAATCAAAAGAATTTAACCATATATATGCCATAAAAGTCGAAAAATATATTCACAAATACATAATTGATAATAAAAAATAGAATTCTAAAATATATAAAACATATGGAAAAAATGAAAAAATGAAAATTATTACCTGCATGATTTATATCCTATATTTTTTTCTATAGTGTTTCTGTTTGCAGATGTGAAGATTCATATCTATATATACACAGATCATTTCTTTTTATCAAAATGTCATCAGTTTAGATTATTGTTTAATTTGGAGAAAATTGACATACATCTGCCTAATCAACTACCCATTTATTAAAGTTGAAATTATGATATCGTACATTAATTTACTGATATTATCACAAAGGTTTCAAATTTGCAGCCAATAATGGAAAGATCCATGATTGTATGCCTATTAATCATGTAACCGCGGGGTTACTGTGTTTATAGTGGTATACCAGTATTATACGATTTAATGTCACATGAAATTTGAAAAAAAATATGCATTTGCTTTTTTATAACTAAATGGATAGGAGTTATTATAAAACTTATATACATATTATTTTTTCTGAAGAAAACTGTAAATTGTCCAAATTTACCCAGACAATAATTTACCGACATGTTTTCCGTATGCAGTTAGCTCAGCGTGACCTTTATCGCTCAATCATTTAAATAAACTTATCTTAGTGTAAATACCTGAATTTATACCATGCATCTTTGTTGACAGTTTACACAGGTGACAATCGGAAAACTTCGTTTTCAAATCACGACCATTAATTAGCTGCGATATTTTCACAACACTGACGGAGTGAAATATTTTTTTGACAATTATACGATATGGATACGTTGATAAAATCATGCACAGAAGACTTAGTTCATGGTAAATGTATGCATTGGATCAAGAATTGGATTAACATTATTTTTGACCTGTCACTCGTTTCATATGACTTCAGGACCACATCATTGGTATACTGCTGTGTTGTAATCTTTACTTGTCCCCTTTCCCTTGACAATGTACATTTATGTTGTTTTGAAGGTATGCATTCGTCAAGTGATTATCTCGGTCACTCAAACGAACAGGACGAAGAAATATAGTATATCCCCATAGACTACAGTATATATTTTGCTGCAGTTCTGTCTTGTTTTCGATTGAATTGTTGTTATTGTTTCATATGTATTTTGTTAGCCGGCTTTAAAGAAACCGTGACATTCCTTATTACAGTAATGTCAATGTTGAATTGCAGTCCGAGCACTTTCTCCATGCTCAGATGTTTCACTGTGTAAAATAAAAAGGTTGTCTTTAAGAAAATGTCTGTACCAAGTCATGAATATGATAGTTGTTATCCATTCATTTGATATGTTTGATGTGCTATATATAGCTTTTGATTTTGTCTTTTGATTATGGACTTCCCGTTTTGAATTTTCTTCGGAGTTTGCTATTTGTGTGATTATACTTTTTAACGTAGTATTTCTTTTTTTATAATGCGTGTAGACATTTGATGACGTGAATTAATGCACCATATTCCTTCTTTTTCATTAAAAGTCTATTTTCCATAACATGCTTACTTCAATTCGACCTTTCTCTTCGAAGAACAACTGGTTATGCATGAAGTGAATGTAATGGTGTTTAGCCTCCTTTATCTAAAAAGTAAAATCACAAAAATACTGAACTCAGAGAACAATTCAATCAGAAAGTCCATGATCACATGGCAAAATCAAACGACAAAACACATCAAAAACGAATGGACAAGAACTGTCATATTCCTGACTTGGTGCAGGTATTTTCAAATGTAGAAAATGGTGGATTAAACCTGATTTTATAGCGCTAAACCCCTCACTTTGTTGATAGTCTCATCAAATTCCGTTATATTTACAATGATGCGTGAACTAAACAGACATAATAAATAATATAGTCAAAATATGGGTACAGCAGTCATTATCGTGTAACAATTTTAAAAGGAACATGCAATTTAACAGAACACAAACGCATTCATTGATTCGCGTGTCTGACGTCAGAAAGTTATATGTTTAATATATATTATATTATATATTAATTAAATTGGAGGATTCCGATAGATTATTGCGACCAACGCGTTATGGCAAATTATTTTCATTCCTGAAAATGCATACAATGTACATAACAATCAATGAACTTCATGTATGTGTTCATTATTGTCCAACTTTCAACTTTATATGAAATGTGACAATCTTTTCTTTTTGCTGGTACACTCAATCAATAGTTTAATATTTGAGATTTTCTTCCTCTGTTGACGTTTTTGTCTGTTGGAATTATTGGTATGTCTACTTCATATATGTTTAGTAAAGCATACGGAATACACTCATGAAGCGTTTGTACTGTAACGTGTAACCAGGCGTTTATATCCTAACGTCCGTTCCAGTCAATACTTGGATCCAAGTTGTCCACAAACAATACGGTAACGCTAAAAACTACAACTATCTAAATTATGCACAATCCACAATGAACCAAAATATATACACGGGCTCTTTGCCGATACAAAGTAACAACGGACAATTATATAATATACAAATAAAATACAACAAACCAGCCTGTCCTCAAGATGGGACGATGTGTCACTTAGAAACGGTATAGCTGGTACAACTTGTCCTCCGAATGGGACAGTCTGTCAATACAAGACAGGGCGGTCTGGTACAACTTGTCCTCCGAGTGGGACAACCTGTCACTACCAGAGAGTGCGGGCTGTTACAGCCTGTCCTCCGAGTGGGACAGTCTGCCTTGTCAATCCGTTCAACTTGTATGTTTACTTTTTACCCAGTACAAAGTGTCCCTTGAATATTAAGGCTCTTTCTATTGCTAAATATTTCCAACGTACGCTCCGTTGACTTGAGACGGCTCATCGAAAGCCAACCGACAGCCTCGAGTATATACATGGAAGTGTTTAACGACCTTGACTGGCTTTTCAGCCCTCGCACTATTGGCTCGGTGCCCGAAGACGATTGGTGAGCATTTGAATATTTTGTGCCGTGGGTCTGGAACAGGTAGCAAAGGACGCCAAATGGAGGTGAGGTTTTTTTCCTTCTTTTGTTGACTATTTTGTTGTTTGGTTACTTCACAACGGCTGCTTTCAGGGCCAGTTTGGTCAGCTTGGCAGCCCGCTAACCTCGATGATGGAGTACTGGTAGATGATCTCGAGTACTGTTTCTCACTCTCTTATATACCCTAGGGCGACAATACTATTTACTTGATATGGGTGTTCTCTAAATGTTCCCGATACCGAAAACAAGAGTACCTCTCAAACAACACCCATACCGATGGACCCAACCACTGACTCTCCCGCCAAACGTCTAAATCTGTTTAACTCTTTCTTAAGCGTAAACCATGCATTGATACACCAAGATTCTACTTGATTATAACCTTAACGACCAATAAACATTACAGTACCAACGGTGAACGACGCAGCTTACCGTATGTGTATTGAAAAAGAGACTCAGTGTTTATAACAGAGAGAGATTATTATTACACGTATAGAGTTTCCAGACAAAATATATGCATTACTTATTTGGGTTTCCTTAACATATATATAATGTTACAGCGACAACATGTTGTTACCCCCACATATTTTACCTTCTCTCGTGATCCCATTGACCTCATTTACGGATGGCAATGTACCTTTTGTAGTTCATGTAATACCTAATTTATTCATTTTAAAACATCACAACTTAATTTTAACCTTTAAACATTATACCTCAATGCATCAACTTCGAGGGTTGTTTGACGGGTAATATGAGATTATACTAAAATCTCAACTAAAATTTATCTCCTTATTTGTAACCAGGTGAAATTTTTAAAACTTTTCGTATACTTCATTGGATTTGTACAAAGAAGGTATGTTCGCACTAACTTTATATTAAAATTTAATTGCGGTTTGCAAATAAATAATTGATTGTATGAGGCTTATTGTGAAGTGTTTAACGTCCAGTGGCTAGTATAACATTTATATTGTAACGTGAACCTTTATGGGCAAGGCGAACAGACTCAAACACAAATAAAAAGTTGTTATGTTGTATTATTAAAATCACATAAATAATCAAAATATACATCAAATAATTGTCAGTCATTTAAAACCCGCATATATCCTCACTAAACTAATATATCCATCAAGCTCGTATATTCACTTAAACCACATCATATCATTGCGAATAGTTACTCTTTTCAGCGCACTAAATGTAATCCTTCACTCTACAAATGTTCGCTCTCCGGCCTTTTCGTAATGGTATTCCCGGCCTTTATATACAAATCCTCGTCGGAGCCATGGACGGATCTCCTGACGGATCTCCCGACGGATCTCTTGGGCTCCGATTTAATGTTCATGAAATAAAATACGTAACAATACCCCCTTTCCAGGACTGTGGAATTCCTATTCCAGAAACAAATATTAACGAATAAAATATAAAATCCTACACAGGTGTTTAATCACATCGTTCTATATAATAACCTTTGATGAATTGGATTATCTATTTATAGATCTATTGTAAATTAAAGATTATAAAACATCTCAGGTACATTGTTGTTTGAATCCACAACATCATTGATTAAATTAGTAACTTCTGTTACAATATCCGGCACATTTAACCTATTCTTGTCAACATTCTCTGTGTAGCCAATACACGTTTCCTTTTTGACCTTGACGGAGCCGTCCAAGAATTTCTGTTCAGTCTTTATCAATGTTAGTGTTACTGTTTTCACTTCTTCCTCTACTACTAAATTAGATTTCATGTCTGTAAATTCTTCTTCCGTTATATCAAGAAAGTCATCATCCACTACACAAAAGCCATCTAAGTTGCAGTTTTCTTTTTCGACTGTTACACAATTATCAGCTTCATATGTACATGATGTAGTTGCGTCTCCGTTGGCATTTCTATCAGGAAAATTATAATCACTAGTAATGTTATTGTTATCATCCCATTCAATATCATCATCCGAAATGTCAGAATAATCAGGAATTTTAACAAGTAATTCTTCCTTTTCTGCTGGAACTTCCTGATGTCCTTTATTTTCATCACTATGGAATTTCCTAACATGCCTTTTAAGGTCACTTTTCCTTCCAAAACTAGAATTACATATGTCACAATGACTATTCTTCTTTCTTTGTCCATGAATTTCCTTTTCATGTCTCTTTTTATTCCTTTTCTTTGTAAATGACAAATCACAAAATTCACAACTAAACTTTGCATCCATGCTGGTGTAAACGTCCTTACTTATGAAAATCTAGGTGGTTTATGGATGACCCGACCCAACCGCGTTCGATAAATTGCGGGCGGAGTACCAGACGGAGTACCAGACGGAGTTACTGGCGGTGCCTCGTTTGAACTTTCAGGGAAATTATTTGCGGTAATAACGGGCGGAGTGAATGACTTCTCCGACGTATCCGTATCATTAAGATGTTGAGTTGGTTCCGAATTTATTTCATTTTCAGTGTCTTTTTCTTTTCCATATTATTTTGCCGCATTTCTTCATAAGCTTGTAAGTTTGGCATTTCCGCTTGAACAATTGTTTTCTGTGGCTTAAACCATTTTGGAACTTTCTCCCCCTGGTACAATTTTAAATTGTCAGCGTGTATTATAACAGGCGTTGAATTCGGCGAATGTTTGATTTTATATAAAACGTTGGAAAGTTTCTCAACTATTACCCACGGGCCTGTCCAAAATCTCGATAATTTCTTCTTCACTCCTTTCGCGGTCCTCGGTTGGTATCGTCTAACTAAATAACCTTCACTATAATCCAGTCTCTTAACGTTTTTATCATACTGACGCTTTTGGCGCTTCGCTGCTGTTCCTAGAGATACCCTCGCAATTTCATGTATTGTTTTTAATTTATCTTGAAGCTTCATAACATGATCGTGTTCGCTAACTAATTCACTACCATTCTCACATAATTCCTCCGCTAAAATTACGTCTAATGGCATTCTCATTTCTTCCCCGAAAATCATCCTAAACGGCGAAATTTCGGTGCTTTGATGAGGAGTAGAATTATATGCCATTGCCACGAAGTCAATCCATCGGTCCCAGTCTCTCTGATCGGTGCGCACATATTTTGATATCATGTCTTTAATTGTTCTATTCGAACGCTCTACTAATCCATCCGATCTAGGGTGACCTGGTGTCGTTCTTGTCTTATCTATTTCTAAGAATTTGCATATAGATTGAAATAACTGACTTTCGTACTGTCTACCTTGGTCACTATGCAATTCTAGTGGACATCCATATCTTTTTATCCAGCCTTTAAGCATCACCTCGGCGACCGTTTTTGCTTCCATATTAGGTATTGGAAATATTTCTATGAATTTAGTGAAATAATCCTCAATTACTACTATGTACATATTTCCATTGTTAGAAATGGGAAATGGTCCAGCTATATCTGTTCCAATTCTTTCAAAACGCCCTCCTGTAATATAAGATTTAAGCTCGTGTCGTTTCGTATACTTTGGGTCTTTTTTTTCTTCACATATATCGCAGCTTTTTACATAATCGATAACACTTTGCCTCATTCCTTTCCAGTAAAATGGACACATTTTGGCTCTTTGCCAAGTCCTATTGATGCCCTGATGTCCTGATGTTGGTGAATCGTGGATCTGCCATAAAACATACTTTTGAATTTCACACGGAGCACAAACACGCCATCTTGAATAGGTTGGACCGTCTTCCCAGTATTCGCATAACATACCATTCTTGATCTCCAGTAAATCCCATCGACTTATCCAAAATTTCGTTGTCTGACTGAAATGCACAACCGAATCACTTGTTGGTTTTCCCCTGTTTTCCTCTTTCAGTTTTAAAACTGGACCTATACCAGGGTCATTCACTTGCAATTTCCGTATAGATTCCGGTGATAAATCAATAACAGGTTTCTTCAGTCCTTTTGCTTTACTCGGAGCATTACGTTTCGGTCCTCTTCTTTTCGGAAGGTCTTCTGAATCCAAGTCCTCATTTTCGTTTTCGTCAATATTACTGATAATTTGTGAATTTTGAGTTTCACATTGTTGGTCTATGATGTTTAGACTATCACTTTTGTCACTTGAATTGATATACACATAATCCCATGGTAGATTGCATTGTTTACAGAAATCCTTATCCTGTACAATTATTCTAGATAATGCATCTGCATTTGCATGTTTCAAACCTGGTCTGTGAATAATTTTAAAGTCATAACTACTTAGTTGCTGTATCCATCTCATTATTTGACCGTCCGGGTCTTTGAATTTGTAAAGCCAAGTGAGTGAACCGTGGTCCGTTCTTAATTTGAAGTGACGACCAAGTAAATAATGTCTAAAATATTTAATGAAGTAAACTACTGCCAATAGTTCTTTTCGTGTTACGCAATAATTCCGTTCAGGTTTGTTTAATGTTCTGCTTGCGTATCCTATCACTCTTTCTTTTCCTTCTTGAACTTGAGACAGAACTGCTCCAATTCCAAAATGACTCGCATCTGTATCTAATATAAACTCTTCTCCGTCGATTTCTGGATATGCAAGTACAGGTGAGCTTAAAAGCTTTTCTTTAAGTAACCGGAAAGTCTGTTCACAATCACTTGTCCACTCCCAGTGAGCTTTTAACTGCAATAAGTCAAAAAGACACTTAGCAATTTTCGAAAAATCCTTGATAAATCTTCTGTAATAAGAAACTAGTCCAATGAAAGATCTTAATTCGGAAACGTTTTGCGGAGACTCCATCTTGGCTATTGCCCGTACTTTAGAAGGATCCGTCCGCACCCCCTCGGTTGACACAATATGTCCGAGATACTCTACCTCGTGTTTAAAAAAACTACACTTTGCAGCCTTAAGCTTTAATCCAGCATCTGATAACCTCTGAAAGACTTTCTGCAAATTAACCAAATGTTCATCAAATGTTTCACTAAACACTATAATATCATCTAGGTACAAAACTAGAACATGCCACTGCAATCCTCGCATTGCTGTCTCAATAATCCTTTGAAACGTAGCTCCTGCGTTGCACAATCCAAATGGCATCGTAACATATTGGTATAACCCACCTCTGGGTGTCGAAAATGCAGTCTTTTCCTTATCTGCTGGATTCATCGGCACCTGATGATAAGCCATACTCAGGTCCAAAACTGACATCCACTTTGCTCCACTGAGTGCGTCTATATTATCCTCTATTCTAGGGATCGGATAGGCATCTTTTATCGTCTTATCGTTCAATTTCCTGTAATCAACACACAGCCGCCATGAAAGATCTTTCTTTTGCACTAAAACTAGGCCTGAAGACCACGGGCTAGTAGACTTTTCAATAAGTTTCTTATCCTCCAATTTCTTGATTTCATCTTCAATTGCCTGACGTTTATAAAGAGGTACTCGTCTTGGGGGTTCCTTTACTGGAATTTCTTCTTTCAATTTGATACTATGCATACCAATTGTTGTCTTTCCTGGTTCTCCTGCTGGATCATAGAAAATATCTCTGTACTTCAGCAGGACTTCCTTAAAGCTCTCACCTTCACTCTCTGTGAGGTTTTCTCTTCCATTACTATACATTTCCGCCATATACTGTGGAATTTCTTGTGGATCCGTGTCCATTTCCCGAACATTACAAACGGTCTCTTCCTCCATCAATCCAATGTCACTCAAAATTTTCTGAGCTGGAACGAACAATCCAATATGAGTGCCTTTATAAAGAATAACATCGGTATCACAAGGGTTTAGGATCCTCGAATAAATATGCGAACGTGATGCATTCACTAAAACTCTTCCAATAGCTAATCCATATTTCCTCATGAAACTACTATCAGGGCACAAAATTCCAAACACTTCTGAATTATTTTCAGCATTAACTTCTCTAGTGAGCTTAGCTTTTACAATTATTTCATGTCTCGCAGGAATGTCTATGGTTTCCATTGCTATAACACGACTAGATCGCACATTGACACTATCTTGCTCAAGCGGAGCTGTAAATCCGCAAATATCTAATGATCCCGAGTCGAAATTCCATTGACATCGATATTTAGAAATAAAATCTTCACCTAATAAATTAATTTTAACACCTCCAACATAAATTGGAAATGCAGCACAAAATTCACCAAAACTAATGTTCATTACAGCCGTGCCTAAAATATTCAGTGTACTTCCATCTGCAGTTTCAAATTGTGTATTTATTCGGCTCAGCACAGGTCTACACTCCGGCATGATACTATAGTAGCTCTGTTCTGTGATAAATGTTCTCCTTGATCCGGTATCAATTTTCCATGTAATAGCGGATCCTTCAATCATTCCATCTATCATCATCCTTGAACTTCCTTTCACACTAGCTATCACGGCTACATTATCTTGCCTGTCGTTCGTTTTTAAATATTCACTACTCGGATTTTCCTGTTCAGGTTGGCTGTCATGGGAATCGTGAATGGCTTTTAAAATATTCCTTTTAAAATCGTCTGGTGAATATCCTGCACATTCACATATATCCCCTCTAGACATACTTTCCTTACTGGAAATATCACTATTTACATGTGTGCTAGGCCTCATATGAGCTGCGGTCGGAGCATGGCCTACTGCTCCGACCGTGCTCCGTTTAACTGCGATACTGTCCTTTCTCCGTCCGTTTTCACAGGCGGAACAATATTTCCCCTTAGAAGTCGACCACACTGACTTCTGTAATGTCCAATTTCTCCACAATTATAACAAGTGATATCTTCCACTTTCGCTTTACGGTAATTCGCGGTATTTGGGACGCGTCGTCCTCTTTGTGAATTATCGTTCTTTCTCCTTGAATATTGATCCTTGTTATTTGTTTCAACGGAATACACAGACTTTTTCATCGAATTTTTGTGCCTTTCACTAAGCCTGATACATTCTTCCTCCATGGCACTCGTCACAGCATCTTGTAAAGTTTTGGGTCGAGAACGTCTAACTGATAGTCTAAACTCCTCTGATTCACCACAGGCGTCAAGGAAAGTCTTTATACTATTTTCCTGAACTGTGTCTGGACTAGCAGGATAAGCTCGTCTGTACAGGTCTTCAATGGATTGTCCTAGGTCTCTAAAAGTCTCTCCAGATTTACGTTTTCTCAACTTTGCTTCTACTAGATACGATTCCTTCATATTAGAGTGCCCAAAGCGAAGTTCCATTTTCTGTAAAAGAGAGTTCCAGTTAATAATATCACTATTGGGTAATCCATGCACATAAGCTTCCGCTTGACCTCTCAATGTAGTAAGAAAAACCATCCGTTTTCTTTCATCTGACCAGCCGTTTAGTGTAGCAATGTTCTCATAATACCGCAAAAAGTCAGACCAAGCATCTTGGGTAGTCCCATCAAAGGTTCTTTTCGCATGCAATTCTGACTGTCTAGCTGAATTTTCACTTCCAAAACGTTCTTCTGGCTCGAATGACAATTTCTTCCGCACTTTCTGATCGTTTTCCTGATAAGTCCTTTCTGGAGGAGTAAAATTGCTTCCATCCATCGGCTGCACTGAACATGGTTCATACAATGTATTCTTACGTCTTTTATCTCCCTCAAACATTTTTACAATCACTGTCAACAAAAATAGAATAAAAACAGTCGTACAAATCACTACAAAGTTTAATTTCAACCAGCACACTAGCTCGTGCCACGGATACATATTTACCGCACCACTTATCAATACACTAATAAACACAATTCCCAAAATCCATTTCAGGAAAAATCCTTTCCATCCATTTGAATCATTTTCACCTGCTAAATTACCGCTATGGCCGCTCAAATGATTAAACTGCTCGGTCACTGGTGTACTGGTCATAACCGGATACGAATATTGACTCGACACAGAAGGTATTTTACTAGGCGGAGTCGTCTGATCCTGATCCTGTGAAACAAACCTCGGTGTCGTCTGACTGTAGGGCGGAATATACGGATTTTGATTAATATTCCAACCCGGATTTGTAGGAGTAAATATTCCAGGTCGAGTATATTGGTTATTATTATCCCTATCAACACAAGTGAAATCCATAGGATAAGTGCCATATTTCGTATAGTCTCCGTTTGAATCTCCCATCACAATTTAAACATAATAAATCTTGCACTAAAGGTACTGTATTCAGTCATCTTCTGGAATCATCGATCCCACCGCTGCCACCATTTTGTAACGTGAACCTTTATGGGCAAGGCGAACAGACTCAAACACAAATAAAAAGTTGTTATGTTGTATTATTAAAATCACATAAATAATCAAAATATACATCAAATAATTGTCAGTCATTTAAAACCCGCATATATCCTCACTAAACTAATATATCCATCAAGCTCGTATATTCACTTAAACCACATCATATCATTGCGAATAGTTACTCTTTTCAGCGCACTAAATGTAATCCTTCACTCTACAAATGTTCGCTCTCCGGCCTTTTCGTAATGGTATTCCCGGCCTTTATATACAAATCCTCGTCGGAGCCATGGACGGATCTCCTGACGGATCTCCCGACGGATCTCTTGGGCTCCGATTTAATGTTCATGAAATAAAATACGTAACAATATTCTCCCGACCGACTTGTCTTTACTCTTATTTCTAAATGCCGCGAGCTTAGCGAAAGAGCAACAAATAATATTTATATATTTTAAATTCTTTAGATTACCTGAGATCAAATCCAGTTTTTGAAGGGGTTTTTGATGCTCGTTCAGTTTATTTCGACTTTTGAGTTTACAAGAACCAATACAAGTTATATATATAGCACGGCTCTAACGTATGAGTGGCCGTTCATGTCATTTGCGTGATTATATACGCGTATATGATTTTATACGCGTAAATATACGCGTATATTGTGGTTTTCAACGCGTAAAATGTGGTTTTCAAAGCGTATATTGTGGTTTTCAACGCGTATATTGTAGTTTTATACGCGTATATTGTTAAAATAAACACGTTTATACTAAAATCCAATTTATTTATCATATACGCGTTAATATACGCGTATGCAATCATTATATACGCGTTTATATACGCGTTACTATACGCGTATGAAATCATTATATACGCGTAAATAAATATTCGTATGTCTTTTTGTTTTAACCAATGAAAACTGCGTTTTAAACTAGTTTGTATATATATCACAATTGTCAGAATGAAGTGCGGTTCTTTCGACCAACATACGTAATTAATCTCAAGACTTTACACCGTTTTATTTAAATTTCATTTATATGAAAGTTTGTTGCCTATAATTAAAATAATAACCAACAGTGTTTTTGGAATATTTGCTTATACTATTAAAGCATGGGTCCCTTTTCAAAAGTCTCCCAACTATTTCCTTGATTTAGCAAGGTATTCTTTGATTGTTTTGGTACGTTTATACGCTATGATAGGCACCTGGGTGAAGATTTCACTACAATGTTTGTCTTTTTGCAGATTGCTAATTTTTGTCTTTTAACCTTACTTAGATTTTAGTACCATTGGATTATGTTTAGTAAGGAGGGTGAGTGGAACATTCTTTGTCCTATCGGCCTTTAATAAGGTTGTTTTTCTGCTTGTAGTATTTCTAACGTTTCTAATAACATACTCTGTTTTATTTTTACAGTATCATCTTTCAATATAAACTTATCTTGTAAGTTAGTTAAATTTCTATCTAACTCCTTGGTGTCACTATTATTTCTAATATGACGTATATATTCACTTGCAAACTGTAATACTTATGAATGTGTGTTTTCGGATGTGCACTAGTGATTGGTAAATATTGATACGTTTCAGTTTTTTTAATATGTGATCTAACATCAAGGATTGCATTCTTATTGCCTATGATGTAACGTCTATGTACTCAAATATGAACATTAATAACTAAGAAGAAACAGTTATCAATGCATTAGAATCAATTGACACACAAGAATATACTTTAAATATTCCCATCAAAAAAGTTTTAACGGCATCTGTTAAATTTATACTAAGAAACAATGAATTTGAATTTAATGGACAATTATACAAACAAATTATAGTGGTACATTTTCTCCGACATGCACAGATGGTGTCTTCAACATGGACGTCAAGTTGGTTACTTATTCCTTTTTCGTTACTTATTCCCTATTCGTTACCTACTCCTTACTCATTCCCTATTCCCTATTCGTTACCTATTCGTTACTTATTCCCTATTCCCTATCCGTTACCTATTCGTTACGTATTCCCTATTCCCTGTTCGTTACTTTTTCGTTATTACCTATTCGTTACGAATTCCCTATTACCTGTTCGTTACTTTTTCGTTATTACCTATTCGTTGCCTATTCGTTACTTATTACTTATTCCTTATTCGTTACTTATTCGATTTTTGATATCCTTCCCCCTTTTTAATTGTGTACATTCTTATCTCTGGTTATAGTTCTAAATTTGTTGAGGTAAAATTACCTTTTAATGACCTCATTATATGTGTTTGTGCTCAACCGATCCTGTTGCTTTATGATAATGTTCGATACTTATTTGTTTCTTATATTGTTTTTATACGCTCTACCTTTTAAATGTTTTATATTCGTATGTTTGAAGGTCTGGTTCTCGGTTCCAAGAGGTAAAATCACCTTTTACCGCTTGTATAAAAATGAAGATGTGGTATGATCGACAATGAGACAACTCACCCACAACAGACCAAAATGACACAGAAATTAACAACCATAGGTCAGGATACGGTCTTCAACAATAAGCAAAGCCCATACCGCATGATCAGCTATAAAACATGTTAGCGGGGTGTACATGCACATCGTGTCGGAGCTTGACTAATACCTTGTTTATAACACGCGTATTATACGTTGCACCTTTTAGAAAATGATTTTAAATTGTGTTCTTGTCTCTGGCGGTAACTATGTGTTCTGAGAGATGAAATAACCCTATTAGCGCGCATGTACCCGTTCCAGCGCTCGGTGTATACCCTGTTACTTATCTAAATATAAAACGTGTGTTATACATTGCACCTTTTAGAAAGGATTTTCAATTGTGTTCATGACTCTGGTGGTAACAATGTGTTCTTAGAGATAGCATAACCCTATTACCGCGTATGTACCCGTTCCAGCGCTCGGTTAATAACCTGTTACTTATTCGTTCCTTATTCGCTTTTAATACGCGGGGTATATGTTGCACCTTGAAATAAATCGATTTTGAATTAGGTGCATGTCTCTGGTGGTAACTATGTGTTCTGAGAGATGAAATAACCCGATTAGCGCGTATGTACCCGTTCCAGCGCTCGGTTAATGCCCTGTTACTTATTCGTTGGGAGACTTTTGAAAAGGCACCCATGCTTTAATAGTATAAGCAAATATTCCAGAAACACTGTTTGTTATTATTTTAATTATAGGCAACGAACTTTTATATAAATGAAATTTAAATAAAACGGTGTAAAGTCTTGAGATTAATTACGTATGTTGGTCGAAAGAACCGCACTTCATTACAATTGTGATATACAAACTAGTTTAAGAACGCAGTTTTCATTGGTTAAAACAAAAAGACAAACGAATGTTTATTTACGCGTATATAATGATTTCATACGCGTATATTTATGCAATTAACGCGTATATAAACGCGTATATAATGATTGCATACGCGTATATTAACGCGTATATGATAAATAAATTGGATTTAAGTATAAACGTGTTTATTTTAACAATATACGCGTATAAAACCACAATATACGCGTTGAAAACAACAATATACGCGTATATTTACGCGTATAAAATCATATACGCGTATATTATCACGCAAATGACATGAACGGCCACTCATAGTAACGAATTAAGATTTTTAATGCATCGAAAACGCGTAGCGTTTGAGTGCATTAAAAATTTTAATGAGTAAGGCGTGGCTATATATGATTTGTAATATGACCAATGAAAATGCTATATATTATACAGACATTGAATATGTTAATTATTACGGCGTGGCCAAAATGACGTTATTCCCACTAAAATTCTGCACTAGCTCTTGTCTGTCTAGAAGCTTAACTGAAATGTCGGAGGCAATGGCTGATTTTTTAGGCGACGATTAAGAAAAACTGTGTCCTCTCTCAAATCTCCGGACAAGATGCTACTGGAAGATTTATAAGATTCATTGGTCGAAACAACAAGACGTTCAAAGGTGGTTTAGGCCATTTACGGCTGGATAATAAAGATATCAAACCCTATGCAAGAGGTAAGTGTATACGTATTCAAATTATTTAAAAAAAACAAACATGTTTTTAAAACAGCAATTAGCATATCACGTTTAATGTATTTTTAAACAAAAGCCGTGACAAATTTGTTTCAGGCTAAATCGTATAAACTTGTAGAAATCTGAAGACTCCCATATTAAAAGCACGTGGTTGTCTTTTATTTTCACTTTGTCCATCCGTCCGTCCGTTTGTTTGTTTGTCTTTCCGTCCCTCCAAACGGATAGTTATTGTGGGCGCTTCATCTGCAGAGACAGGACGGGGTTGCTGACTGGCCTATATCATTTTCTGAATGTTCAGCTGTTTCCACTAAAATATTTAAAATTTTGCCGGTGGGAGACCCTTTCTAACTATTCAGTCGACTGTTTTCTAGTTTTTATATTAATTTTAAACTTATTAATAAATACCACTTGTTATTTCTTTTCTGTTTCTATACATGCAACATAATTTTAGCGGAGGAAAATACATTTTTAAAGTTCATAATTCTTCTTTTGCAGGTCAAAGATGCATAGTTGACTTCTAAGAAACATACTTGAAGGCAATTGGATCTGGCGTATTTGATCGCAATCCACTTATTTCTGATGTCCAAGATAAGCATCGCTATGGAAAGTCAGCATTAGGAGTGAACAAGCTGAATGGGTTAATGCGTGAAATGTGTGATAAGGGGGGGGGGGGGTCGTTAGGAGTGAACAAGTTGAATGGGTTAATGCGTGAAATGTGTGATAAGGGGGGGAGGGCTTCGTTGGCAAATTTACCGACCAATCGGGGAAAAAGAACACGTGCTACTGCGCTATATCAAGCAGGAATAGATTAGCAACAGATTATGGAAAGGACTGGGCAACGCTCTACGAAAGGCGTTCGAACATACAAGACCGATTATGAGACTGGTTATATATCGGACATGAAGATTGAATTAATATGTTGCCGAGTTATTAACTGACTAACTTTGAATTTGTTTTATTTAATGTAAAGCATAACGGTGGGCTTTTATATATTTTCACTCGAATGTATAAATCACAGTACTAGCAATTAAAATTTCATTTTATTCATTTTTTGCTATTTTCAAAGATATTCCATGCGAGGTTCTACACAAGAGTTTAATTTTAGTGCGAATTTTAGGGGAAAAAACACACACTATTCTCTTCTTTCAAGTAAAAGAAGTTTGTTTATGTAAAAAAAAGAGGTGGATCCTTACTGTGCACTTTCAGTGAAGTTAATGCACTGCTTTTTGGCTCCTCCCACCAATGGTTTTCTAATGGGAGATTGTTGAATAATTCTACGACAGTGCAACAACGTTCAAATCGGGAAGTTAATGTACTCCTTTCCAAAACATCAGATTTTAAAGCACACAAAAGATCAAAGAAATTAGTAAAAATCATATTAACTTAATATCTGCTTCATGACCATGTCTGTATTATGTTTCAACAAATTCAATCATAATATTATCTGTATAAGATACTCATCATGTAAAGACGGGGTCTCGCTGAGGTTGTGAGTTCGAACTCCGCCCATGCTGGTGCACTTGACTCCAATCTTAACTGTCTAGGATTGTCAGTTTTACTATCGGAGGTCGGTGGTTTTCTCCGAGCATTCCGGCTTCCTCCACCAATAAAAACTGGCCGCCACGAAATAGGCCAAAATAACTAATTCGATTCAGTTCGAATTAAAAAAAAGAAGAGTGTGTGAACGCGATAAGCGAATTCGATTCGCATTCGATTCGAATTCAATTCGAATTAAATGTCCGTGTGAACGAGGCATAAAATGAATCCTATATATCAAGTTAAAAATTTTCAATAGAAATTGGATTTTTTTTAAATTTTTTTTTGGTTAAATCTTTTAAACGCTGTAGGATCTTATATTGTAACCTATATTCATGATTTATAACTACTCACCCACCACGAAGACTTTAATTGTATGGTTATATCGCAATCTAGTTTATTTGTATGCAGAAGCTATATAGCATATAAGATTTCAATTTGAATTAATCAACAAAAATATCCATTTCATGCTTCTGTCATTTCATACTGTACCACTGTATACAAAATACCGGTACATGAACTATTTGGTGAAGGAAAATTACAATAAGATGAACAATAATGTCATTGCCCTGATCTGCTATAAGTGTTCTTTTTATCTCTCTGGAATAGATTTACTACTAAGTCTTATGCATGCACAATTTCACCTTGAAAAAATATATATGTTATTAAGGACTACAATTATTTTAACCTCACTCTGCACGATTGTAACAAAAAATGTCTACTCAATCATGGCGTATCTAGTTTGAATATGTATCTGATGATCCTACCCGTCAACCAAGATGGCCACATAATCTAAAAATAGAACATAAAATACAAGTATAATTGTCTAGTATCTTGGAAACCGTTCTAGATAGAGAAAATATGCCACGGACAGTTTAAGTCCTTAAAAAAAGATTTGAGGCCATTTTTTAAAATATTTTTTCTGAAAGCTCTAGCAGACAAAGATATCAGCAATTAAGTCACCACACCAAGGCCGACTGAGTCACCCTTTTTGTGTTTTAGGCAGAAAATAAAATCATAAAAGTGTCATGCGATCTTATTGTTGGTAAAAAGTGCTATAATATGGTCAAGATGACAGAGTCATTAATATTGCCGAATATGTCAAAACATTTAATGCTTCAAAATTGGTAAAAGTTGAGGTGTTCTGTTTACAGTTATGCAATAACTTCTTCAACTTTGTAACATTTTACTTATTGTATCCCATTGTTTTTCTCTTTGTAGGTGTAGGCTATTTTGTTGGATAATAAAAGCATAAGCATAGTACCTGTGCTTCAGTCTAATACAGTGCGACAATGGCAATCCATATACCCGGACTAATAGGTATCATTGTCTTTTACCTTCTCATTCTTGCTATTGGAATAATCGCTGGCAGAAAGAAGAACAAGAAAGGCGATTCAGATGAAATGTTAGTCGCTGGAAGAAATCTGGGATTCTTTGTAGCGGTCATGACGAATACAGGTGAATTAACTTTACTGTTCTGTTTGTTTATTTTTAATCATCAGCACATTCTCAATCTGTAGCAATAACTTGAAACCAATTGATAATTATTAGTATCTTAGGTTATTAAGCTGTTACATTCTTTGTAATTTAAAAAAACAAATGTGAAAGAATAAAACATACTTCACTTCCCTAAACGACAAAAAGTAGATATCATACAATACCTGACTGTGACGACGTCGCTGATGATGAACATGTGGTAGGGGTATTTTTTTTTCTTCATAGATCTCTACCCTTTTAGTCTGGATGATGAAAATAGATTAAGAAAAAAGTCAATACGAAATAAGACCGAATCAAAGAATGCTCGCATTACTAAATATAAGATCGAAATGTTTAACGTCTTAAATGGCAGAAAAAAATGTTCTCGTTTCCAAATACGTTTCTTACATAATAAGTTGGTACAAATGTTTGCACCTGTCCTAAGTCAGAAATCTGATGTACAGTAGTTGTCGTTTGTTTATGTAATTTATACGTGTTTCTCGTTTCTCGTTTTTTTATATAGATTAGACCGTTGGTTTTCCCGTTTGAATGGTTTTACACTAGAAATTTTGGGGCTCCGTGTTGAAGGCCGTACATTGACCTATAATGGTTTACTTTTGTAAATTGTTATTTGGATGGAGAGTTGTCTCATGCATTGGCACTCACAACGCATCTTCCTATATCTACATATGTATTACTATTTTTTCTGTCTTTCTTAGTCTCCACAAATATTTTCAATTTTTAGAAAAAATGTTATTGCTTGTTGAATGGGTTGTTAGCTGCATTATTATTTTTATTAGTTGTTTTTAGCTTTGAACCAGCTGTCGGTAACTGCGAGACTCTAAGAGTTATACTGTGTGTCTTTCTTATTGTTGTTAGAGATGTATAAATACCATCCTATGTCCTGTCTGCGCTTTCTATTTTGTATCGATCTAAATCAAATAAGCCCTTTTCAACTTATTTTTATAGTTTGTTCTTATGTTTAACTGTAACAACACTATCCCACGCACTGGGGTTTAAGCGCTCATAAACACTGTTATAAGATGATTAATTATTGTTTTTATTGGTATAAATAATATAAAAAAAAAGTGTTTTCCTCTGACTGTTTATGACGTCTTTACACTTAATCCATTGGATGTTGTATGTTTACGGATTGATAATTTAGTCTTAGATGCATATTTTTTAATTAGTTGTTAGTGGCTTTTAACTAGCTGTCAGTTAACTGCGAGTTCTCTCAGATCAGTACCTAGTGTCTTTTTGTGTTGGGATGTATAAGTACCCGGCCTCGTCCACTTCTATGTTTGTCCATCTAATGAGTTGAGTCTTTTTCAACTGATTTTTATTTGTTCGTTCTTATGTTGTACTGTTATACCACTGTCCCAGGTTAGGGGAGGGAAGGGATCCCGCTAACATGTTTAACCCTACCACATTATGTATGTATGTGGTTGTGCCTTGCCCGAGTTAGGAGCCTTTAATTCCGTGGTTGTCGTTTGTTTCTGTGTGACATATTTGTTTTTCGTTCATTTTTTGTACATGAATAAAGCCGTTAGTTTCCTCGTTTACATTGTTATTTCGGGGCCTTTTATTGGTGACTATGCGGTATTGGCTTTGCTAATTGTTAAAGGCCGTACGGTGACCTATCATAGTGGTTAATTTCTGTGTCATTTTAGTCTTGTAGAGAGTTGTCTTATTTGCAATCATACCACATCTTCCCTTTTTTATATAAACCCCGCCACATTCTGTGTGTGCTTTTTCTAAGTCAAGAGTATGTTATTCAGTTGTTATCATCGGTTCATGTCTGTCAAGTTTTCGTTTTTTGTTTTGTTATAAATTAGTTTGTTAGTTTTCTCAAGTTCATTGCTTCAATTTATTTTTATGTCGATGCCGTTTAGACTATATGGTTTGACAATTTCTCATTGTTAAAGGCATGTACGATTGCCTTTATTTTCTTATATCTTCTTCATTTGACCTTGCTAGATACATGTCTCATTTACAATCATACCACATCTTCTATTTGTTTATAACATAATGTTAAACTTTTCTTATATAATCATGTATGTTATCGACTATTAATTTTTAATTTGTTTATAGCAACAATGGTTGGAGGTGCCTACATTAACGGAACAGCGGAAGTCATGGGTAGGGACGGATTAGTTTGGTGTTTTGCACCTGTTGGCTTTTGCATTGGAATCATAATTGGTAATTGGTAAAAGTCTTTTAAAAGACACATGTCATTGCTATTGCTAAGAACATTTCCATATAAAAAAGAAGTTGTGTTATGATTGCCAATGAGACAACTGTCCACAAGAGACCAAAATGACACAGACATTTACAACTATAGGTCACCGTACGGCCTTCAATAATTGCCATGGTTATTACATGTACAACATGTAGATCAGAATTATATGGAAGGGTTTTAGTGTCTAAATTATTTACATTGTTGCGATATAGAAAACAATCAGAATTACCATTTGCAGCTTTAAGTTGTCCCGGTGATATGCTTATTATGCATGGTAAATCCATATGTTATCCCATCAAAACAACAGAAATGTACAAAACTCTTAGAACAGGTTTGGGAGAATTTTTTAACAATATCAAAGGCATTTATTTTTACGTTGCTTCATTTCTATGCATTTATAGATATATTTTAAAAACTAAGAAATGTTGATCATATATCGCAGCGTGGATGCCGAAACATATAAATAATGTGGACGAAAGACATAAATTCAAACGATGATGTGTGAAATTTGGCATTTCTCAGAATTAATACCTATTTGTTCATCTCGATTTATAAAAAGTTTTAAAAAAAAACTAAAAATACTATGTGACATTTATTATCGTCCATTATCTTGACTTTTCGGTTTTAAGCTGCCTTGTTCTATGCTCCAAAAGCAAGAGAGAAGAAGTATACAACAATATTCGACTTATTGCAAGAAAAATATGGAAAGAGAATTGGTGGACTACTTTTTATAATGCCCGCGTCACACTGTCCCGATTTTTATGTACGATGGACACCCGAATGCGAAAATTGTAAGTTCGTACGAAGTTGGTCCCGATCTCGTCAAAATACCAAAAAATGACCGAAGCAAGTACGATGAATAACGAAGTCTATAAGATGGTGCCGAAATTATGTACGATAGCAAAAGATGGACATACGAAGGTTAACCGAAGACGGGTATTTAAGCTTCATATCTCAGCCGAAGTCTACACGATGGACCACGAAGGCTACACGATGGATTACGATGATGGCTGGATGGCCATACGATGTCTAAAAGACGAACAGAATTTCGACAACATATCGTTACTGTACAAGTCTGCCATGTATTGCGGGAAATCGATCTTTTTGTTTAATTCTTATAAAACTTAGTTTATTATCCCCTCGCCTATCACATGAAAGTTGCATGTAGATAAAATGGTTATGGACACTCTAGAACCAAAATGCTCAAAACTTGGTATGGTGTTACTCGTTAAGAATATCTTAAAGGCTATTGACTTTAAAGATCAAAGGTCAAGGTCACAGTGGCAGTTGTAATACAAGGCAATATCACCCTTGTGGACACTCTAAAACCAATATGCTCCAAAGATTTTAACCACATTTGGTATATTGTTCCTCCTAGTAATGATCTGACATTTTTTTACGTTCAAGGCAAAAGTTCAAGATCATGCAGATGGACTTGTTTTTTTCTCTCCTTTAAATAGCATAATACACAGGAAATTGGTAGCTCATTTTTTTAATCTGCTGGTTCTAAAGACAATACTAAAGGTATTTCCAGTTACTGAATGTATTGGTTGATTTCTAAAAAAAATAGTTTATGCATCAAATATGCATATTAAATTTATCATTTTCTGCATGTGTCATATACAAATGTAGTGTCCATATTTGTCCCCAATATGTTACATACGAGGGGATGTCACGCTCGGCATTGCCTTGTTTGAACTGTAAAATGTGTGCACTAGTCTGAATAATCACCTATAATTATGCCCATGTTCACTGATCTATCTTAAAAGTAAGGTTATGGGTTCGTTCATCCTTTTTATTCAAAAAGAGCTCTTTCCAGGAGAATATCATAATGATATAGACAAAAGGAAGGATGTGGGGAAAGCAACAAATGCGGCAAAATATGACATATAGAAAACAAAATGATTATGGAGTTAATATTTGTGTGACAACAACTCAGACGATACATAAAAAATCAGAACAATGAAGAAAAAGTTGGTTTCCCTATATACGTGTACCTGCAGTGTTGGTGTACGAGGCGCGTTTATGATTTTCATTATGTAACTTGATATAAAAAATTGACAAAAAATAATATTTTACTTGTAAAAGTAAATCTTGAGCTCTTCTCGTTCCATTTGAATTAATAGAAACAACGCTGTCGCCTTTCTTGGTGTCATAGAATCATATGATATGAGCTCCATGTTTTGTGAACGTCTTTCTTAACTGTTGTATTAGACTGACCAGTGCATATCGCGGATGGCACTTTAAATGTATTTTAGCGTGAACATTAACTTACATTTAGCTGAATTTATTGCCGTCGTAGTTCCATCTTGTAGCCTTCGTACTTTTATTCGATGGCAACACGACGGGATTACGAGGTCTTCACGAAGTCGTGTTGCAATCGTAAGACCTTCAGGTAGCTTCGTGATTCATTCGTGAAGACATCGTAATGTCAAAACTGCCCGATGGAAACGATGGAAACACGAATGCAATAAGATGTTCAAAGGTGCATTCCCGGTGACATTACGATGGTGAGGATGGTGATACGAACTCAATACGAACCCTCAACATCGGACGCACCATCGGGGAATTTTTTAACATGTTAAAAAATTTAGAAACCCTCCCGAAGTTGTCCCCGAAGGCTAGAAAAAGTGGCCGATGGTTTTACGATAGTTAAAGATGGCACTTCGAATAGCCCGATCTGGATACGATCAGTCCCGATATTGAAAAATTCCATAATCGTGTTGCCATCGGCGTAAAAATCGGGATAGTGTGACGCGGGCATAAACGAGTTATTGGCTGATGTATTCTGGGAATCAGCGATACTCTCTGCTTTAGGTATTATATATCATAATATATATAATCATTTAAGGTTACAAACAAACAGATTGTCGCATGATTATAACTAAATATTTTTTTCTTTGTACATGTACCGCGTGAAAAAACTAAATAAATAAAAATTTGCTGTTGAAAAGGCCTGCTAAAAAAAAATCAAATCAAATTATCTATTGCCTTTCGTTTCGGCTGCAAATGTGATATCGCTGCTTTTACATTGACAGATACGACTTTACGTATATCCATGTATACTTGGTGTAGATTTTTGATTGTTTAATACAGATTCGACTTTACATATAATTGTTTAATACAGATTCTACTTTACATATGATTGTTTAATACAGATTCTACTTTACATTTTATTATGTTATACAGATTCGACTTTACATATGATTGTTTTATACAGGTTCGACTTTACATATGATTGTTTTATACAGGTACGACTTTACATATGATTGTTTAAACAGGTTCGTCTTTACATACGATTGTTTTATACAGGTTCGTTTTTACATATGATTGTTTTATACAGGTTCGACTTTACATATAATACTTGGTATAGATGATTGTTTTATACAGGTTCGACTTTACATATATATAATACTTGGTATAGATGATTGTTTTTTACAGGTTCGACTTTACATATAATACTTGGTATTGATATGTCGACGGCTGTTATTGTGTCAGCCTGTGTGGCAGTGTTTTATACATTTTTTGGAGGATTGTATTCTGTTGCATATACAGATGTAGCTCAACTTTTTCTTATATCTATTGGACTGGTATGTTGCTTATTCTGAACACGTTTGATTATGAACTATTTAAGATAATTTGAATATATACTGATTCCTTAAAAGCTAAAATCACCTACATTTTGGTAATTTTGTTGAACTTCGTATTTCATCGTAAAATGGCTGTACCAAGTCAGAAATATGACGTGTTTTCCGTTCTTTCAGACGGTTGAATGTTGATAATGTCTAATGTTTTATTTATTTTTCTTAACTTCCTTTTGATTGTCAGTCTCCGCGAGCATTTTTTGGTTTGTGGTAAAATACCATTGTTTGCGGTCTCATTGTCATGTTTTATTACTACGTTGTGAATTTAAACGAATTTCAACTTTTGTTAATTAGTTCTTCTAAAGCTACCTAGAGCTATTCTTTTAACATAAGTGGTTTTGTTATTAAAATCTAAGTCGCTTATGCCAATGGTAAAAAACGGAAAACGAAACCCAATAATATTGAGTAGCACTATGCACCATGGAAACCATCTTCGCTAGCCAAGGGTTACGATCCACTCCCGCTCTCTTCACCCTTGGCGGATTGAGATAATATTTCGGAGACACAAGGTAAGGATTTGTATTGGTTGCAGTAGATACTCGCTGCATCCAATCAAAAAGCGCCTATAACATGATCACGTGTAAATGTTGAAAGTGTTTGTAAACAATTGCCACGTGTTTATTGTGCAACAAGTCTTTACATCACTAAACATGGACTATATTTAGTGACAACTTGAATGTTTTTAATCAACTAATAGAAGTTTCTGTGTATGTTTCATGCACAAATGCATGAATATTGACATATATTTTCGTTTCCGGCTTTACCAAGTGGTTAGAATCTAGACGCTACCGTGTTTTATCTCCAAATTGAAGAGTTCAAGTGCTACCATTGGTCAAGAATAATTTATTCGGAATGGGCGTGACTTTAAACTTCCGATAGATGACGCAACATTGATATCACAAATGTTGGCTCAATCTGCCAAGGGTGAAGAGAGCGGGAGTGGATCGTAACCCTTGGCTAGCGAAGATGCATGGAAACAAAACATAATCAGTAGAAGAAACATCGACCTGTTCATCATATATTTAAATAAATCATATGAAAACATATATCGTATATACATTTTGTTGCCACGATAAATGTTTCTGGTAATCGTCACTTGGCTTTGATCTAAACTTCTGATCGGAATGCAAAAAATATTTTAATACATTTACTTTATATAATATTCCAGCTTTTAATAATACCATTTGCTTGGACAAATCCTGCTGTTGATATGAGCAGAATAAAAGACAACTGGAAAGGAAGCTTGGAACCAAAGTTTATAGGTGTATATATTGATGTGTGGTTAATAACCATTGGAGGATGTTTCACGTGGCAGGTAAAAACATGTGATTTACATAAAGATAATAAACTAACTCTAGAAAAGTCAAAATTCAAGAAATTTTTACTATGATACATTTTCACAAAACCTGCTTTGACTTACATATTAAAAAAACTTTGTAGAATACATATAACATATGTAGTTGTTACCCTTTCTAGAATACATATAACATACAGAAGTTACCTTCTTTATTATATTATAGGCATTTTATCAGCGTGTACTTGCATGTAAAACCACTAGAATGGCGAGGGACGCCGTGTTAGTCAGCGCGTTCTTGGCCTTGTTGATGGGTGTACCACCAGCATTAGCAGGTGTTATTGGAGCCGCTACAGGTTTGTTTTATATTATTTTGTTCTGTAAGTTTGAAAGTTTTATGTCAGCAAAAAGAAAGAAGACGTTTTGACATTTAAAAAGTATAGAAGACCCCACATAACAAAATTTGTCCTCGATGCTATCTTTCATCATAAAACTAATGACCAAAGCTCCGTACTAATCATTTGCATACTGGTCCGCATATACTAGGCTTATTTTGCCATGTTGTTAATATCCGTTTTGCTATATAAATGTTTTTGCAATCATTCCGAAACTATTTAATTGAAGGTTATAAGTTTCATTTAATACTACAGCCATTCCTTGTTGTAACTGCATTTGTCGAGTTAGTTTGTTTTGGGTTTCTAAATTTGTTAGTTTCTAAGTTTTGTAAATACACAAGACATACACATAGTTTCTGCGTTTATTTCAACGGATTTTATAAATGCAATTGACGGAGGTAAACTCTTTACTTGGTGTAATATAACATTGTTCATTTTCATCAGGAACTAGACAACTTGTCATTTCTAATATAATTGTTCATTGTAAAGCCTATAACAAATACTATCAGTTCACATTTTAGACTGGAATCAAACTATGTACAATGGGAATCCCGAATTGTCAACAGAAGAATGGAGTTATGTTTTACCTATGGTGCTGGCCTATCTTTGTCCGATGGCTGTATCAGTTTTTGGGTTAGGGGCTATTAGTGCGGCTGTCATGTCGTCTGCAGATTCTATTGTTCTTGCAACTGGATCTGTCATCAGCCATAATTTATATAAAAAACTGTTTCCGACCAAAGGTAAGTAGGCAGAAAATTATTTCGTTTAAGTACAAATAATAGAAAAGATACCACGAATGACCAATAAAATAGCATAGGTTAAAGTTAAACTGACAACACAATGATCAAAAGATTAAAAAAAAGACGCGATAGACAACAAATCTTATTCAAAGATTTCACCAAAAACTGAAATCTGAGCTACAAGATTACAGTAAATATAAAACTATTCCTCCAGATAAACCAATACAAAGTCTTTAGACGAAATTAGACCTGAAAAGACTAAGACTGGAACTTAAAATGATAACACGTATGACAACAAATATATTTTGTATAACGTGAGACATGTTTTCAAAGCAACACAATTGTCAGTTTGCCTGTTTATTTTACAAAAATATATTGTTCAGAACATTTATTTTTCTATAATTCTATACTCCTTATAGGCAACACAGCGTGAATTAACTTGGGTCCTGAGAGTCAGTATTTTAATGACAGGCATTTTGGGAACGGTGATCGCTATTGTCGTTAAAAGTGTGTATGGGTTGTTTATTCTATGTGTGGACATTATGTATGTCATCCAAATGCCGGAGTTAACATGTGCGTTATGGTTTGAAAAGGCAAACGGTTATGGTTCACTTGTAGGATTCGTTGTTGGTCTGCTCTTACGCATACTTGGCGGGGAACCGATTTTATCATTTCCAGCAGTCATCAAATATCCATGGTACGATCCCGTAGATGGACAGTTATTTCCACATAAAACATTTGCAATGTTGTTTTGTGTGATAACAATAATAGGAGTGTCTCTTATAACAGATTACGTTTTCACAAATAACAAGATTGATAAGAAATTTGATATCTTTAATTGCTTTCAAGAAAAGACCATTGAAGAAAAAGATGAATCTGAAAGGAATGCAGTTGAATTAAAATCAGATGAAAATTTTGATGAAAAACAGGAGGAATCTGAGGCATTTTTTAAGAGTTAGTGTCTAAATATACTCATAAAATCAAAATAAGCTTGATATAAAGAGGCATGGATTTCATATTCAAACGTCCACAGTTACACGATCCAAATGTTTCTATGAAATATTTTTTCTTGGAAAATATGACAGCGTTGTTCTCCTATTCGCTACTATATTTGCCTCAGGATTTGGAGCATTAAATCATAAAAGTGTCAAAGTTCATGGCTGAAGAAAAGAGCACCGTTATAATCTTGACAATATATCTGTATTCTGGTATATTATATTTATAACAAATGTATGTATATATATAGATATATAATATATTAGAATAAATTGTAAAAGTTCAGAAGTAAAGTTAAAAGCTAAAAGAAATGTTTTACTTTATTGTTATGTGCGAATTATTGACAATGATACAAAAACATACTGTACATGGACGTATACAATGATGGTCGGTAATTACGTTCTTCCTACATGTCAGATTACCTTTCATTGTCAACGAATTATCAAACTTCGAAATATCAATGTTTGATTCAGTACGCATCTACGTCTACGTTTTATCTTCAATAAATTACATGGAGAACATCGTCATCAGTTTTAATATCAAATAATGGTCAATTTGTTACAGTCGGTTATTATTGAATGAATATACAGTAATGTGACATAATTCTGTATTCATCGGTATTTAATGACTTACTTTTGATTGTATCAATTTGTGATGAACTGATTACAGTTTAATAACATGGGAAATCTCAAATAGTTTGCAAGTAATTTCATAAATTTATATACCATAATTTATTATTAAAATGTCATCTATGACGTGCCAAACCTATGCCCTTAAGTAGTATCAGAGAGAGAGAAACGAATAAGGAGATGTGGTTTGAGTGGTTCAATGAAGCGAATTTAAGTAACAAAATGTCACTTTACGGGTTATAACAATGAGTAAAACCATATATAGATATACAGAGTAATGGCAACAACAACAAAAAAACAGACATGATAGGCTGCACCTGGCTTAAAATATGCATATACATTAGGGTTTTGGATTAATAATGTTTGTGAGCACTCAACCCTTCTCACAAACACGGACAGTGGTGAAAGGATCTAACGTGAGACAGCAGCACCTGCATACGGGGTATATATCTCCCAATTGATACGATATTCCCGTGCTTGCATTTCCTATCATGATTTTCTTGATAGAGGGTTGCTGCTTACAAGGAAGCTATTAAACTAAGAGTTCCAAATGGTGAAGTTGAAATCATCCCTTCGTAAATTTTACGGACGACATCACGAGTTGGTTGACCGTTATGGTATAACCGTTTCACAAATGATATCGGATATGTTCCTTACGTCGTAACTTCAATCCCCTTCCCTTTCATGAATGTGACCTACCGAATTATACTATTAACCGGATTTGTAATCACATAAGCAACACGACGGGTGTCACATGTGGAGCAGGATCTGCTTACCCTTCCGGAGCACCTGAGATCACCCCTAGTTTTTGGTGGGGTTCGTGTTGTTTATTCTTTAGTTTTCTATGTTGTGTCATGTGCACTACTATTTTTCTGTTTGTCTTTTTCATTTTTAGCCATGGCGTTGTCAGTTTGTTTTAGATTTATGAGTTTGACTGTCCCTTCGGTAACTTTTGTCCCTCTTTTATTAAAGTGTATTGCGGAGTTAACATACGTTGATGCGAGTGCGCATCCCTTCCTAAGCTGAGACAGTAGTGAAACAGCACAACAAAAGAACACACGTGAAATATCAATTGGAAATGGTAATAAAATTAACGGTACCAATTTTCTTGCACCAGATGCGCATTTCGACAATACATGTCACTTCAGTGATGCTCGTGGCCAAAACTTTTGAAATTCAAAGCTTAAATAAAAGATGAAGAGCTAATACTCATTCTAATACAAAGAGAAACTTATTACCATAAAAACAACAAGATGTATGAGAACATTTGTGAATTTCAAAGACAATGCATTAAAAATTACAAATATTTGCTTCCCTTATATTTATGAAATATAGCAACTGAATTAAATTGTGTACCGATATATACCCCCAATGATACTTATCAATATACAAATTTTGAAATCTTTGAAACTTAAATATAAAGAGTTATTCCTCTTCATAGAGGGTAGTGTTACAGTTTGCACATACTCTTCAATAGATATAAGAAGATTTGGTGTGAAGGGCAAAATACAACTCCCCATGCAAGTCACAATTTGATAAACTAAACTATTACAGGTCAACGTATGGCCTTCAACGCGGAGCTTTGGCTCACATCGAATAGCAAGATATAACGGTTCCTAAAGTTTGACGTGTTTCAAATGCAATTGTAGTACACGAGCAGATTCACGTGAAAAGTCTATGTTCATTCCGATATTTCATGAAATTATAATTGCCTTTGATGAATTATTCGATAAACCACTGGATGTCGATGTTGAAACCATCAAATGAATTTAAATGTGAAACATTATGCAAATACTTCACGAAAACTAGGTTCATCGGGTTAATGAAATGTGTGCGAGTTTTTGGGAGTTCTCACGAAGAAAAAGCCTGTGAGTTGGTTCGTCCCCTATCTGTTTTCATGTTGTAATTAGATGTTGTATAATAAACTTATAATTTTCATATCATTTTGTTTACACATAAATTAAGGCAGTAGTAGTTTTTCGGTGTTCAAATATCACTTATCGACTTAGAAGCCATAGGAAAATCTTGTCATTTTCACATCAGTAACATTGGTCGTATTCGCAGCTCTGTAATAACATAGGCTTGCAAGACACCAGTGAACGGTCTAGTAACATCCAGACTAGATTATGGGAATATTCTGCTGAACGGTATTAACAAAACTGCGATAAACAGATTACAAAAAGTACAAAATACAGCAGCTCGTCTTATCACCAGGACTAGAAAACATGAGCATATTACGCCGATACTTGCCGATTTACATTGGTTACCCGTCAAATACAGACCACAATTCAAAATACATACTTATGTGTACTGCGCTTGAATGACATCGGTCCTGCTTACATTCGGGAACTGGTCAACTTGCATGTACCAAACCGATCTCTGCGTTCAAGCTCAACTAAACTACATGTTACTGTTCCAAAAGTGCGGACAAAGACATACGGTGAAAGACAATTTGATTGGGCAGCGGCATCTCTTTTGAATAATCTCCAGAACAGTTTAAGACAATACGAGTCCTTATAGTGTTTAAATCTAAGCTAAAAACTCATTTTTATCGCATTGCTTTTTAATCAGACTTTTCCCTTTCATTTTTCCGGTTTTTTCTAATTCATGTAGTTTTGTATAAACTTTGAATGCATGTTGTCTTTATACCTTTTTTAGGATTTTTGCTTGTTTTGCATGCTTTTAACCTAGATTGCTATTTGTTGTATTACATGTTGTTTTTTTTTTTATCGACCTTTTATATTATGGTAGGCATTTTTGTTTTATGTTTTATGTTAGTACTTGAATCTAAAACAGTGTATATTTAATGATTTTGTCTTTGATTTGTTTTAATTACCATGCTGAATTTACAGCGCCTTAGAGTATCATTTATTTTCTATATAGGGCGCTCTATAAATTTTTGGTCGATGTTCAATGGGTTCAATTAAAATCTACAATGAATACTTTTTTTACATTGATAAAACAATGTAAAAGCATAATATAAAAACTGATTAATGTTAGTTTGTTCACCAACTTATATTATCTGCATGTATATTTACAATTAACATGATAGGTCTGTATTGAATTAAGTCCTGCAAATGTATGGGAATCTGGGTAATTTCTAAACTACTATGAAGGGGGACGAAAGACACCAAAGGGACAGTCAAACTCGTAAATCTAAAACAAACTGACAACGCCATGGCTAAAAATGAAAAAGACAGACAGAAAAACAATAGTACACATGACACAACATAGAAAACTAAAGAATAAACAACACGAACCCCACCAAAAACTAGGGGTGATCTCAGGTGCTCCGGAAGGGTAAGCAGATCCTGCTCCACATGCGGCACCCGTCGTGTTTGCTTATGTGATTACAAATCCGGTAAATAGTCTAATTCGGTAGGTCAAATTCATGAAAGGGAAGGGGATTGTAGTTACGATGTAAGGAACATATCCGATATCATTTGTGAAACGGTTATTCCATAACGGTCAACCAACTCGTGATGGCGTCCGTAAAATTTACGAAGGGATGATTTCAACTTCACCATTTGGAACTCTTGGTTTAACAGCTTCCTTGTGAGCAGTAACCCTCTATCAAGAAAATCATGATAGGAAATGCAAGCACGGGAATATCGTATCAATTGGGAGATATATACCCCGTATGCAGGTGCTGCTGGAATGTTGCTACTTAGAAATGGAAAGTTCACAATTGGAAAGCTGAAATCATCTCTTTGAAGCGTCAAATAGTATACCAAGCCTTTAACCTATAATGGTTTAATTTTTAAATTGTTATTTGGATGGAGAGTTGTCTCATTGGCACTCACACCACATCTTCCTATATCTACTTAACTAAACAGACGCACATAAGATACATTAAACGTAATAGAAGCGATTTCGGGAAATTAGTAAAAGACAAACATGCATTCAATCAATCAACAGTTGCAACGAATTGTCTCGCTTATAGTTAGCCAATATTTATGCTAATAAAAGGTGTACAAAAGTTTCCTATCACGTAAAAAATGAAGAAATAGACAAGTCAGAAACAAGTTATATTCATAAGAAAAATAAATATTATTCAGAATTGAATATTTAAACAAACAGACAGGAGGCCACTCCTCTGGCAAAAGCAAAAGTCCAGGAAATAAACTGGACGGTATTTACAATAAAATATTATCTTAATTACATCTATGTACACGGGCTATCCTGCTGTCTATGTCAGATGTGCAAAAAAAAAATCGGGGTAACAAACTAAAACCGAGGGAAACGCATTAAATATAAGAGGAGAACAACGACATAACACTAAAATGTAATACACACAGAAAAAGTAAGAGTAAAAGTACATTCGAAAGGTAAAAGTTAACTGCATGATGCACGTTTGATTTATGTTTCTGTACAAAAACTATAACAAATTATAAACTTATCCAACCAACATGCTAGACTTGTTTGACAAAACCTAAACAATCCAGTAGAGCTGCTGATATTCCCCAAATACTTACATCCTCACTTATGTAACCCGGATTTGTTATATCTCAATCGATTTATGGCTTTCGAACAGCGTTATACTACTGTTGCCTTTATTGGTCTGTAGTTAGTTGTCCAATTTGCAATCAAACTGCATTTCCTTTTCACATACTTATTGCGACCAGCTATTGACGACTTTTTTTTTACGACAAAGTACTTCTCATGAAATAAGCGATTAAAGACGAATTCATTGATTTTGCATAATTTTGATTATATAATTAAAGGGTTTTAATTAAGATGATAAGTTCAAACACGGTTTCTTGAATGAATTCGTGTGCCTCAATATCTATTTATCATGCAGTGTTTTTATATTGTTGTTTGCCTTTTCTTTGTTATTCTCTTAGTCATTGTGTTGTTGCTTTTTAAATCTAAAATATCACACATGTATTGTTATATTCAATACGGGTTGACTTATCATGTTAGCTTTGATTTTATCTTTAAACCAGACACCTATTTTGATAAAATGCGCCTTTTTGTTGAAGATTACAGTATCTTCATTTTTTTAAAGAAAGAAAGTAAAAAAATAGTTTCTAAGCGTATTGTTAGGAGTTCAAGGCAAATGAAAAATAAGAAATAAAATATTATATGGTCCGTTTATGCTTAACTTAATTGTTATAAGGAAAACTTATTTTGGGATAATTAATGGCACTGGGGGTAAGACGGCAGAAAAAATGACCGATTGGACCAAAGCAAAGCTACTAAATAGAGTGAACGTGATCGAACTTTACAACAGTGTTTTAAACCGGAAAACCAAATATATATATGTTAAGCTCTATACGTGCATTTCATTTACCTTTCATTGTTCTTTTTGGCGGCATTTTGTTGGAGGTTATGGTTAATTTTCTAAAATTGTTTAACATTTTATCCCTTATTTTATTAATTGCGTATTTACAATGTGTAATAGATCAATATTTTTCTTTCAGTGTATGTTCACTTGTGTTAAGATGTCTTTTGATAAAGTTAAACCATTTCAACTGATATAATATAGTGTGTCTTTTCATGTTGTGATCTAACATAATTGTTTCAGATAAGGCCATTATAAGGGTGAGTTGTATGAATGATTTTACACTAGTCAAAGTTGGGTACTTTTATTGTTTGCTTTTAGTTTGAGCCAATGCTCCGTGTTCAAGTCCGTACTTTGACCTAAAATGGTTTACTTTTACAAATTGTGACTTGGATGGAGAGTTGTCTCATTTGCACTCATATCAGATCTTTTTATATCTATCAGTATCATATTAAAACGACACATTAGGATTTATAATATTTAAAAAAAGAAGATGTGGTATGATTGCCAATAAGACAACTATCCACAAAATACTAAAATGACACAAACATTAACAAATATAGGTCGCCGAACGGCCTTCAACAATGAGCAGAGCCCATACCGCATAGTCAGCTATAAAAGGCCCCGATACGAAAATGTAAAACAGTTCAAACGAGAAAACTAGCAGCCTTATTTATGTAAAAAAATGAACGAAAAACAAATATGTAACACATAAACAAACGTCAACCACTGAATTACAGGCTCCCGACTTGGGACAGGCACATACACAAATAATGTGGCGGGGTTAAAGATGTCGATTATTGCACTTTTCATGGAAATCAGATAATGTTAGGCAATGTTAAGCTGTTTAACTGAAATATTTTTTTTTTTTTTGTGATTATGTTTATGAGGTCACAGAACAATATACTTAGCGGCACGATCCAGGTTCAATATGAGATATATGAACTGATTCATGCTATATAAATAAACTAGTTAATTATAAGTTCTTAGCATAAAACTCATTTATAGTATAATTTCTTAATCTCTATCAGTATCAAAAATTAAAATCACGAAAATATTGACCTCCGAGGAAAATTCAAGACGAAAATTCCTAATCAAATGATAAAATCCCCGACTATCAGCCATTTCTAGTATATCAACAGCATTTCCTTCGTTTTACACGTTACAGTATAATCTAACCCATACAATTATCACAAAGAAAAATGGTCATCAAAGCGAGGTGAAAGATACCAAAGGGACAGTTAAACTCAAAAGTATGATTCGAATTTATTATTGTTATTATTGTAGGTTGCCTAACGTCTGGTAGATTTGTTTTGATACTTAAAAAACTGAAAATGAGGCAAAAGACACCTTGCAGTATAAAATTCGAGTCGACGACAAACTGACAACACAATGGCAAAAACCGCAAAAACGACGAAAAGAAATAAACACCAGACAAAAAAGTAAACGTAAATCAAACTGCGCAACACAAACCCCGACAGATATCGGGGGATTGAATGTGCTTCAGACAGGTAAGCATTTGTTATTCTACATGTGGTACCCTTTAGGTTGCTCGTAGATGTAGGAAGATGTGGTGTGATTGCCAATGAGACGACTTTCCATGAAAATAACAATTTATAAAAGTAAACCATTATAGGTCAATGTACGGCCTTCAACACAGAGCCTTGGCTCACACCGAACAAAAAGCTGTAAAGAGCCCCAAAAATTACTAGTGTAAAACCATTCAAACGGGAACAAACGGTCTACACTTTGTTCAATCCAGGTATCGTAAGGAATCTATACGATATATGGTTTGACCGATTATTGCTCTACTGCATTCAAGCTATAACTTGTTTATCGTGTAGAGTGTAAGTTCATTTAGCGAATATATGCAGGTGCTTACTATAAAGTATGGGTCTTGCTCTTTGGTGAAGGCAATACAATGATCTTTAGTTGCTTACTTATTTGTCAGTTGGTCTCTGGTATAGAGATGTTTTAATGGCAATTTCACCACATCTTCTTATTTTTATACTTTGTCTGGATTTTAGTTTTCCTTATATATTTTTTTAGAAATAACAGGTTGTAGACTTTTGTCTCTTTATTGGTTATATTATCAAAGCTATGTACAGAGTCCGATTAACGCCTCCTACATTATTTAAGATAAACCTTGTAATTCAGAGTAAGTTTTTAGTTCTTATTTCAAGTATATGCTTTTAATCTTGGTTCTGATTTTCTTTAAATTTTCCACATAATGTGTTGCCACTTTTTTTGTCACAAACAGTATACTTAGTTTGTCCTTCAATCTCTTACTATATATTTTATGCTTGCACTTTTATACTATGTTAAGTGTATGTTTACAAATAAAAGTCATGTAGTATTTTTTTCTTCTTTTAAATAACAGAAAGTTGCGCTTTGTTCTCCTCGGTGAAATTATGCTATTTCATTTTTACACTATTGAATATTTTTAGGGTGAACACATTATCGGGATTTTGATTGTCTTTAAATTTTTATTGAGGACAGAATGTTTGATCTTTTTTTGTTTGGATCATCAACAAATTCATTCAGATACAATCATTTACATTGTATATCAACATTCGTGTCCACTACTAGATCAAATGCTTACTACTCTTTATCGATGCATGTAGCAAGGGCATCATCTTTGTCTATTGTATGATTCAAACAGTTGATTCATTTCAATAACAGATAAATGAAATTCACAGACAATTGTCTTTTATATTCAGATTTAACACAGCTGATGAGTGTTCTATCTTTAAACAAATAGATTATACCCCATGCTTTCATTCTTGTAAATGCTCTGAAGATAACGGCATGCTTAAATGTTTTGATCAAGTAGCATAGCATGAACTTATTTAATGCACCTACTAGCACAGGCTGTTATGTATCATATACCATTTGAAAGACTACATCTTCAAGTATGTTTTATCTATTGTTTTGTGTCGTCGAAAAGTCGTTAGCTTGGGGTTTTTTTTCATTACATAGACGTGTTTTTATTTATCAGGCAAAACAATCGGATTTTGGCAATTAAACTAAAATAAGGCAAGATAGTCAAACAACTAATTTCGCCAGAGTAAAGTAGAGATATAAAATAGACGCAAATTAAGATTGAATTTCAATTCCATAACTACAAAACATCTCTGAGACTGTTACTGAATCTGAAAGATTTGAAATAATGACCCTGTTTCCTGTTTTTTTTTCAAATGTAATTACTCTATTAGAACAAGAGAAAAGATCAAATATGTATTCATTACTTCTATGAAATCAGATATAAACGTCTCATATCTTCGGGCCTAACGCCCCTTAAACATGAGAAGCTAATATATATTACTTAATTCAAAGTTAAAGATCCTTGATTTTGTTAGGATTAAACAAAAGTCATACAGTGACCTTATAAAAGTATCCGTCTTGAATCTTTCGCCCCTCTTCTAAATAAACATTTTGAATAAATGTAACATAAATAATAATGAGCAAAATTTTTCAGCATTCACGCTTTAACACAAGTTCATTTGTTTACAGCAAAGCAATATTTCCACTTTATTAAAAACAAATGATGTACATTTTAACGCAAACAGCCAAAACATTTAAGTTTGCACCTTGAACACTTGCCAAGGTTACGTAATCTACTAAAAGAAGTGTCTTCGCTTTTCTGTCAGTCGATGAAATTTACCTGTCTTCATATCATTATCAATAAGAAATCAATTAGTCACAATGAAGATGCTGAATGAATAAATACGAAATTTAGTCAGGTGAGAACGGGGACTTTACATTAATTTGATACCTTATGTAGAGAGTACCATGCTCAATGTTCGTTTAATAATCCTTTCAATATTTATTTGACTGTTCCGTTAGTTGCCTGTTACCAGACTTACTTTCTGTCCTTATCCAGAATACCCAAACTTTCGATGGCATTCCTAAATTATGCGACCTTTATCCTGGTCATTCTTTATTGAGACCCTACCTATAGCATTTATTGGTAATTTAGTCTCGCCTAAATTGGTTCTCGTCTAAATATGAATGTACCATTTGCGATTTATTTGAAGAACTACGAGGCACGCTTCTCACACATGAAATGGCTTAACTGATTCTTCAATTAGATGTGTAGCTCAACAGAAAAATTGCACTAAACACTTATATCTCAACTAATTAGACAACGTTCTAACTCTTTTCAATTGATAACTGTGTTTAAAAATTAATCTTAATGTTCGAATGCAATCTATATTTAGTTATAAGTTTATATCATGCATCCTAATTGACAGCTTAAGGCAGAATTAACTTTACGACTCATCATTATGATGATAAACGATTTTGACAACCTTGCTTGGCTATACAGCCCTCGCACAGTCGTTCACTAAGCTCATCATTCAGCAACTCGTGTGCAAATTTATATCGTCTGAGGTTTCAAGCTTAATCAAGGAACAGATTAAGAACTAACTTAACCTAATGTGTACAGTTAAGGTAGCACAATACAAAGATTTTATATCTCCAACTCCCAAGTTAAGCTTCTTCATAGGTATCCCTAGATGGTTGATTTGATTATATGTTGTTTTTATGGCTATTATCTACAAAAGAGTGTCTCAGATTTCAGATAGAATGTATAGAACGAATTTTACACCTAATTAAACATTATCTTCTTTTATGTGGTTAGGATGTAAACACTATTTTTGAGAGAATGGAATACCATAGAGACAATCTGAGACACCCTTTTGAAGCCCATGATGTATTGATTAAGATTTCGTTAACATTTTCTGTATAGTTAAAGAGATGATAGAGCTAAATTCATTCAAGTGAACTTAGCCATATTTTGCCACTAATTACATAATAATTGATTACATAATAATTGCATAATAAAAATATTGCATTCATTTAAAAGATGAATCTTTTATCTATCTATACATACCTCTTTTGTTATTTTCCATGCATTCATAAGTAAGTTAAAGCATTTCAAAGGTTAGTGATTGGAATCAAAAAAATATTTTTATTGTGCTTATGAAGTATCAACTTTTATATTAACTTCATATCATAGATACCACGATTGAAAAATTGTATTTGCGCCAATATCATGTATAAGCAAGTTTCGGAATAAATTCATTATATAACTGGTTATTTATTCAAAAACAATTCACTTGAAGGTCAAGGTAACATTTTTGTTTGTTGATAAAAGTTCTGCATCGCAGCGGTATATATAAAACAAATATCCCTTATTGAAAAAAAACACCATATTTATGTTAAATTGATATTTGTACGAATCATAAAAAACTGGGTTAATGAGACTCCTCCTTTGAAATTGATGAGACCTTTTCAAATATAGAATTGTAAACATTAATTTGTGTAGCAAACTGTCTGCATCACCTGCATATGAGATTTTAAATTTATAAGATATGTCAAATCTTGTAGATACACTGGCATACGCTTAAGTTATAATTAAATAACGGTAAAGTCAAAAAGCAATTAATTTTTCTTCAAAGATTGTTTTTGGCAGATATTTATCTAGTATATTATTTTGTTATTACGTAATGTATAGTGCTTTAAAAAAGTTAATATAATGATGCCTGTAGCAGTTCACCACAAAATTAGCAACACAGACGCCTGTATACCAATCTGATCAGAATTAGTTTTCTTAATTTGCTCCCGTGTGTTATGTCGTGCATCCTTCCGAACGTGAACAATAGAATATTGAATTTGAATTAGATTTATACCTGTATAGATGTGTTGTGTTTACTATAAGTTAAATTTGTTTTATTTCTACAGCAAAGTATTGTTTTCTATTATAACAATAACAAATTAATAATAAATTTATTTGAGTTTCACTCATTGATTGATACAGTACATATATACAAATAAAACGTAATATCTTTAAAAATCTAACTAATGTCAAGTCAAACAATTGATTTCAGACATACATGTACAAATATATAATAATGTATAGATATGATACTAGTGCTAATGAGACAATTCTTCATCCAAGGCACAATGTGCTAATTTAAAGTAAAATATTAAGAATCTTCTAGTCAGGAACAATTTATATTAATAATAAAAATAAGTATTAATCAGCACCTGAAAAAAGGTTTTAAGGTCGTTCAATCTTGTACATCCGAAAGGTAATAATTAATTTTATGGTGCACGTTTGATATCTGTATGAACATCAACATGCTGGACTTATTTGACAAGAGTTAGGTAATTTAGTTGCTGCTAACATCACCGTTTTTGGTCTGTGAAGGTTAGTTGGCCCATTTGCAATCATAATGCAATATAATTTCGTCTACTGAATGCAATTAGCTCTTGACGACTGCGATCACCTCAGTTTTTGGTGGGGATCGTGTTGCTTATTCTTCAGTTTACTATGTTGTGTCTTGTGTACAATTGTTCGTCTGTTTGTCTTTTTATTTTTTAGCCATGGCATTGTCAGTTTATTTCGAGCTATGAGTTTGACTGTCCCTCTGGTATCTTTCGCCCCTCTTTTGTACTGTATAAGTAAAACCACAAAATTTATGAACTCCGGTGAAATTCAAAACAAAAAGTCCCTCATCAATGGCATAATTAAAAATCAGAATAAGTGATAAAAGCATATATTTTTTTTAATATTGCAGATTCTTGCTTTCTATAATGAAATAATTGAAGGTGAGTTAATCAAGGCTTCTTGGTGGAGTTCATATCTTTTTTCTTGTTTTCAGACTGTTGTTTGACGTCTCCGTTTCCCTCTTGGTCATGGGGTTGTTGTTTATCGTTGAGTTATGTCTCTCTTTTTCTTTAATATCTTGTATATGTTAGGTCATATTTGTGTACAATTATTATATCAAAACGACATATGGCATTTGATATTGCTTTCCGATTCCTCTATCTTTCGCATAAAATAGAAAAAAAAATAAACATACAAATTTTGTCAAGGAATTTTAAGTTGTTTAACTGAAACAATTTATTTTTTGTTTTTATATTCGTAATGTCACATTACAAAATACTCATCGATATACTCTGGGTTCAATATACGATTTATTTACTGATCCATACTTAATAGATAAATACGATAATTATTTAATTATAAGCATTATAAGGTAATTTCAAACACTCTATCAGTTTCAAGAAGATCTATGTAAATTGTTCGATGATCAGCCATTTATCGTTGATATCATATAGCATTTACCTCGTTAAACACGTGACAACATAATCCAATTTTCATATCTGTTTTTGATTGATGGGTTTGTTTGATTAAGGTCCAGTGAATTCGTTTTTAATACCAAAATATATTTCATCATTTTAAATACGCATCGTTTTTATTTTATTTTTAATGTTTTGTTGGGATTTTTTGCAGGGAGGGGGTTGCGTTAGGACGTAATCAAATGAAAATGCTAAATAAAACCATTCGCTAAACAGTACGTCCAAGAATTAATCCTTTTCAGATTTCGAGCTAAAACTAGAATATAATATATGGTTTATTTCCTTGCCTGGCTGTATGGGTGTAACTCATTGTTAATATCGTACGGTGAACAGTAGTTGCTAACGTCTGCGTGATTTCGTATCTTGTGGAGAGGGAGGACAACACCAGGAAAAAGATACCAAAGCTACCTTAAAACTAATAAGGTAAAAAATAAACAGAAAACGCCATTGCAAAACATAAAACAAAGTTGTCTCGGTGGCAATTATACGACATCTTATTTTTATATTTCGTCGGGAGCCTTACACCACTGTACCAGGTTAGTGAAAGAGTACACTACGAGTATACTAAATCAGTTGAATACTGGATGTGTACTGATTGATATTAAAGTCTTAGAAAACTGTTTTTGTAAAGTCAAATGTCAATTAAATGACGTAGAACTCACTATGTAACCCCTGAAATTATTTTGAACCTTTAGACAATAATGATTTCTCTTTATATGTCTATATTGTTTTTTTTCTTCTTAAATCATTCGAAATATTCAAAAGAAAAATTGTGTTGAATATTGTTTTGATTTCATTCAAACCCAAATGATGAAGTCTTTTCGGGCTTTCGTTCTATTCTTAATGTCTTTTCATCTAACTTATACTTCCGACAAAGGATGATCTGGAGTCTGTATGAGAAAATTGCATCCTAAACCTTTGGAAGGTTTGAAACACTAGAAAATGCCTGTACCAATTCAGGAAGATGACAATTGTTATTCGTTCGTTTGATGTGTTTGAGCTTTCCATTATGCCATTTCATTACGGATTTTCCGATATGAATCTTCCCCGGAATTTGGCATTTCATTATTTTACTTCTAACTGAATGGTGATGTTCGTGTTGTGCAGTCTTTATTTCCATATGTTGTGATTTGTAAACTGATGTTTGTTTTCTTGTCATTTTTTATTTTATGCCATTGCATTGTCATTTAGTTTCGGCTTGTCAGTTCGACTTTGTTTTTTTGGTATAGTTCGCCTGACTTAAACTTATAAAGATCAATTATGAATAAACTCATAACAGGACTTATTTTGTATACACGCCATATGTGCGTTTCGTCTACAAAAGACTCATCAGTGATGCTCGAATCCAAAGAGTTAAAAAGACCATATAACCTCTATGTTCTCAGTGCTACCGGATGTAACAAAGGAACGAATGTTCATAATCTTTTTAATTCTGTTATGCTTGCTGAAAATAAACTAAAGGTCCATTTAGGCCGATAGCAAAAATTGTGAGGTAAATATGTAGATTGTAAATGATTTTCATTAAAGGGAAAATGGAAAATAGAACGACTTTAAAACATAGATTGATAAATTGGTTCATGCAATTTTAATCTGTTTAAATGAAACAATGTTTCAATTTTTTGTGAATATATTTGTGATGTCATAGTACCGTATACTAGTCGACCAACATACGATATGTCATCTGGTTCATGCTGAATAGATAAATAAGATATATATAAGTACTTAGCATAACATTTATTAGTATAATTACTAAAACTTTATAAATATCATGCTGATTTAGGTGAATTATCCGATAATCAGCGATTTATCTTTGATAGCTATAATAGCATTTCACACTTTCCCCCGTAGAAACAGCCCAAGACAACATCGTGTTTGTGTGTAAATACTATTACATACACTGCTTCTTAAATGAATCAGGTACAATCAATTACCATTGAAACTCAACATATACCCCCATGACACTCACCAGGGAAGAAATCAGTGATATTTATAGTTTTCTGTGTTGTGTTGTTAGTTTATTTGGTCTTTGTCTATGTTTGTTTTTGTCATTGCGTTGTCGGTATATTTTCGACATATGAATCTGAATGTATCTGTTGCCTCTCTTTTACACGTTTCAATATAATCAAACCAATTAGATTTTTAATGATCGAAATTAGTCACCAACTGTTTGTTAACCATATTTGTTTTTGATTTGGTGTTTGGGACATGATTTTTTTTATTATTAACAGCTACTACTGTTTCAAGTTAGAACTTTTATGTAAAGGTTAATTTTATTTCAAGTATATGCATTTCATCAGGAGTTTGATATCATAAAAAAAATCTTATTAGGGTTAGGGTTAGGGTTATTTCAATGAAAGACAGAATATTGAACTTTGCGAAATTATGCATGCGATGTACTTGGTTTGTCCATCTTTTCTTCCTATAGTTTTTGAGTTTGCGCTTTTATAAAATGCTACGTGTGAGCTCATATACAAAAGTTATGCGAATAACAAAATGTTGAGTTTTGTTCTCTTCAGTAAAATTATACATATACTTGTTTATATATATTACAGGCTATAATAACATATTATAGAGTGTACACATTATCAGAATTTTATTTTCGTTATATTTTCAAAAATGAGATAATGTTTGAACTTTCCTAATATATAAAAGGGGCACTAGCTGCCAAATTCATGTTCACCGATTCGACTCAAACTCTCATATATTTTTATAACAATGTAAAACATTTTCCCAAACTATCAAAAGTATAAAATAATCAATTTAACAGGACATGGTCTCAAAAAGATGTAGCTTCGTTTCGTGTGAATTTTTACCAAGACGCCATCTAATTAACTACCAGGTTGACCTTCTATATAAGCGATGTAAACATAAACATATATACATAAATAGATGAAGCAACATGTGCAATTGGATTTTTATAAGTCTGTTAGATTATGTATTTTAGATTCAAAATTATTTTTTATCGTCGTTTTTACCTTTATAAGAATGACTTTTTGTAGATCGAATCAGTTAATCAAATTATTTACCTTAGTTTCACTTTCAATGTTGACATTCTTTTCCTTTGAATAACCGTACACGGACAATGCATGCGTTATTATATCTCTTTCTACAGGGTTAAATTGGAGTTCATACGAATACGGACGTCGAGTTATTCACTTCATTTTTTCAATGTTTATTAGCTAAATTTGACAAAATTGAACCTGATAAAAACAAATTATTATGTCACTATTTCACTTTCATTAATGATTGAACAAAACAAATCATACTTTTGATTTTTTATATATCTCGTAGCTAGTGCCCCTTGAGGGTCATCAAATGAATAATCCAGTTTCATGCATTTGAATTGATCATCAATATAACTATTAACTACTAAATCAAATGCTTACTTTTTTTTAGCCATGTATGATATATTTGAATGTAGGAAAAAAAGTCACAGGAAAAAAAGTCACGGAAAAAAAGTCACGGAAAATATTCACAGGAAAAAAAGTCACAGGAAAAAAATTCACAGGAAAAAAAGTCACAATTAATATTTTGTATGAAAACTGTCATATGATCTGCACTTATATATTGGTAATGACTTTTGTCTGTGTGTGGGTTTTTTTCTGCTGTTCATGTGCAAGTATGGTTTTGTGTTTTTTGTATCCCATGTCCTTTTGTTTTATTATAAAATCTAGAATGTAAACTAGGAAATGTGTCAAAGAGACAACAACCCGACCATAGAACAGACAACAGCAGACGTTCACCAACAGGTCTTCAATGTCATTCAAAGGATTTTTTTTGTAATGTTACTGATACATGTTTTGTTGTAATTATTTTTGTTTCATGAGTTTTTACATTAGAAGCAAATTAGACAGCTTAGGATATGTTTCTACAAAAGCAAAAGAAAACCTGTACACGCTCGTGAACTGATACAATGTATGTTTTGTTGTAATAAGTTTTGTTTCATATCTTTCTTGAATGATGCTAGTTATAGACAGCTAAACGTATTTTTCTACAAGTCTTATGCTCTTTTGCTTTGGAAATTACACGTAAAATCGCAAATCAAAAGAAAACCTGTACAAGCTCGTGTATTGATATATTAAAAAAGAAGATGTGGTACCCAACTGTCCACAAGAGACCAAAATGACACAGAAATTAACAAACATAGGTCACCTGTATTTATGTAATTACAACATTTATTGACAGTGACTGTTGAGATTAATTAGTGGCTTCTTGTGGCACCTTTCCCTTTTTTGCAGACCTTTCACTTCCTCTTTTGGAAGGAAGCCCTACCCATGAAAAACAACTAGTTCTTATCATGAATGAAAAGGAAACAAATGGCTTATCCTGTTTGTTTAAGAGTTTGGTTTTAAAAAGAGAACATAAATTAGTACACTTTTCATTTTTTTGGTGTATTTATTAAAAAAAAAAATGATGAAAAACATATATTTTTTTATTTTATTAACCCATAAATAAAACGAAATCTGTTAATATCGATGTGCGCTTTACCTATATAAATTTTAAAAGCTTTTATTTAAAAATAATTGATCTGATACACTTTTACAAGTAGTATTATTTTTATTTAACAAAACTACATTTTTTTAAATTATCTATTTCAGCTTGGAATTGATAAAACTACTGGTAATCCTACATATTCTTTAACATCATTTACCAAGGATGAAATTTTACAAAATCATAAATCTGTCCTTCTTTCTTTTGGTATCAACATCAAAGAAAACGAAGAAAACTTGCCCTCATTATACTGGATACCTAAATTACACAAAACTCCATATAAAGAACGATACATAGCTGGGTCTTCAAAATGTTCGACTAAACATCTTTCTAAAGTATTGACTACTATTCTTTCTACAGTTAAAGATGGGCTGCAAAAATATTGTGAGGAGATATATTCTACCAGTGGTGTTAACCAGATGTGGATTCTCAAAAATTCGAAAGATCTACTGCTTAACCTTCGATCACAATCTTTGCAATTTTGCAGCAAAATAAATTTTTGATTTTTCTACGCTATACACTACTATTCCCCATGCTCAGTTGAAAGATCGACTTCACCATCTCATAAAACAGAGCTTTTTCTATAAAAATGGGAATCGTAGATACAAATTTCTTGTTTTGGGATACAATAATTCATATTTTGTAAAGAATCACACTGAATCTTCCAGAAAATATACTGAAGATGATATTATTAAAATGCTGGACTTTTTGATCGACAATATATTTGTTGAGTTTGGAGGATTTATATTTCAACAGACAGTCGGTATTCCAATGGGTACTAATTGTGCACCCCTGCTGGCTGATTTGTTTTTGTATTCGTATGTAGCAGAATTTATTCAGAACCTTCTAAAAGACAAAAAGAAAAAGCACCTTGCGAAATTCTTTAATTTTACTTTCCGATATATTGATGATGTTTTATCATTGAACAACCCATACTTCAGCCAATACTTACATCTCATATATCCTAGTGAACTTGAAATTAAGGATACTACTGAAACTAGAAGGACTGCTTCATACCTTGATCTTTTCCTAAATATTGACGTAGATGGACGACTTCACACAAAATCTATGATAAACGGGACGATTTCAACTTCCCAATTATCAATTTCCCATTTCTTAGCAGTAACATACCCTCTGCCCCTTCGTATGGTGTTTACATATCACAATTGATACGTTATTCACGTGCTTGTTCACACTATACGGACTTCATATACAGGAGTGTGCTCCTTACGCAGAAACTGCTCCAACAAAGTTATGAGGAGGACAGATTAAAATTGACACTTCGTAAATTTTATGGACACCATCACGAATTGGTGGATCCATATGATGTCTCTTTAACCAAACTAGCTAAGGACATTTTTACCACATGGTAGATTGTGGTTTGTCATTATGTCGTCTTATCTTTTAATTACCAAACGTGACTTATTCCCGATTGTGACTGTTTTGCTGTATGTGAATTCGTATTACTATAAGACGTGTTTCTGTACTTGTTTATCCCAAATTCATGTATTTAGTTTATATGTTTAATGTTATATTTGTAATTCTCATCTTCTCATTTTGTCAAATGTGTTGACGTCTTTTTATTATATTAAGGTGTTACGGATAAAAAAATTAATCACCGCCTTTATTAATTATATTTAATTTTGTACGATTAATTACGTTTGAAGTTGGATTCATAACAAACTGGACATATATATATTACAGTTAATTGCTATTAATAAGTATTGCAATATGCATTTTGTTTTAATGAATTATCAGTATTTAGTTTTAATATAATCTTAAAGCAATCCTAATTCTAGCTCACTTTTAAATTATAGTTTTTCATAGTTATCAAAAGTACAAGGATTCATGTGTGACGTCATGCTGTTTCTAAATTTTATAAATTCAAATGTAGCATAACGTTTGCCTTTTCGCCATCGTATGTGACGTCATTTTTTTAATTGCGTTAACGCCTGGACTGATTCTGGTGTGTCTATGCTGTATTGAACTTGGCATCATGTATTCGGGTTTAGTTTTTTGTAATAAGTTAATACTTTAGTTTCATTATGAATATATCTTTCACATTCATTTGTTAAAATTTACTGTTTGCAATAGCATGAATCGTTCTATATAATAGTGTTCTTATCCCGGGCATAATACAATGCCGTATTTAGCAAAACCTTGTTAACTTTTGATCTTCAGTGCTGTACAACTTTGTACTTTTTTCACTTTCGATCTTGTATATCTGGGCGTTATGTATTCGGGTTTAGTTTTCTGTAATTAGTTTTTACTTCAATTTCATTATGTATATCTCTTTCATATTCATTTGTTAAAATTTACTGTTTGCAAAAGTGTGAATTGTTTTATATAATATGAATGTTCTTATCCTGGGCATACAAACAATGCCGTATTTGGCAAAACCTTTTCAACTTTTGATCTTCAGTGCTGTACAATTTTGTATTTTTTTTGTCACTGGTGAGTCTCGTGTGGACTAGACGCGTTTTTGGCGTATTGAATTTTAAACCTGATGCTTTTTGTTATCTATTAATCATGCTTTTCTTTGTCTAATATGTTCTGCTTTTTATTTGTATTGTAGTCCTGTAATTTTTTGTTTTCATTTCAATGTTATATTTAACTGTGCCATTAAAGTGCGAGGTTTGGCATGCCTTAAAACCAGGTTCAACCCACCACTTTTATTCCCCTTTAAAAGTGTCCTGTACCAAGTCAGGAAGATGGCCATTGTTATAATATTGTTCGTTTCTGTTTTCTCTTATTTTTGAGATAAGACGTGGCACGGTACTTGTCTATCCCATATTCATGTATTTGGTTTTGATGTTATATTTGTTATTCTCGTGGTGTATTGTCTGTTGCTTGGTCCGTTTCTGTGTTCTGTTGCGTTTCGGTGTTGTGTCGTTGTTCTCCTCTTATATTTAATGCGTTTCCCTCAGTTTTGGTTTGTTGCCCCGATTTTGTTTTTTGTCCATGGATTTATGAGTTTTGAACAGCGGTATACTACTGTTGCCTTTATTTATCATACAGCTGATATACAAAATCACTTTTGTCATGTGCATTCCAACATACTTCTTATAAAACATTTTATATACTTCTTTCAAATAATTTTATAATTGAGACTTTTTTTCCTGTGACTTTTTTTAATAGAGGTTTTGTGACTTTTTTTCCGTTGACCGTATGATGCGAGGGCATCATTTTTTTCTATTTTTGTTTAGAGTTAAATTGATTAAATTAGAAATATATATTTTGAGAGATAAAATATCGATTGTACGTATATTATATTTAACAGCAATAATAATATTAAATATTTTTCTCGAGTATTTCAGAGTACGTAAATGCACCAAAGATACGGAAAACTGCATGATTAAAATGAATTGCAAAGCAACCAACTAAGATCTTGATCTTGCAGCTTGATCATATACAATTAAAGAGCCTGCATCTTCTTGTACGGTGTGTTTATATTTTGTAGTCGTCAACAATTCATATTGTATTTTTTTTCTTTTATATCAAGCTAGATGTTGCAAGTATTAAACAAAATCATACAGTGGTCATATTTTGTTGAGCAGTCTTTTTAATATTCAAAATAATGAGCAAGCAAAATATTCCTTCTTTTTTTTTTTATCATATATGATAAACCGATAGAGAACATTGGTTGGCATTTACAGCTTCCCAAGATATGATAAATTCATTTGTTTAGAATTTAACGCCAAGAAATATTTTACCTTCTTCAAAAACCAAATCGATGTAGATTTTAATGGATGTAACCATAATTAATATTGTTGAACGGTGCACACTTGCCAGCATTACTTAATCTGCCAAATTATTTATTGCTTATCTGTAAATAGACGATATGTACCTGTATTCATGTCATTATCATTTAGAAATCAATGTATGGCAGATTAAAGAATGAGCCAGTAACACAGTTAATATATGTTTTAACGCGTATTTTAATTTGGTTTTACTGATGAAGATGCCGAATGCATAAATACGAACCCACGTCCGCTGAGAATGTTTACTATATGTTCACTGTTTGTAAACTCGGGTGTTAGATATTTTTTTAAGTAAAATGGTCACTAGAACACAATCAAGTTATATAAAATCAAGTTATAGATATTCAGTGGTTGTCGTTTGTCGATGTGTTTCATAAGTGTTTCTCGTTTTATATATAGGTAAGACCGTTGGTTTTCCCTTTTCATACCCAACTATGTCAGTCCTATTCAGGACCGATAACTCTATCGATATCATAGATATGATCGGATACATACAATATTGTTAAAACCAAACCAATCGTATTATATGTCTCTGTTGGAATGTATACAATAACTCTTCTTTTTTTTACACAATTTAAACTTTTTATCGATTCATTGCCTGGATTTAGCTTTAAATATTGAATTAAAAAATAAATAACTATAAAATCATATTCAATGATCGAAATTCATAAAAATATTTGAATGCCTTTTAAGCCAAAAATATTTTTTAAAGAAATTTTCATTATATCAGAGACATATAATACAATTTTTTATGTCTCTGATAATATTAATATTTTCCTAAAGTTTATTATGAACCATACTTCTTCTGATTTGACACGGGAAGGAGAAGATATTTATATGTACATTTATGACATTTATGAAAACTTTTGTATATCACAAAATTTAAACTCTGGTATTACATGTATACACACTGACAGGATGTTGAATGTCACCTGGTTGCTTTTGGTTTGCACGTCTACCTGACAATATATTATGATGTAACATTATCAGATAAGATTTCACCTGTCCGGTCAAGGAATGATATTTTAAAGGTATAGAATATTTATGTATTATAATTGGATGATTGTTTTTTTTTTTCTCTTAGGATGAAGACATTTTTTGTTTGTTTTGAAAGGAATGTATAAATATATATTTCTTAAGAAAGAGGAAATATACAGAAAACTTAAAAACACCTTTAAAAGAAAGAGAATTTTTTTTAAAGATACTGTAAACTTTTTTCTGGTAACAGTATCTCCTGGATGAATATCTGTCAAAATAAATGTGTCTCACTTAAAATATTTTTTATTATTAAGAAATTTTGAAATCAATGATATTGAAATATCACTAAAAGAAAATAACAAAAAACATCAGAGATTATTTATAGAATATATATAATCTAGGAAAGTCTTGCTATAGAAATCATTGATTTGATGCAACATTTCCATATGATACATCAGCCGCCATTTTGAAAAATCTCGGAGAATTCCCTTTTTTAAGTCGATGTTTGACCGAATTTGCCCTGAAATTAAACTGTTTTAAGTAGTATTTTTTGCCAGCTATATGTTTGCATAAACTTAATCGATTTGCAAAGTTGGTGTTTTATTTACAGAATTTCTTTATTTGTTTTAAAAGTAGACATGGGTATCGGTAATTTAGCATTGAGTCAACGGAGAAATGACGAGAAAAAGTGCATGTTTTACGATTCCGATTTGACCGAATTTAATAAAAAAAAAAATTGTTAGGACCAACATTGTTTGATAGAAAATTGTTTGAATATCAAGGATTGATTTGCAAAAGTTTTGATCTATAATTGTTTTCTTTTACAAATTATGACTTGGATGGAGATTCACAAAGTTTGTCTCATTGTCACTCATACCACATCTTCGGACGTCATACTAAACTCCGAATTATATACAAGAAATTAAAATTAAAAAGTAAACAAGACTAACAAAGGCCAGAGGCACCTGACTTGGGACAGGCGCAAATATCCTAGTAATTGCGAATAGTTTGCAGAAATATATCCGTTTTCTATTGATTGCTTACTTGAAAGTTACAGTGAAATTTATACTTAACATAAGGATCTGAATCACTGTGGTACATATAGGAAATATAATCTGTTAGCTGATAATTATGCAGTAAAAACATACTTGGGTGTATTGGGTTCTTTTTTTTCAGTATTGAGATAATTAGCAAAATACCTGCATCATCTGCATTTGAAATAAACTGTATAAGATATGCCAGTTCTTGTAGATTCTACATTGATAAGCGACTAAATTATAGACGAATGGTAACGTAACATAAACCACTTTTTGTTGCACTTCTCAACCAACTTATAATAAACATGTCCCATTACATTAGAAAATGCCTGTACCAAGTCGGGAATATGACAGTTGTTATCCATTCGTTTGATGTGTTTGGACTTTTGATTTTGCCTTTTGATTTTGGATTTTCCTTTTTGAATTTTCCTCTGAGTTCAGTATTTTTGTTTTTTACTTTTTCCATTACTTGCGCCCGCCCATTTTTCCTATCAATTACTTTGGTTTAATTTTTTTATCCTTGTATACTTATGTACCATACTCTATACTTGCCTGTCCCAGATCAGGACCATACAATTAAGAGTTTGATGGTTCTTTTGGAGTTTTTTTTATTTCTCATATTAGTTTCTACTGTAGTACCATGGCACCATACAGGATGAATTAGATATGGGAACGTTGAGTCAGATGAATCGTTTCAATTAAACTTTTCAGTGATAAATTCTTTGCATGGTCAAGAACCCTTTTATATAGCCATGCCAAGGAAGGACCCATCTTGCTACGATGAATGTTTTAATAAATTATTTTCGAGTTAGATGTGAAATAATTGCTAATCGATAAGGACTAAAAATGACCCAAGAACAAAAATAGTAATAGTATAAGTTAGGTCAAGAACAAGTTGAACTAACTAACGTTGCTTTCATGCATGGAAACAGAAAAGAACACATTAAATTATAAGGTAACACACAACCACTAAATAAGAAGTTTCTGATTGATGACAAGACAAATATATAGAATTAAAATGTATCTGATCGCTCAACCCTATAACTATCCTGGGACAGTGGTGTCTTAGCTCAACATAAGATCAAACGAATATAAACAACAGTTGGAAATGGATTGCTTCGTCAGATTCATTAATAATTAACATGAAGACATAGTACTATTCATAGAGTACTCATTTATCATGTTAACTTAACTGAACGCAAATAATGAATGACAAGTAATAAATAAGAAGAATAAATACTAATGGATTTAGAATAAGGAATCGTATACATTCATCACACTTTGAACGTATTTAGAATAAATACTGATAAGCAATTAGGGAAAATCATAAACTTGTGTAATGCCTGATATATAAGTACATTAATAGTTATCAAAGGTACCAGGATTGTAATTTAGTTCGCCAGACGCGCGTTTCTTCTACATAAGACTCATCAGTGACACTCATATCAAAATATTTATAAAGCCAAACAAGTACAAAGTTGAAGAACATTGAGGATTCAAAATTCCAAAAATTTGTGCAAAATACGGCTAAGGTAATCTATTCCTGGGATAAGAAAATCCTTAGTTTTTCGAAAAATCTAAAGTTTTGAAAACAGGAAATTTATAAAAATGACCACATTATTGATTTTCATGTCAATACCGAAGTGTTGACTACTGGGCTGGTGATACCCTTTGGGACGAAACGCGTGTTAAAATACTGCATGTTTATTTCGTTCTTCGCGATTTTTTTAGGATATATCTTATTTTGAGAGGTTATTTGGTGAAGGAAATTAAAATAACATTTATAAATTTGGTGCATCATAACTGCTTTTCGTGATTTTTTTAGGGCTAATTGAACATAGGGACCTCCTTACAAAACAAAACAATCTAAGGTCAAATTCATGAGGCAGTTTGAACCTTGTTTTGATCATTTTTCTAAAGCTACCAACGGAACTGTAAAAATGTTTATGTTATAATCCTGACAGTGGCTGATTATACCATTAACTGTGAAGAATTTGTACAGCACAAGATGTGTTTGACCTTTGGCTTGTAAGTGTATCTGAAACATACATCGTTCTGTGAAGAAGGCAAAACACAGTCGTCATTATGTAACTTTAAAACAGCCAACAGCTTTGTAACATGTCTTACTCATCATAACATGTTACAGATGTTTATTATGTCACTGATTATCTTTGTTAAATAAATTACAGAAAAGTTGATCAGATAGCACTATCAAATAGCGCTGCTTCAAAACATAAAAAAAATATCAGTCAATATCAGATAAATGATTAGTTTTGAAATGTTGGCTGCGAAAACCAGTATTTATAATGTTTTCTATTTGTGCTGCTGACGGTTTATTAATACAACTAGTCACGTATACTTTCTCATATAGTCTTTGACTAAAATTCTTTAATAATGATATATGTATACTAATTTCTAAATATTATAGTTTGAGTATGTTTATTTTACAATAGTAATCGAATCTGTGATTTCTTGTCATGGTTATGTCACCACCTGTTTAGATCTTACAAGCGAAAAAAATATAAATGAAACTATATTTCAATAATAACTATCTGTTTTTCTATTACATTAATTGTAAAGGAAATGATAATGTTCATTTATTTATAATTCTATTCTTTTCTACACATATCAAGTTCTGTGAGGGTCTTCTAGATTCCTGAAGTTCAATCATTCTTAAATCTGAAAGCACATTAATAACCACATCAGTATAATATAACATTTCTAAATGGTCATTTACGACAAAGGGGACCATTTGTCGTTCTCTATTGTTATTAATTTATTTTTTGGGGGATAGTGATGTCCCTTGGCACAATCTAACGGTGTTTTTATTTCCCCAACTCGTTCGCTATGCACGTGTCTGTTACACAAATTACTTTAAACTTTTTTGTATCTTTCATAGACATAAAGATTTGGTTCTGAAGTTTAGTTGTACCTGTAGAAAACTTATTTTAAACAGGACAGCGTATCCTATGGAGATGCTGTTTACCGTGTCTGGAAATTTAGAAACGCTCCTGGTAAACTTAAATAGATCCTTGAAATAAACTTTTTCTTAAAAGTTACCAATTCAACACTGTAATTAGATCATTGCATATTTATTTTATTGATATTGATATTAATTGTATTTTTAGATCATCAAAAGCAAACCATATATTATTATTATATACATATACACTTCCATGGATCTACAATCTGTCGATTCTTGTATCTTTGCAAAAAGTCATGTTTTACTCGGACTGTTCATGACATCTCTCCTCTTGTTTCATTGGATGTTGGGTGTTGTATGTGAACTGATTGAAAATGTTGTCTTAGATGAATGTTTTTTTTATTAATTGTTATTGGCTTTGAACTAGCTGTCAGTACCTGCGAGCACTCCGATTTGTACTAAGGTTCTTTTGTCGTTTGGGTGTACAGGTACCCACCACGTCCACTTTGTTTTTGTTGGATGCATTTTTTGTATATGTATCCTTCTAATGGGTTAAGTCTTTTCAACTGATTTTTTGTATGGTCGTTCTTATATTACACTGTTACACAACTGTCCTTGTTAAGGGTGGGTTTTGTTGTTGGTTTTTTTTTGGGGGTGGGGGTCCCGCTATTATGTTTAAACCCGCCACATTATGTATGTTTGTGCCTGTACCTATTCATGAGCCTATCATTCAGTCGTTGTTATTTGTTGTTGTGTTACATTTTTGTGTTTTTGTAAAAAAAAAAAAAACAACCAACAACTATGTTCATTAGGTCGTTAGTTTTCTCGTTTGAATTGCAATTTCGTGGCATTTTATAGTTTCCCTAGAAATGTGAAATATTTTTGTTTATCTAATGTTTACACAACATTTACCTCTGGTACTCATACAGGACGACCTTTGTAAAATCTGTTTGTATCCTTTTCTGAAGTCTTTAAATCGGAAGGCGTATATAACCGGGTTACATATACTGTTTGTAAAACCAGAACAGTAAGCCTGAAAAAAGATGTAAATATCTATTAGACATTAATTCCACAAAATTCGGATACCAAAATTCTGAATAATGGTAGCATTGCATGCATTTAATTGATTATTTTCAACTTAACTTTATGTGTGAAAATCCCGATAAATTTCATTGTAGTTGTGAATAAAAAAAATTAAGAAGAAGACTATTGTGGCATGCAGTCAGCTTAAATATCATGTGATGATATTGTCAAATTTTAGGTGTTGCTATTAATTATCCAATGTATTCAAATCAACACATTAACAAATATTTGTCAAAATTATGGTTGCTCTCGTACAAAATTTGATAAATTGGCAATTTTTCACACAGTTATTTTATATAATTTCGACCATTTAACGTGGCATTTTTGCAGCAAATATAATACCAATAGATAATAAAAAAAATCAGGAAAAGGGAAACATACCTTATCTTAATATACTGATAAAACTATTTATTAACCATGCTTAATTATAATGCTCCAGTTCCCATGCTTGTTTTAGTTTTTCTTTGTAGTGTTGTTCATGCCGCTTTAAAGTACACTATATATGTTACAGTGAATTTGTATAATCAGTGATTCTGTAGAATCCCTGAAATTTTCAGGGATTATGTAGAATCACTGGCCAGTTTAGGGATTATATATAATCACTAAAATTTTCAGGGATTATGTATAATCACTAGAAATAACGACAGGGATTATACATAATAACTGAAATGAAGAAATAGTTTTATTTATAAAGAAAATGAATAAAAGTCAAATTATTTATGCTATGAAATCATATTGAAACAGCATTACACTATATAAACATAAATTTTAGAATGCTAAGAACAAAATATCAAAATGATAATTTGTTCTTTTTCAAAATGTTAAGCCCATATCAAAATGTTAAACACAATATATCAAAATAATATGCTTCACATCTGTTTTTACCACATTGACAATATCCAAATTTTAGAAAACATTTTCCTTCATATATCAAATCAGATTTTATGACCCGCCTAAGAATAAAGTGTTTAGCAAAAACATCTGTAAAAAAAGAGAATTAGCAACCTCGAACTGGTTCGATCAAGATATGTTTTTTTTTTACCAGACAATTTCCTTTTTCCGACTTTTGTTGAACAATTACCATTATGGTTTTTTTTTATTCCTTTTCCTTTTTTGCTATGAGAATATTACACTAAATGCTCTAAAACTTTGTTCTAATTGTCAATCCTTAGCTTTTCTATACATTTAGATGTGCAAGATTTCTCTGGTTGGATTTCTTGTTCATTTGAACCAGAAACTTGTCTCTGTTTGAACAAAAACGAGAAAAAAAACATGTTCCATAATCTTCTTCACCATTTGTTTTACATGTACCACAAATAACATGCTCTGTGGATTTAAGAACAGAACATGGATATCCATTTGAAGCTTGCTTTTAATAAACAAACACTACATGTAAAGTTATCGCTATAAAGGGAATCTTGATATTGTCAATTTTGAAGTCTCAAACTTTATCTCAAAACCCTGTGCTGGCTATATCTTTAAGAGCATCCCCTGTGTTTAAAAGCAAAATTATTTCATCTGGCAAGGAATATAAATGTAAAAAATGAGAATTTGTTTATATATTTTCATTTTTTTTTATCAAACAAAGGATCCTTAAATTATTCATAATCCCTGAAATTATATTAGGGAATTTGTAGAATAATTATTAAAATGTTCAGTGATTATGTAAAATCACTGGTCATTTTCAGGAATGATATATAATTACTAATGATTTTAGTGATTCTACATATTCACTGAAAAATCAGGGATTCTATATTATCCCTGATTATACAAATTCACTGTAACATATATACCTTATGTTATTTCCTTGTTTTATATACTATGCCGAATCTTAATACAGCTTGTTTATTATTATTTTATTATAATGTATTTAAGTTTTCCATTCAATACCGATAAGTTACGTAAAATTATAAAGATGTAGAATAATAGCCTCAATTTTAGAACCACACTTTAGTTATACCTATATGTAGATTCACATATAGATTAAACCCCATTTGTTCCATACTGATTTAATAAAATTTGGAATAAAAAAAATACTTCCATCGCATATGTTGCGTGAAATGTCATATTATTTTTGACAGGCAGTGAATCAAAACGGGAAAAGGCATTTAATAGACTCACACCACATCTTCCTATATCTATTTAATCGGTATTACAGAGTATCACAACATAAACAACATGACTAACGAAGGTTATATGTACACTAAACATACCAATGCAGCTAATGATGTACAATTTCAGGGAAAACATTAAGTAACGCTCTAAAATTAAAATGTCGATAAATATCGTAAACATTGTTATATATAAGAGATCTGTGTAGCAAGCACGTTGAGCATTAACCAGACTGTCTTCCTAAAAAAACGTGTAATATGTAAAAGAAAAAGGGAACTATTTAGAGTCTGGATGTAAACCATATTTCGTCCTATCATAACATCTGCAAATTGGAAACAAAAGATCAGTATGTACATTTAATTCAAACTAAATATTCTTCTTATTCCTGGTACGGGAAAGACTAAGGTGCCGGAGTGTGGAATATCCCGAATGTTCCCAACAGTGTAATTATTATACACACACTTTAAATGTTATAAATAAAAGCAATTTCAGATTTCGAAAACCTTAGACGATCATTCTATTTACAAAAATTGTATACTAGAAATAAGTTGATACTATAAAACTGTTTACCATTGGAATGTATTTTCATAACAAACACAATTTTAAACGTGTGGAAAATTGTAAGTTTAAATAAAAAAAAAAATACGTAGAGGGGGTATACAATTTCGACTCATAACATAGTGCTTCTTTATCCTTTCAGATTCAGAATCCGTACTGAAACTCAACAAGTCAAGTTTTCACCCTCCGACAATCTGCTGTCATTGCTGAGATCACAAATTAAGAAATCTGTATAGAAACATGCACATCAACTGACCGTACTAAGACCAATGTGTCAAGTGTCCGTCATGAGACCTACAAGACAAGTGTCTGTTCGAGTATCAGTACTGAGGCCAACAAGTCAAGTATCCGTACTGAGGCCAACAACATACAGTATTCGTTCTTGGACCAACAAATCAAGTATCCGTACTGGAACCAACAAGTCAAGTGTATGTACTGAAACCAACAAGTCGAGTGAACGTACTGGGACCAACAAGTCGAGTGTACGTACTGGGACCAACAAGTCAAGTGTACGTACTGAGGCCAACAAATCAAGTGTACGTACTGGGACCAACAAGTCAAGTGTACGTACTGGGACCAACAAGTCAAGTGTATGTACTGAGACCAACAAGTCAAGTGTACGTACTGGGACCAACAAGTCAAGTGTACGTACTGAGGCCAACACATCAAGTGTACGTACTGGGACCAACAAGTCAAGTGTACGTACTGGGACCAACAAGTCAAGTGTATGTACTGAGACCAACAAGTCAAGTGTACGTACTGGGACCAACAAGTCAAGTGTACGTACTGGGACCAACAAGTCAAGTGTACGTACTGGGACCAACAAGTCAAGTGTACGTACTGGGACCAACAAGTCAAGTGTATGTACTGAAACCAACAAGTCGAGTGAACGTACTGAAACCAACAAGTCGAGTGAACGTACTGGAACCAACAAGTCGAGTGAACGTACTGGAACCAACAAGTCGAGTGAACGTACTGGGACCAACAAGTCGAGTGAACGTACTGGGACCAACAAGTCAAGTGTATGTACTGAAACCAACAAGTCGAGTGAACGTACTGAAACCAACAAGTCGAGTGAACGTACTGGAACCAACAAGTCGAGTGAACGTACTGGGACCAACAAGTCAAGTGTATGTATTGAAACCAACAAGTCGAGTGAACGTACTGACACCAACAAGTAAATGTAGGTACTGAGACCAACAAGTCAAATGTACGAACTGCATGAGACCAATAAGTAAAGCCAGGAAAGACACCTGCAGAACTAAGACCAACAAAAAAGTGTCCGTTATAAGACCTACAATTCAAGTATGCGTATTGAAACCAAGAAGTCAATTGTTCGCCTTGAGAGAAACTAATTTCATTGAAAACCGTATTAATAATAACTTTCATTTTTGACTACTTTAGAATATTAAAGTATGTATATTGCATATCGAATCTGCTTTCATTTATAATTGAATTCTGGGTTTCAAAATTTAAACTTATCTGTGTGAGCTTTCGCCAACAAGTATGTACTTGAAGTACTTGTGAAGTTTTCATATAATGATAAGCAATAACTCAGATCCAAAGAGCTTTTCTTGTGCCGGTACATCATGCTAATGCAATATCACTTAAATCTTGTGTTTCTTCTGTAATAAAAATATTAAAAAAAACATTCCTTAAGGTTGAGAGGATATTGTAACGTTCATATGTGATGAAATATGTGATAAAATATGTATTGGGAGTTATATATAGGTTTCATAACGAGTGTGAATTGAATATCGGTTGATATCAAGTAGAGTTACATAACCAACAAGTTAAGTGTACAATTCCAATATAATAATAAACGGGCCTTCGTAAATAAGGGAATTGATGTTTACCTAAAATTAAGAAAAGCGTGAACTACTACAATATGTACAAAAAGTATATTTATATACTCGTTCTATTTGAGCAGTCAAAATGCGTTGACTGTATATTTCTATGTCATATTTTTAGCTTGCAAACTATAAATCATTGTTTTATGCTTATGGTAGATATTTTATAAATCATTGATTTATGCTTATGGTTGATATTTTAGAATGAATACTCAAATATTTGTTTTATTATTTTTTTTTTAAATAAACGCATTAATAGGACACATGATGATCCGAAAACGCTTTTGTCTTATTAATGCGTTTATTTAAAAAAAAATTATATATTTGAGTATTCATTGTAAAATAAGCATTTATAAGTGTGTCGTTTTAAATTGCACCCGAGATCACCATTTGCAGTTCAAATTTAAAAGATATTTGACGGTAAAAATGCAGAATATAGTTCAAAAGATCGAAAACAAATATAGCCATAACACCATAAATATTCCAAGTCAAGAGCCTGTGGTTGTTTGTTGCTGTTTAACATGTTTGTTTTTCGTTCATTACTTTGTGCATAAGTTAGTCTGTTGGTTTTCTTGTTTGGATGGATTTATATTTATCATTTCATTACCTTTTATTGCTGACTATGCGGTATGTGATTTGTTCAATGTTGCAGGCAAAACGGTGACATATTTCTGTGTTATTTGGTCTGTTGTTGATGGTTGTCTCATTAGAAATCAAAACACATCTTCTTTTTTATGTCATCTTAGAAATTCTTTACATATATATCAATCTGTGTACTTCTCAACAGCTTTAATTTTGCACTTAGTAACCGCGCTCTTAAGAATCGCGCCGTATATATCTATATCTATAATACTAAAATTACGAAGTCTAATTTTTCAGCCGTCATCACGTAAAAACGACGAATCAAAGAATTCAACTTTATATATCACTAATATAGTACAAAGGTGTAGATTGAAAATTACACCACTCTAGGCACTTTTATTTTCCACGTAATTAATATTGCCAATAATTAAGAAGTTCCGGGTCGAGTCCGATACCGATACCAATAGTGTATTCACCTGTTACCTATTACCTAATCTGTACGTTCCGCATTTGACAGGCGCACCACCAAACGGTGTATTCAGGGTTAATATGCTATATACACGGGTCATAATCACAGGGTTGACACTACTAAATTGGCAAATAGCTACCTATTGTAGTATTTTAATCAGTAAGACTTTCTAAGATAACAAGACTAAAAATGAGGAACAGTTTTCAATTTGTTAGTGGGCATACATGACGTAAAACAGCGAATGAAAGAATTCATCTTTATTTATAACTAATATAGGACAATGTTGTTGATTAAAAAATACTCCATTCCAGGACCTTTTGTTTTCCAAATAATTAATATTACCAATAATTGATAAGTTCCAGTTCGACGGGTTCAAACAGAAAGATTTGAAAGCAGAGAAAAACTGTGTATCTTATAATCGGCATGACTTTATCAATCAAAGAATTCAACTTTATATAACACTAATATAGTACAAAGGTGTAGATTGAAAATTACACCTCTCTAGGCCCTTTTGTTTTCCACGTAATTAATATTGCCAATAATTAAGAAATTCCGGGTCGAATCCGATACCGATACCAATAGTATATTCACCTGTTACCTATTACCTAATCTGTACGTTCCGCATTTGACAGGCGCACCACCAAACGGTGTATTCAGGGTTCGCTATCGCTCAGAGTAAAATATTTGTCATAAAGGGCCAGCCCGTGGTCAAATCACGATATATTCAAGCCCCCATGAATTATTTCGATTCTAATAGGTCAAATACGGCAATTATTTTGGATCGAAGCGCTCTAGGTGGAGGCAAATATTAGCCATTCCCATAAATAAACTCACAATTGAATTGGCGTAAAAGAACGGAGCAAACTGAATTAGTGACAAGCTTAAACTATTCAGAATAACGTATATAGAAAGCTTTGAATTAATTTAAATGATAATTTACTTCTATGTCTTGAATGTTGAAATAAATATGGCGTATAACACATTTTAGCATCGTTTGTTTACGTTTCCATGTTGTGATGATTTTCGGTTTTACACGCGTGTATTTTCCCGTAAAATGCTCATATTCTAACGTCATAGTTTTATGACGTCGCGAGACTCATTCATAAAAAGACATATGACGTGGGAGTACGATCGGAACAGTAAAAAAAAAAAAAAAAAAAATTATAACTAATATAGGACAATGTTGTTGATTAAAAAATATTCCATTCCAGGACCTTTTGTTTTCCAAATAATTAATATTACCAATAATTGATAAGTTCCAGTTCGACGGGTTCAAACAGAAAGATTTGAAAGCAGAGAAAAACTGTGTATCTTATAATCGGCATGACTTTATCAGATGACAATACTAATACTAAAATAAGGCTTGCGCATAGTTATATACCTTAATTCAGTCACGGACCCGCGATATCACGGGTGTGTTCTAGTAACATGTATAATTAGGACAATTGTCTATCAAGGAAATCGGAATGTTGACATATAGATGTCATTAGAGTGTTCTATTGTTGCTCGAGTGCCAATGTTTTTTTATTCACACAATTATCATTACATAGCTTACTTACCAGCGGGTTTATGTATGATGGAATATCATTTTTGTCCTCTAACATCAAAGCCAAGAAAATGTATACAACATAAGGTAACCAGCATACAATGAATACTCCCAACACAAGAATCAGCGTGATGATTACTCGTTTGTCATCGGAAAAAATATCTTCTGTGCTACTGGCGGAATTCCGTCGGAAAATAGCAGACTGATGGAGAATTGTAAATATTTTTTTGTATGTAATTCCCATAATCACAATTGGTAGCACGAGATTTATTGTAAAATTAGCGAAAAACAGAATTGAATCTTTTGGGATGTTGAAATATGGGTACATCGGACCACATTGAAGTTTCTTTTGACTATAGACTGCTTTACTTAGTCCAGATACCGCAGCCACACCCAGCATGATCCCCCATAACCAAGCTGCAACTATCATCAATACACATATTTTTCGAGAAATAAATGTTCGGTCTAAATTTGAGTGTCGTTTCAATGAGAAATATTTGTGTATGCTAATATACATCAGAGTATGAATGGATAACGACAAAAATACAGAATTTAGAAAACTATTCATACTACAAAACCATTGTGAAAACTGCCATTTTTCGTAAATAAGTGTATTCAAAGACACCGGTGCCATGCAAATTCCGACCATCATATCAGAAATAGCTAAGTTGAATAAAAATAAATTGGTGCCATTTTTAGCTGCTCTCATGTTACTGTCTCGTAGTATAACAAGTATAACCATCATATTTCCTATTATTGAAGCTATAATTATAATTATTAACCAAGTTCCAAATAATCCAGTCTGAAATGGTCCAAAATAATCCGTATAATTACTTATCAAGACTGTGACGTTCGACATCATTTTCTTATAGAATGGTTAAAACACAAAATCCTCCTTTACTCTCGCCTTTACTTCTCCTTTAAACATAAGTGGCTGTTATGATAGGCATTGACAATGGTTTGAAGAAAATCGCATGTCTTTCATATTCAGTAACCTGAAATGTATAATAAGCATTTGTTCGTTAAAACATTGCTATTATTTAACGTACTTATTGCTTTATAACATTTATGCGTGTATGATCGATTGATTAATGTTGGCTTTCAGTTTATTCAAGCATGGTTGATAATCAGCGAATTAATTATAATTTATTTTCAAAATTTGTAAAAATATATATTGTGCATAATCAACTTTTGTATTTCACCATCTACAATTGGGTTTTGGATGATACTATTCATGAAGAGGAAACTTCCGAGCTCTTTTTTTGAGTTGTGCTTTTGAAGTAAAAAACAGAGCACTAAATTGTTTTACTAAGAGACAAAACATCAACTCTGCATGACATATTGAGTATAAACCTTTCTTTTGTTGAAGATGTATGCTTCCCTCTAACAAATCATTTAATTGTTTTTGTCGTTGGCAGAGGCGGATTTAGGGGGCCTTATGAGAAGAAAAAAATGGTTGATTATATAGGGAATCACTGAAGCGTGACGGGAGCGGGCCTCTTCTTAGGCCAGCTAGTGGGTCCCCACTTATCAAAATGTAGATCCGCCACTGGTTGGCTTGTTGTCTCGCTCACGTATACCCCAGGCCATGAAAAGATTAATTTGTTGCCCTAACCCTACCTACCCCAAAAAATAGCTGCCTACTCAAAATCTTGTTATTGACCTGATGTGGAAAAGTTGTGTTTTCAGATAGGCATGGACGCTTATACACATTTGACGCTTAAAATCCTCTTTGTCGAACAAAAAACAAATGCCTAACTACCTACCTACAATTTCAACCTTTAAGTAGGGTTTGGGCAAACACAAATATTATTAAGTGTTGCCACCACATCGGCTCTTTTTCATACTAATACGTGTCTGTGGGAAAGTTTTCGACTCATGAAAAACGAAACGAGGTCTGATTGCCAATGAGACGCTGTTCACCAGAAACCAAAGAAAGAACATGTAAACATTCATTACAGACAGTTTATAGTAAGTATGAAAAGATGCATTTACATAATATGTTAGAAACTGTAACCTTTGTAATATTTGTACTGTTTGTTCTTTGTGAGAGCCTCAAAAGTAGATTAGAGGACCCTCTTTGATTAAAGTCATTACTTACTTACTTACTTACTTAACAGCTGTAAGACTTCGTAAGGCCTTCAATAATGCAAAATCGAACCTCAAAGTTATATACATTATAGATGAACGTAAGGCCTACATTAGCGAAATATCATACCGTGTAGTTATCTATACAAGACCCAGATATGACAAAATGAGACAATTAAAAAAAGAAAAACAATGGCCAGATTTGTGTGTTCTGCTTTGGAAACAGGTTATAATCGTTTACTAGTGTTTCCAATAAAATTACAGGCATATAATTGCTGTCACATTTACGAGGAATATATTTCTGAAGGGAACTTTTAACATAATGTTAATGTCAAGTATAGTCCAGTTATCCTGTACTGTTGACGACACATGACATCAAGTAATCCCTTGTTGTTAATGAATGAATATATGAATATTTTATTGCAGAAGCAAACGTAATTGCTATATATATATAATAGCAAAATAACATAATATATTATGACAATAATGACTGTAAACAAGCAGAGAACAACACAATAAGGTCATAACAAGCACAGAACTACAACTGTTATGCAATGATAATTTGTGATCTCAACTTCCATGTTTTAATTTTTAATGCACAATATTAGAAGGATTGCATCTGCAATATTCCTAACTGCGTAAGCAATCGACTGCAATTAATTGCACAAAATGTTTTGTTCCACACCATTTCAACAATCATGCATTAAAGTGATTAAAATGTCAACGGCAGTCAATCAAACCATCACCATAATCAAATAATCTGTCAACAAATAAAGGTCCCGAAATTAGGGAAAAGCTGACATTAACATTATCTTAATGAAACTTGCTGTTAAAAAAATAAGAAATCAAATTTAGCATTGATGACTTTATCTGCTTCAAACCTTATGTTCAAGGGACTTGAGTTCAGTTTGACAGCTTTACACATACTAATTGTTTGCAATTTTTCACCAGACCAAATGATTAACTGTATCCCAAAATTCACGACCCAGATTTTCAACGGTTTACTATCAGGCCCTGCTGGCTTTTTGCATATAGCAAATTGAAATAAATTGGGAAGGTATATATATGGGAAAATTTGCAAGTAGAACACTGTCCACATTAATGACTGTTTAGGGTGGCATCACAATAAGTTCAACGAGTGAAATGACTAGGCAACGGAATTTATAGAAATTTCAAGTAAAGCTAAATACTTCTTTTGAAAATATGACTGGCGGTGCCAAAATTAATCAGTTCAAGTGCAAACTACTTTTAAAGAAAAATGTAAATAAGAAACCAATAAATGAATTTAGGATGAAAGGGGGAATTATTAATGTACTGATATTCGGTATGTGTCAAGATTGTGGAAACTCTTTACAACATGTACACTGGATGATCACACGCGTACAAAAACAAATTGTGTGCTTGCTAGGGAAATTAAAGAGTCACGGATTATTTATAGCTTCTATTATATCTTTATTCTCAATAAACCATAATTTTGACTAAGAACAAGTGAGGTTCTTAATCTGTTCTTGATTAAAGTTTCATAAAAACTTCGAAGGTTAGATCATCTTGTTCGTTTTAACTTTGCAAACAAAAAATACCTTAACAAAATCAAACCATTATTTAATAAGATATAATAAAATAACATTTCTTACCTTCTAAATTTCTGCTATGTGTTTACATTTTTCCATTCGACCATTTATATCATGTTTTTTAAAATGTGATAAGAATCATGTCTGACGTATTATTATCAGTATTTGCATCCTCCCAGAAAAGAAAACACCGGCGTGCAATACTTCATTTACATGTTTTATCATATCTTCAGGGTTTTGCTAACTCGTGAAGAATTTTATCTGTGATATGCTATTAAAAATTGGCACAACATTTTGTAATATATTAACAAAAAGTCTTATTATTATACAATAATTACATAAATAGACAACAAAATTAGATAATTACCCAACCTAATTTGTGTGATCGATAATACAGTACTTACACTAAAGTTAATTTGTCAATTATGATATGAGAGTTACCCTGTTTTTGATGAGATTTGTGGAATTTTTAGATATTTTTATGTTATATCTAGTGGTTGATTGTTGCTTGCTTAACTTTTCCATTATTTCCTGCATATTCAGTATACTAACTTAGCAAAATGGACGTTTGACCTATAATGCTTTACTTTTATAGGTTGTGACTTGGATGGAGAGTTGTCTCATTCGCACTCATGGCACATCTTCTTATATCTAGTTACACTGAAATCCGAAACATAAAAACGTACCCAAATTTAAAAAAAACAACAACAAAAAACACAGGATTAACAAAAGCTCGAGATTCCTGACTCAGGACAGATACACAAATTTTGTTTTTGTATCTCAAGAGGCTCTCAAGAGCCTGGATCGCTCACCTGTATTTTTTTTTTTGCTTAAATCTTTCATCATTGATCATTTTTGCTTTTCAACATATATCCATGAGTTGCTTAAAAATTCCATTTAAATGTTCTTTGTATCTATAGTATTTTCTTCTACCCCCCCCCCCCCCCCCCCCCCCCAAATGCATTTTACCCCTATGTTCCATTTAGCCATAGTGGCTATGTTTCTTGACTAGAATACGAAATGTATACTAGATATTCCTTATTCAGCCCGATTTTGGCTGAAATTGATTTTTTTTAAGTAAGCAAACTTGATGAACAAATTGTGAAGTTAGTCTGTAAGGGACAATGTCTCTACTTACTTTACTTACTTTGCTGAACATTTTTGCTGTTTAATAGTTTTTTTTATCGATTTAGTGGCAGCAACCCATCACTGGGTTGTTACATTAACCTGAAAATTCAGGGCTAATAGAAAACTTTGACGAGTTGGTTGACTGTTATAGAATAAGTGTTTAAAAGATGATATCGGATATGTTCCTTACGTCGTTACTACAATCCACTTCACTTTTCACCACAAATGTGACCAACCGAAATAGATTATTTACCGGGTTTGTAATAAGAAGAGCAACACGGCGGGTGCCACATGTGAACCAGTATCTGCTTACCCTTTCGGAGCAACTAAGATCCCCAGTGTTTTGTGGTGTTCGTGTCGCTTAGACTTTAGATTTATATGTTGTGTGTTTTGTATTATTATTCACGGTCTGTTTGTCTTTTTATTTTTTAGCCATGGCGTTGTCAGTTTATTTTCGATTTATGTGTTTGATTGTACCTCTGGTATCGTTCGCCGCTTTTTTATCCTTTGTTAGATATGCTCGTAATGCTTTGGTTTTTGAAATATCTAAACTGCATTTTATCCATAATTGTAGCCATATATATATGTTTGATATAGTCTACACCGGACAAACGACGACAGACGACGACGGACGCCAAGTGATGACAAAGGAGTCCATTACACAAAGAGTCTTTGTCCAAGATCTGAGTCCCATTGCAGTAAGAGCAATTACATTAAAAAATAATCGAATAAGCTATTGAAGATGCCAAAAACTATCCATCTTTTTTATGTTTCAGCAAGTTAACATATAACAACATAGCAAATAAGACAAAACAGTCAGTGGTGTAGCCAACATGTCTATTACACTAATGGTTTTCATTCAATGATCATATTTCAGTTTAAATTTAGAATGTCAAATTTTTATGTATGCAAGTGTTGTAGTGATATAATTTGCTAATCAGTTATTGAACCCAGTAGCTTAATCCTTGTAAGAGTCTGCTTTGCCAAATTTTGTTGATCTAAATGAAGGGCAATTACTAATTTTAATAATCGAAATCTTTTTAGAGTATATTTTGCGTAACATTTCTGTTTTAAAATAAACCCAAATAATTTCAGAATGTTTGGAGAATCTATTAGCAAAAAAACTTTATTACCAATAAAAGGCCTCGTTTGAACATTAGAAGGACACTGCAATGTATTGGTTACCTAAACTAAACAAAATCCGTCAAATATCGTTTCATTTCAACTTCTAGTTAGTGTTCTTCAAGTGCAACTATAAAACATTCTGTATTTGTAACAAGTATCTTAAATTATCTATTTCAAGGGCATTTTTTAATAAATCTTGATTGAGGTATGTACTTATACTTAGTATTCACATTGACCTCCCATCATAGAGAGGTCAGTTCAGCTGTGTGGAATGTATAGAAACGCTTACACGTCCGATCATAATTGAGGTGTTATCTTCGATACTCGTGAAAGTAGATTCCATGCTCACTGGACCCTTGGAATAAATCTTAGAGGGGTACGTAGGTGATTTATTGCAAGCTCTATCTAACTTTGGGCACTTTGGTTATTGAAATCATTTGGGTCGACCCAATATGCAGGACTCAATTATGGAAAATTCTATCGCTGCACACCTAAGTTTCTGCCCTCTCTACACGTAACAAAATAATTTGATTTTGACCTCAATAAAAATGAGACGTGACACTTTAATAAACTATTTACTTACTTACTTTTATAAAACAACAATCAATCCAGATAAACATATTAAAATAAATGATTTTGAAATTTAATTATCAGTCTGTAAAATAAAGGGTATCTGTCATTCGCTCTTTTTAATTGATTTTTGGTAAAGATACAAAAGATAAACAAAAGCGAAACAAATAATGAATTTAACTGACCTCTTCAGCTTTTATTTCGATACCAGTTCGTGTCATTTTCAATAACTAACTATTTATTATTATTAGATTTTATCTAATTTATCACTTAAAATGTATATAAATAACATATTTTTACCAGCGTGGTGGTTACACGTTTGTCATAATGAAAAAAAAAATGTCTTATAAGCTACCGGCGGAATTCCGTCGGAAGTTACGTGTGTGACAGTCAATATAGAATTGTCGAATGTATCTGACCTACTCAGCTTTCCTCAATTCTTAACCGGTGCGTGTCATTTTAATGAGTATTGTTATTACTTGTTTTCTTAGTAATAGTAACTAAAAATATAAACTATGTTTCCTGCGGTCAACTGAACATTGGCGGATAGTAAAAATGGCCCTCCTTATTGCGCGCGTTTTTACCAATAACCAGCCAAGTACCTTCATTTTCTGTCGTCTGGTGAAAATATGGTAATGATTCTGTCTGTCATCAATAAAAAGAAAATATCAAACTTTTGATGAATGACATGGATTGTTTGTATTCCAGATAGTATTGGGACCATACGCGTTTGGTTATATACCCATATTTGGCATGTTTATGAATGGCTGTAATCGTTATATATTAGAGTACAGTACATATAGAAAGCATGGAAATTGCCGCCGGAACCTTGTGTAATATTATACCCATTTTCATCTAAATGTATCAATTAAATGTATCATGCAATATTTTAATTCTTAAATATAAAAAAATAAGATGTGGTATGATTGCCAATGAGACAACTATCCACAAAAGACCAAAATGACACAGACATTAACAACTATAGGTCACCGTACGGCCTTCAACAATGAGCAAATCCCATACCGCATAGTCAGCTATATAAAATTTAATACTAAGACCTCGGCTATATTTATGAATGAATGATAAAACAGTGTATGTATTAGAATATGTCTTTATTTATGAGTGGATGGTAAAAGTTAAGTACTAAAAAATGGCTGTATTTATGGATGGATGGTAAAAGTTTGAAATCTTTTTTCCGATTGTTTAAAAGCCGATTTAGACCTTAACAAGTGATATACAATTTTTGTTGTGTTGATGTACAGATGTGTGTTGGCTTATTATGTTGTTAGGTTGATATCTCCTTTACGAAAACTCCAACATTTCATTTATTGATGCGACGGATGACACTTGTAGTGCAACTACTGTTTGACCTCATTCAGTATCAATCAGGGATCACCTTAAATATATTTTTTTAGTGCTTTTTTTCTTTTTCGGTTTGTCCTTCCTTGACTCTTTGTATCTAGTGACCTTTTTTATACATTTTAGTATAATTTCAGTTTAAAGTTTTTTTTCTGTGGTTGCTATATTTTTATTGGATAGAAAGGAGAGAGAAATATTAATTTGTATTAGAAGTAACTGGAATTAACCCTTAAAACTTTGGATAATTCAGCTGTTGTCTGTTACAGTATATACCGGTACATTTTTGCAAAACGCGAATTATTAATATCACATACTATTTTACTGAACTAACATGCACAAGTTTGACATTTTTCATAAAAATCAATAGGACTTCCAGGAAATCATCCTGATAAATGTATGATCTTCTATTTCATTGGTTAAGTAACATCCACAGATTTGTGTGTGTGTAATCTAATGTTATCTGATAAAAAAAATTACAGTGCTGTTTAATATAATATAAGACTGACGTAAATGCAGATAAAAAACTTACTTGGAATTACCTAGATTTTTTAAAATGTAAAAACCGAAATATATTTTGTTCTTAGAAAATTGATATGTTGTTGCCAAAAAATACCGAACAGACATAATCATAGGAAGTCACCGATTTTGTTTTTCAACCATTTTGATTTGGTTTTTACAGGAAAAAGTTGAAACAGCGAAAAAAATATGGATATGAAGCCGTGAAACCCAAAATATTACGAAGAAACTGTTAAAATACCTTCTTGTTTATTTTGGTAACAACAAATTATAACTTTATTATCATCAGAGACATATAATACATTATATGTATTATATGTCTCTGTTATCATTAAGGTTGAAATGTATTGAGTATTAAACCAATTGAAATATCGAAAGGAATTCTGTTCACAAATATTTGCCATTGCGTATATTTGCAACCTCATTTTATTTATACAGTAATATATGTCACAAGGTTTAAAAGAAACAAACTGGTTTACAATCTGAATATGACTTTTTCTTTCTCCTCTAACTCGAATGAATACATGTTAGTTATACAATACAATTTTCCAAATTAAAGGGCCCATTAAGAGCATACCATTAATTACAACATGACATAAACATTACAGAGTGATTAAAGAAACATAAAATAATAATGGAAATGCATGAAAAAAGGATCAGTGGTCAATTGGAGATCATTTTGATTTATTTTAGAGTATTTAACTAATTTTCTGATTTTCTTAGTTGCAGGCCTTTATCGAGTTATGCACATAAAATAGATAAAAATCTGCTATCTTCATAAATCATGATCCACGAAAAAGATCGTGTCTATTTAAACTATCTAAACTGGGGTATTTTTTTATATAATCAGTGATATCTCTTCTGAGGTTATTGTAAATAGGGCATTCCAGAAGAAAGTGCATTTCATTTTCAATACAATTTGAATTACAATATAAACATATCCTCTCATGTCGAGGTAATATTTCATATTTACCACATACATTGGTAATTCGTTCATGTCTGCCAGTTTCTATTCTTAAACAGTGATTGCTAAGTCTGTATTTTGTTAAAAAATGTTTTTGTGGGTGCTTTAAATCTAAATAATTTTCATAGTCAAATGACCTTTTGAATGAAAAATAAGTGTCAAATTTGCCTTGCTTCTGTAAATAAAAATCTCGCATTTTCTCCCAATCATTTTGAAAATTTAATTTGAGCTGTTTTTTCAGTAAGTTTTTTAATTTATTTTTGCCTAAATTTTTACATATATTTAGGTCAATACCCAATTTTTCACTGTAGAAAATGATATTAGAGAGCCATGAATTATTGGAACTAGTTTGATCTTTACTTTCTATCATTTTTAACTCAGCATAAGCATTTTTCAATAAATCAGATGGAGAATTCTCTAGTCTATGCCAATACATAAACATATGTGTTATCAAATTTATGTAAAGAGGACATCTACCCAATTCAGACAGGACTGTCACATTTGTGTAACACCAATAATATACTTACAAAATTTATGCTCAACGCAGTAGTTGAATAATTAAAAGGACACCAAAACAAAATCACCCAAAACATAATCCTTTTTTTCAATTTTTTTTTAACATGTAAAATGTATCTTATTTGTTCTTAACCACTTGGAGACAGAACAATACATGAGGTACACTGGACTACCCATCATGGTTACATTTAGCAATTGAGGAATGACAATCTGATAAACTTGAAATTATAAAATTATTGCTTTACAACAAAGAACTTCATGCATTGATCATCGATGTCAAAATGAGTGCACAGAACAAACTGACCCGGCTTCTTTGAAATCTTTCCACTAACTGCTGGCCAATCAAATGCTATGGGTAATTTCTGATGTATCATTTTTATAAACATTCAGGTTATACCAAACAAAAACATCTTCCGTAGATTTTTATCTATAGTTCTTGACGCTCTTTCTACACACAAGAAAATTAAGTCTTAATTAGTACTACAGAGAAGTATATAATCGAAGGACACCTTGCTACGTCGTATGTAAATATATGGTGTTTCAATAGAACAAAAATTGATTAAATTTAGTTTGGCTTCACTAAGAAGTAATTTCTTTAAGTAAGCTTTATCAGATTGTGACGATAGAAGAATGTATGGGGTACGAAATATATGCCAGAAATCTGTATGAAAATGTTTTCAACTCTGGTTATTTTTTTTCATCAAAAAGACTTCTAGTTATATCTATTGTGGATTATACAAACGCACTAGTGAAAGTTCGCTAATGTTTTCATGCTTTTTTGTAATCCGCAATCGATACTCTTGACTCTTGTTTCACATGTAAATATGACAAGAGTGTTTCTTAATACATTTTAAGGGACTTTGGTTGAAGGAAGATATCGCTTTATAAATTTTGTTCGTCTGAAGCATTTTTCTGGAATTATCTTCCAACACAAACGCTCACACTTAATAACTGTAATAGAAAAATGTTGTCGTCTGTCTTTGTGGTTCATAAGTGTTTCCCGTTTATCGATTTTATATCGATAACACATTGGCAATTTTTTTTTGAAATAACTGTTTTGCTATGAGCGTCACTGGTGAGTCTTATGTAGACGAAACGCGCGTCTGGCGTATTAAATTATAATCCTGATACCTTTGATAACTTTATTATAAGTCCGTTGGTTTTCCCGTTTGAATGATTTTACACTTGTAATTTTGGTCCACCCTTTATCGCTTGCTGTTCGGTGTTAGCCAATGCTCCGTTCTAAAGTCCGTACCTTGACCTTTAAAGATTTACTTTTATAAATTTTTGTCTCATTGGTACTCATACCACATCTTCCTATATATAAATAGTGAATGGTTTTCAATTTCAGAACGTTATTTATATGGCAGCTAGAGCACTTTATATGGTCTTTATTTACCAATTATAGTAGTCCATCAGCTGGTAGGGCAAAATTTCAATTCTGTGTTACACCCCAGGGTACCGCAATTTTTTGGTATAAATTTAAAGAGTAATATATGAAGAATATTTTAAGAGGTGTTAGACTTTTGAAAAAGTGTCCAAAAGGGGTTAAAAGGGGACTTATTTAAGGGTATATCAAAAAATTTGTTTTGCACATATTTACAAAAAAAATGTAAAAATAACCAATTATTCAGTACCATTCTTTTTATTAAATGGAACAAATCATATCTTATTAAAACACAGGCTAATTTTTAATTAATTTTTAGATCGTAAAGGACCAAGAAAAAGGGGGGATGGTTATTTCCAAAACTAATGATTTTGAATGAAAAGAAACATAGTACGTACTACTTTTTTTTTGATAACATGGTATATTTGTTTACATTGAAACATAGAGCATAAAGTAACTAAATGCTGTTAAAAAACCATTTAAATTAAGAATAAAGAACAACGAGAACCAACGACAAACCCAAACATAAGCAACCAGAAATGCACGATTCTGTCACAAATTTATACATCACATTCATGAAATAACTCACATATTAAAACACACAAAACTGTCAGGGTTTCTAGATTTTCTATTTTGTTATTTTTTTAAACAACCGAATCACTACATTTCAAGGTCACGCTGAAGGTCAATCCATAGAATCATCATCAGCTTGGTCATTTGCATCTATGGAATTATCATTATCATCATTTCCATTATATTCGTTGTCATCGTTAGCAATATCAACGATTTGATAATCCTTATATCTACAAGCGTTCAGGATAAACCTTGTTGAACACATAAACATCTTTTGTTGGCACAACCAGCTTTACAAAAACAGGATATCAGATTTGTTAAAGCATCTAACGCTAGTGGTTGGCCTAGCCAATTGATACTGATCAAATCGTTCTAACCAATCCAACCATAGTTGTTTGGCAACAGACCAGTGTTGTGTTTAATGTGCTTTAACATTGCATCTTTTGTTGGGGGCAGTAGATGACAATGAATCTTTTTTTTGTTGCATTTCAATTCATCGATATTTTTAATTTTGTAGCCATATATACAACACGAAAACCTTTCGAGTGTTTTGACAAGTCTTCGCCAACCGCTTCAAAGGTTTCACCACGATGGAAAAGACCTTCTGAAAACTCCACATAACGTGTCAAAAAGCCGAATGCTTTGCTTTTTTTCCTTTACCAGACAAAACACTTACTGAATCACAACCTGTTTTGCCGTGAAATCCTGGCAGTTTTTTTACAAACATTCTCATCACATTTTGCACAAATTGATTGCACATTTAAAAATCTGCATTTGGAAGATGTACCTGTCAGACTAACAATGTTAAAATTGTTATGCAACTGTGAAAATAGTAAGCCAATACTTCCACATCAGTGTCAGAAGGTTTTCTAACAATGGAGTCGTAACTTTTGTCAGCTGCATGTTTTCGCATTAAGAAAAAAAATGTTTTTGGCTTTTTCCTGTTTGATTATAAGGTAAAACCATTCTACGCTTTTTCATTTTCAACATATATTTTGTGGCACATACTTCCATGTGATACAAATAAATCAATGCATTCAAGTGTATATCTATAGAATTGTTTACTTTACTCTGAATTAACGAATTCGACAAGTTGAAGAGCAACTTTGTTTCCCCCAACTAACAAACATTTCTTCCATTCCCAAGATCACTATTGTGATGGTCTAGAACTTATGTAAAGATTTGCCCTGCCAAGGACCTGTCGTTCTAATTTCTTTATGGATATTGTGGGATACTAATCAGTGACAAAATCCATGCGGGACCTCTTTTCGAAACTAAAAGGATGGTTTTTAAAGTAACAATTGCCAAATCGAAAAAAGTGCTCGGTATCCTATTAATGGATTGAATAACTGCCATGTAATCAAATATCCACATGCTTTCCTAAGGAATGACCCTTTTCTAAAAGACCATCCAGGACAGATTTTAATTTGTCATTACATGTTTACCATCAAAGTTTGCAAGAGACATTGGAAGAGGACCTAAATCAAACTGGAGAACCTATCGCATAACCAACTATCTTGTCTTGGCTATGACAAGCAGGCGACATTTCTTTTCATCTGCTCTCAATGTTTTGTTGTTCTTATCAGCCATTAACTGCTTGCCTTTTATTTCCTTTTTTAAAAATGTAAGCATTGATTTACTTTTGATTGTTTTGAAGACATCGGTTGACTTTTGAATAAGCCGATCAGTAATGAAAATTTTTGAAGCAAATTTTCCCCTTTCATACGCGTTTAGAAGGTCGCACATTAATTCCGAAGAAGCAACAGAACCCGAGAACAAGCCATATAAATGCTCAGATGTTTCAAATGGATTTGGCCAGCTTTGAAGTGTCGAAAACAATTTCTTAACATCATTTTTGTCACGCTTCATTCAACTTTTTCTAAGTTCTTTTTGTGTGGATGTTTCAGTGTCAACTATTCCTACCAAATCACGACATTTTAAGGATATTGAAACTCTTTCCACTGCTGGTGGACGTTTCGTCCCCGAGGCTATCACCAGCCCAGTAGTCAACATTCTGTGTTGACATGAATATCAAAATCATTTTTATAAATTTCCTGTTTATAAAACATTAAATTATTCGAAAAACTAAGGATTTTCTTATCCCAGACATAGATTACCTTAGACGTATTTGGCACAACTTTTTGGAATTCTGGATCCTCAATGCTCTTCAACTTTGTACTTGTTTGGCTTTACAAATATGAGCGTCACTGATGAGTCTTATGTAGACGAAACGCGCGTCTGGCGTACTTAATTATAATATTGGTACCTTTGATAACTATTTTATGTGCATTTAACAACCAACGTTTAACAGAACCTTTATTAAAATTGAAACCAACAAAGCCATTTTTTTGTATCTCTTAGAAACCTAAGAACGTAAAAAGTAGGGCCGATTCCCATAACTGACTATTTGACGTTCGTTCAAATCGATGTTCGTCGATTGAATGACTTAACAATCTTAAGTCAATCACTACATAGCTAAACACAAAATGTTATAAAGCACACTTTTTTTAGTTCGATAGAGTGCAGCTTTTCTGAACGCAAAATATAACACCTTAATTTGTACTTTTTCATAAATATTTCGCTACACATTCACTTTATAAAATAATTTGTCTCACACAAATATCATAAATCGACAATTAAATGTTTGTTTTCAGTTACAAATTGATAATGCTTATGTGTGAATACATGGTACATGTTGTATACTGAATCAAAGACGGTAATTTGATGATTTCGATCACGAGTCTTTGCACGTACATATATTTTATTTAAGAAATAATTCCTCCGTATCATGCTCTATGCTCATTTTAACATGGGTAGGCATTATATTTGTCGATATTTTACACTGAGCGTTAGCGAGGTGTAAAATGTGGTCAAATATAATGCCTACCCATGTTAAAATGAGCATAGAGCATGACACGAAGGAATTATTTCGATTCTAATAGGACAAATACAGTATTTTTATAGGTCGAAGCGTACGAAAATACCGTAAACATGTTTGGCTTTTCCCGTTTCCTCCCAGAGGAGTTTGTGCATTACATTTCATATTTGATAGGTTAAAAAAACTATGAGCAGGGTAAATATATATTGTTTTATAAAATTATATAATAAAAATTTATGCTAGCTGCTTAAATGTATACATTTTAAAGGGTAGCGATGGAAACAACGTTAATATACACAGTAAATTCGTGTGCATGTGTCAAACATATTTTTTTATGCTCATTAGAACACGGCTTTGTTTACAAAGCGTAATAAGGACGTCATATTAGAATAAATATTTCATACTTTAGACAATATATAAATACTGCAAATGATTTAAACTTGGCATAAGGATTAATTCTAAAGTTTGATTAACTAAAATGGGTAATTGTATAACGCATTTCTTTATGAAAGGAGAAGGTATGCCTTAATTTTAACCCCAAAATCGGATTGTTTGTAATGTAAAAGAACATATTTTTTAAAACAAAAAATCTTCAGAGTTACATTAAATATGATAGTTTTGTATCTGTTTTAGTTGTTTTTACCTATACTTTAAATTTTTTTTAATCGCTTTATATTAAAAATTTTAATTAAAAATTACTTAGTCGTGATTGCTAAATGAGAGGACCATTGAAAGGGACGTTGTAAAACCTCGTTTGGACACCTTTTTTTTTAGTCTAACACCTTGTATTTTATCAATAAGATAATGAAGTTGAATTCTATGAACAAAAATCGCGGTACCCTGGGGTGTAACACAAACTCCTTAAATAGAGCGCTTTTGAGAACTAGCTGATGGACTATAGTAACAAAGTGACATTTCGTGCAATGTCTTTTTCATGTCAAGTAGTATTTTCATCATTTGGGGTTCGTTTAATTGGTGGAAAAAATAAGTTGACATTGCATAACTATATTGTAGCAGTTGTAGGCGTAGTATAAGTACATAATTTTAGGTCTATGTCAGCAAAAATGAACAATTTTTGCATTCGGAACGAAACGTCTAATGGCTTAGTAAATCTCGCGCTTCTCATGGTTCTCGGCCTCATAAACAATAAAATTATATCTTTCTGTCATTGACCTGATATATTTTGTTTTCAGTCTGGGTATATGTTTACATTAAAAAGTGAATTGTGACATGCAGTATTGAATCAGCATCCCAAAAGCACAAAACAATTCATAAAAATTATTGTAAAAGATCAATATACACACATATACTCTATGATAAACAATACAATATGTTGTGAAGAAGTGAACAAATACAGACTTTTTAATTACACAATGGATCCTATTTTAATACGAAGACCACAATCTTCGCTTTCCAAAATTCGAATGTAAGTAACTTTTGGATGTTTAAAAATAACAAATTACATATGTTTTTATAGAATTCTTTATTTCATTAAGTTTATCCTTTACTCAGTCTGAGTAAATCCTTTAAGGATGTTTGGGGTCTTGTGTTAATACAGTTTGGACCTGGAGAGGTACAACCTAAAACGAGAACAAAATAGGGTAAAACAAACTCAAAAGGCAACAATAGTTCTTTTCAGAATTGTTTATACTAGTATACATAAAAGAAATATATATTACATAAAACAGTTCAATGCATGCAAGTTGGTGAATTTATAAACATCCCTTCGAAAATAGCATGAACGCCATCACGAGTTATGGAACATCCGTTTCATAGATGATAGCGGATATGTTCCTAATGTACATTTGAACTTAAGTTTCGTCTTACACCTCTTTTATATGACCATGAATGAATGCAATTATGTAGCAAATTCTACGATAAAGAATATTACAAGACTGTATTACTTAGTGAAAGTAATTATTGTTGTGGAGGTGCGTGTCTTAGTTTTTTTAAGGAGATTATATTTACTTAATTAAGGTGTGTGTCTTGTAACCTAATGGAGGTATACATCTTGTGACTTAATGAAAGAACAATATATTGTCGAGGTGTATATGATTTTACTTACAGTGAAGTCCCCGGTCTCCGCGCGGCCAGTGATATCGTGCATTACATGATTTCGTCATATCAGCAATGGTACACAACTAGAATCGTTCTTGTAATTATTTACGTCTTGGGTTTAATGTTTACATGCTAATATGTTAACCGCAGATTGCAATTATTTCTTATATGCCGGTTTATTGTTTCATTTTAAATGTCTGCATGTTGGTATTTTTTTTTATTTAAATCACTTTATAAAAGTCGACACACAAAAGTCCGTCAAAATCATCCGATTGTATAACGTTCGAAGCTATATGGTATTTTACCGAATGTCCTTTTATAACAAACACACAAATATAAGAAACCAACACGCACACAAATCCTAAACTAGCAGATAAAAACTTACAACGACAGAGAATACATCCATCGTCATTGACTTGGAACATGCTACCAGGACAAATTCTTCTACATCTTACACGATTGCAATCCCCGCTCCTTTCAGTGGTACCTACAAAAATCATTTATAAATTTTGACTGATTTTATATCGGAATAGTTGTCTTCTCAGACTTTTGAAGTTGTGTGCTCTCAGTATTGTTATAAACAATTGGTTTAAAACACATGTTATTAATCAGAAAATCAAATCATCTACTTTAAGTTCATGATATATCTAGTCTAAACCAGGAGTAAAAACTATTTACCATAAAATATTCTAAAATGTATTATATTTCTATTGAATACATTCTGATACATCTTTATTAACCCATCTATATAACCGTACACTTATTTATGAAAATTAGAAAGGATATACTTGAATATTTTGGTATTTAATTAAATTTAATCATGATTTCCTACCATATGTTATGAGTATTCCAATTATGAGTAAAAGCATGTAATATTTTCCGTCCATCTTTCTCACAGTTTGGTTGTGCTTTGCGTGATGATGTAAACCCGAACATTGATACCTGTATATATATATATTACATTTTAATGAGATATTTTTTCCTGAAATGCTTGACCGTGTTTTGATTATTGGAATGTAATTTTCCTGATATGCCTGGTCGTGTTTTTATTACTGGAATGTTTAGTTTATTCGCCTTATAACGATTGATTTCAGCGAATTATTTACTTTGAAAGTAGGGTTCAAATTTCATATACAGTATTAAACAAATCAATGTATACACAATAAACTCATCATACATACCATGATTGAAATTTTATATTTTCGCCAGGTTTTATATTATAATATATTTGTGTCTAAATTTCGTTGATACACTTTTTATTATATATGCTCAGAATATGAACCAACCGGTATACATCAATGAGAAAACAATAAGACAACACAAGAAAACAGAAGAGCCATCTCATTATATAAATAAATGGCACTGTAATACTACACAAATTGTATTTTCCAATTAAAATATTATACAAATACCATTAATAAGTCATTGTCAATTTACTTGGAAAATTCAGGATATACTGAATGACATCCACACATATAATTCTTGGACCAGCACCATATAAAAAAGAAGATGTGGTTTGATTGCCAATGACACAACTATCCACAAAAAAACAAAATGACACAAACATTAACAACTATGGGTTACCGTACGGCCTTCAACAATGAGCAAAGCCCATACCGCATAGTCAGCTATAAAAGATAAGACAATGTAAAATAATTCAAACGAGAAAACTAACGACCTTATTTATGTAAAAAATGAACGAAATACAAATATGTAACACATAAACAAACGACAACCACTGAATTACAGGCTACTGACTTGGGACAGGCACATACATTTATAATGTGGCGGGGTTAAACATGTTAGCGGGATCCCAATCCTCCCCTAACCTGGGACAGCGGTATAACAGTACAACATAAGAACGAACTATAAAAATCAGTTGAAAAAGGCTTAACTTTAAAAACAACGTTATACTGAAAGCTCTGCCAAAGGCTTCATTTAACATTCATTTCTATAAGTAGCACAGCGGGTGCCACGTGTGGAGCATGATTTGCATATTTTTCCGGAGCACATGAGATCATCCCCAGTTTGTGATGGGTTGTGTTGCTTATAAAAAAAGAAGATGTGGTATGATTGCCAATGAGACAACTATCCACAAAAGACCAAAATGACACTGACAGTAACAACTATAGGTCACCGTACGGCCTTCAAAAATGAGCAAAGCCCATACCGCACAGTCTTTAGTTTTCTTTGTTGTGTCTTGTGTACTATTGTTTGTCTTTTTCTTTTTTAGTGTAATTCGTGTAATTGGTTTTGATGTTATATTTGTTATTGTCATCGGATTTTGTCTAATGCTTAGTCCGTTTCTGTGTGTGTTACATTTTTATGTTGTGTTGTTGTTCTTCTCTTATATATTTAATGAGTTTCCCTCAGTTTTAGTTTGTTACCCCGATTTTGTTTTTTGTCCATGGATTTACGAGTTTTGAACAGCGGTATACTACTGTTGCCTTTATTTAGCCATGGCGTTGTTAGTTTATTTTCGAACTATGAGTTGGAATGTCCCTCTGGTATTTTTCTACCCTCTTTAGTAAAAAGTGGGCTTCAGGGAAACTAAAGATACTACATTTATTGTGAATCAGATATGGATTAAAAAATCTAATGATCTGTAAGAAAGAAATGCTAAAATCATCCTCTTAATGTCAGTAATAGTATAAAGATTTCATAATCATTTAGTTTGCAATGGTTTTCTTTATTCAAAACGTTAAGACAGATTGAAAGATTTCCATATCTACATAAAATTAATGGTTAATTTAGCTACAAATATCTTAGTCAGTTAAAGCAGGACAATGGAAGGAAATAATCAATATGATACTTTCAAAAACCATTAGAAAAACAAATAACAATATGGCCTTTCAAAAAGGACGACAAAGGCAATCACTATCTACAAACAAAGTTCTTTACTGAAAACTTAAGACTGTTATTTTCTATTCTATTGTACGGCATTGCCGTTAAATTAAGACAGTCAAACATGGACATTTGTAAATCTCTTGTGAAAACGAAACCCACCGGAAACATCATCATTCTTGTCACAGGTTTAGACATTTTTTTAAATAAAATATTTCATGAATACATCTTCTTTTTCAAATATTAAACCCTTGAAATAGTACTCTACATATATCATCTCGCAGGAAGTACTAGTAACACAGTCGCTATTGAATGATTCAACATTGCTATCATTTCTAAATTTAACGATAATTCAATGATACTAAAAAGACTGAATACTAGCGTTCTAAATAAATCGAAAAGAACTTTTAACATCAACCAAATAAAGAATCAAATATAAATCAATACCTCCAGCTTCAGTACTGTTTTGGGTCTTGATTTTTGAATTACGGGATTTTAGATGGATCTTTGTATTGGCCCAAAGCCGTTATAGTAGAAACAGAAGAGGGGACACAATGAGATAATTATTCCTCTATATCTTGACTGACGCCAAAAACCCTAAAACTAATAAATATCATGTTTATTTTTTTTTTAATAAATCTATTGGTTGTATTGGAGATACATTTTTTCATTTGATTCGCTGTCCAGGGCTAGTGTCCACTAAAGTGAGATCATTTAGTCTGCACACTTACTGTCACATTAACTGATTGGTCAGGATTGTACATTCATTCAGCCTAATACTGAAATTACTACGACTATTATCTATCGGTCAGATCAATGTTCCATTAAAAAAATATCCTATCAACCCATTACCACATCTTTTACCTATAGTGACAGTTGTACTTTTCTCGGCTTTAACTTCTGGTTAGTATAATGAATTTTAGTAGTAGGGAGGGTGATCTTTTATGCACCCCAAAAACGCGTGGCGGCTGTGGCGCACCCAAATATGGTCAAACCCCGCCTCCGGAAGTGACGTCACGGGTGAAAGGTCAATGAATCACGCCTAGGGACGCTGGAAGTCCTAATAAGGCCATGACGCTCGTAACCTATGTCTCATACCATGCCCGCTTACCAACGACGGATTCAGACTGATCGTCTCAGTCTTGTAGGATCCGTCCTCATGAACGCACGCGAGAAAAGGATACTGGCCAAACATTTCCTTCCTCTGGTGACCGAAAGGCCAGTCGAAGAAATCGTGTCATACTTACAAGAGGAACGCATCCTCTCTAACGACCACGTAGAAGATATCTTGTTTCAAAATACACAAAAGAATAAAGTATACCAACTGTTGACGATTTTGATGAGAAGGCGACCGTCGGCTTTTCGTGCCTTCATCGAAGCGCTTAGATCGAACGATTGTACTTCTCTACTAACACTCTTGGAATGAGACTGACGAACGTGGTAGTGCAAGGCGATTTAGGGTGTTCCGTCGATCTTCGCCATCTCACGGAAACACTTGCCAACGTGCGTTACGAACCCCGGTCGTTTTCCGCAATGTTCTGGCAACACAGGAAGATCAAAGGGAACTGTATGTTATTTTCCACCGGACAGATTAATTGTAACGGAAAGTGTTCGTCCTTTCTGGAAGGAAGACAGAGACTCCGTCGTTACGCCAGAATCGTTCAGAAGCTGGGATACGCAGTGAAATTGAGACATGTCAGAGTGATCACGGCGTCTGCCTCCCATCTATTAAGCGGAAGAATAGACCCTCATCGATTACCACTTCATTTTAGCTACGAACCCGAACTCTTTCCCGCCGTGATGTTTCGACGTCAGGGACTTCATTACATCTGTCATTTATCCGGTAAGATACTGATTACGGGGATCAAACACCGCAGAGATCTAGATGCCATATATCCGGTGATTTTAGAATTGGAATGCATAAGAGGAGGAGAGTGGGGTTAAAATGTTCAAAATGGATGGAACGTGTATACGTTTACTCTTTGCAGAAAAGCGATACGAAGTTTTTGTTATATTAGCGTCCCTGCGTCGTCAACAGATGGAAAAGTACCTCCACGATGAACACCTGGAGACATGGAAATGTGACATGATCAAACAGTTCCTTCAATGATAAGAGGAAAGAAGTGCCCGCTAGTTTACGGCGGTATTGTTCAAAACTTTATAAGAAGGGGAGAACACGGGCTTCATCTAATCATGGACGAGTTTTATTTATTCGTCAATAGCGGAGACTCGCTCAATCTCTTTCCCGAGAATAGGGGAGGTCAGTTCTCAGTACGTTTACCTCGATCACACTTAACGAATGCCTACTTTCGAAATACCCACGCGCCGGGTCTACCTATGTTCCGACGTGGTGAGGGAAGAATCGTACGTCAGAGACACGTATCTACCACTACTTCAATCCGTAGCAGTACGACGGGACGAGACGATGGAAGTCGTCTTCGAGAGACCACTCTACCGCACGACGAGGGGAGGCGAGGTGACACTATTGGAAATCACCGTCAGAGACGATAGATTACGAGTGTGCCGATTCAAGGACGATCACGTTTTCTGCTTGCTGCATTTTAGAAAAAAAGTTATAAGAGGATAGCGGATTCGATATCGAAGTATAAACATGGAATGTCCTACCTGCCATAGACGGTTTTCCAGGAGAGATGTCATGTTGAGACATTATCGCAATCAGCATGGAAGTGGGGATACGCCGCCCGTGCTTGCGGTGGAAGAACAGCCGCCGCCGCCGCCTCCCGTGGAAGAAGAACCGCCGCCGCCGCCGCCGCCCGTGCCTGCGGTGGAAGAACAACCGCCGCCCGGCCCGTTCCTGTTTCGACACCCGTTTACGTCTCGGGTCCGACGTCTTGCGGCAAGACGCATTTCGTGGCGAAAGTCCTCCGAGAAGCGGAAGCGATGTGCGAACCGGCGCCGCAGAGAATCGTCTGGCTGTACAAGAGGTGGCAACCCCTCAACGACGTCGTACGAGACGGCGTGCACCCGCCGGTGGAGTTTGTGAGAGGCATCCCCGCCGACCTGGAGAGCGACGACTTCTTCGATCCGAGAGTGCGCAACGTGGTGGTCCTGGACGATCTGATGACCCTCGCCAGCAAAGACACCCGCATCAACGATCTCTTCACCGAAGGAAGTCACCATCGAAATCTTTCCGTGATCGCCATCTACCAGAACCTGTATTTTGGAAAGGACCCCACCCAGAGAAGAAACTGTCATTACATGGTCCTCTTTGACAATCCGATCGATCGACAGCCCGTGGCCACCGTGGCACGACAGATGTACCCGGGTCGATCCGAACATTTCCTGCGACAATTCGACGAGGCCACGAGAAGACGACACGGTTATCTCCTTTTCGACGTCAAACCGGAGACCCCCGAGACGGAGAGACTGCACACGAACGTCCTGACGGGGGCGGGAGAGGAGGAGACGACCCAAACGGAAGAAACGACCACGAACGATCTGATCGCCTGCGAAGAATGCGGACTGGTCTTTGTACACCGCCGCGGACTGGAGGAGCATGCGTGTGGCAGGGAGGAGGAGGAAAGGGTCTCACAGGCGAGGAGGCTCGACAGCAGCGAGGATACCTCCGAATACGACACGGACGAAGACGCACTTCCCATGAGCGACGCGGAACTAGAAGAAGCATTGGAAGGGTTACCGGTGGACGTACGTTGTGCCGAAGAGTTACCCGCAGACATCTCGCACCGACCGATGACCTATGTCATCAACACGGATACCTGCGATGGACCGGGGAAGCATTGGGTGGCGTTTCACTTGCCATCCACGGGACCGGCAGAATTCTTCGATTCACTCGGACGTTCTCCGGAGTATTACCATCGTCGCTTCAGGAACGTGCTCATCGCCAATGGACCTCAATACAGATTCAGTACGTCTCAAGTGCAACCGGGATCATCCGATACGTGCGGACTCTATTGTGTACATTTCGTGAAGATGAGATATAAAAACATTAGCATGGAAGACATTGTGAAAGATTTTTCCCCTAGAGACTTGATGAGTAACGACGACAAACTGCTTGCATTGTACGAATGAATGTAATAAATATATATGAAACTGACATCTGCGTTGGTATATGTTTTCTATTTGCCCCGAACACGATACGATTAATCGGTGATTGACGTTCACACCATGAAGAGTTGCCTCCCTTTTTTGTACCAGAGTTCTTCGATACGATCACGTGACCTTGCCTCGAACGTTGAATTGTCACGCCACGAGAGATATATATACAGAGTTGCTTCCCTTGTTTTGTACCAGAGTTAACGTTCCTCGATACGATCACGTGACCTGTTGTCCATATATGGACATGTATTTTATTTTGATTTTTTAGTGAAAATAAGGTTTTTACCAAATTTGGTCATCATTTCCATATATGGTCATATGGTATCTGGTCGGTTTCCATATATGATCATGTATTTTATTTTGTTTTTTGAGCGAAAATAAGTTTTTTACCAAATTTGGTCATGATTTCCATATATGGTCATAGGTTGTTTTGTCGATTTCCATATATGGTCGTGTATGTTTATTTTGAGTGAAAATAAGGTTTTTACCAAATTTGGTCATAATTTCCATACATGGTCATATGGTATTGTGGTCGCTTTCCATATATGGGATTCATCATATTCATATGGTGGTCCAAGAGTCATAATCCGACATCAGGTGCTTCCGTTTTGATATATAGCCCTTCAATTTCCTCGTTTCCAATATGACCGGCGTGCATTCGGTATGACTCATGGTATCATCATGTAGTGAGTCATGCCCTGATCTTGCATCCTGATGATTTAAGATGTGGGGGCGGTGCTTGGGTACGCGTCCCGCATGATCTAATCATCCGTGGTATGAATCATGGCACGTCATGGTATGAGTCATAGGTTACGAACGTCATGGCCTTAATAGAGGTTTCCAGATTTGCTACGTATCAGGTACGGTTGGTACGTAACACAACCGTTGGTGCTGTTTGGGAGCATTCATTTAATGCATGAGATTATTGTATGTATCATGATAAAAATAGAGAAACAAAATACATATCAGTGATAAAAACCGTTATCTTTTATTTTATTATGATTTCACTGCTTCTAGAAAACCTTGCACGTGATTTTGTACGATAAAATTTATTTTATGCACAAGAGAATGAATCAAACAGTCCTTACTGGAACTGAGTTGCCTCGACCTTTATATTCTAAATATAGATTTGCGTTTCTGTATAACTATATATCTATTTTTTGTATATTAAGAAAAGGATTAGAATAAAGAATGTTTTCTAATACTTAAATATAAATTGGAATAATTAGAATTATTATTAATAATATCTTACTTGTACCTTACTGGTGTCGTTAATGACCTTTATATTCTAAATATAGATTTGCGTTTCTGTATAACTATATATCTATTTTTTGTATATTAAGAAAAGGATTAGAATAAAGAATGTTTTCTAATACTTAAATATAAATTGGAATAATTAGAATTATTATTAATAATATCTTACTTGTACCTTACTGGTGTCGTTAATGACTACATAGACGGATCCAGGGGAAGGGGGGCTTGGGGACCGCCCCCCCTTTTGCGTGGCAAAAATTTGGTTGATTATATAGGGAATCACTGAAGCATGGATGGAGCGCCCCCCCCTTTATGAAAAGTTCTGGATGCGTCACTGAACTAGTACACGTGCTAATGGCAAAAATGAGTTCAAAATTGTGTTGATTTCTCATTAAATTAATTAAGCTATCTTTTCGATCATTTGAGCAACATTTTTTCATAAAACGCAACACACATTGTAAAACTATCGATCTATCTTTTTCCTTATATTTTGTCACTGAACTTTTAATAAAATTGTTGATTATATTAATTACTTAACGAATGAATATAAATTTTATGACTCTACGAAAACCATTTTTTAGCAGAAATATTTATCATCACGATGTTACTTCATCGTGTTAGCTTATTATTATTATTATGTCACTAGATATTGTTATTACATTAATATTTGTAAATATTGTCGCGAGTAAAATTGCACATGCCTGCGAGTAGTATAATATAATCTACGAGGAGGGGTAATATTAAACCAATATCCATCCATTAATCCTTTTGTCGTACAGCATTGCCAGAAAAACTTCATACAACACAGCGTATTTTGTTCACTGGTAACGGCAAAAATTTGACGCTATATTTACACTTAGTCTAATGCAATATGAATATGTCTTTCTAATTCTTCGTAATGTTCTACGGAAAATACTGTGTTGCTATATAATGTCTTTTGCACCATTTACAAATGATTTATGGACTCAAAATTAAGGACCAGTTTCATCGGTTGGTAAATGTTTCTATGTAATTTGTTTCAGGTTTATATGTACTAGTATCATGAATACGATATTACTTAAAATAGTTTAACTCCAACTTTTCTGAGTTTTCTCTCTCGGCTTACTGCGAAAAAGATATTAAAAAAGGGCATGTTTCTAAAATTTATAGAGCATATTGATTTTATGAGGGGTTTTTTTATAAAGAAAAACTTTTAGCCCGACAGTAAAGATAATTGTCCAAAAAGGAAGGATGCCAAGTAAACACGATATCAGCCATATCTCTATGCATAATTGTTCAAATTGAAGATGTAAACGACCTTGTATTTTTTATAACTTCATTCCGGATGCCTGATTTTTTTTTTAATCTTTATTCAATTCTTCAACATATATATACAACAGATATATTACATATTACACAAAATTATGACAAGGCAATGTTATTTTATTTAGTATAATTACATACGTAATCAGTACAGTAATCAGAAATCACGCGTTTTGACACCTTCGGTTTCTTGTTACAGAGTATTGATTTTTTTAAAGTATGTTTGATGATGTCTCCCTGGACTCTTTTTTTTATCTTAATTCTCAAGTGCAATAGACATCTCACGCACTGACAGAATTGAGATTTGGTTTTATATTAATTTTGTCATTTTTCTTTTGTTATTAAGGTCAATTTATTTTGTTCAAATACATTTTATTTGATCATGTTTTCTAAAAACTTACCAAAAGAAATACAAAACTCTAACATTTTATAATGATACATAAAGTTATTATAAACAAAATTTATAAAGTTTTAAATTTGTTTTGTAATTTAGCTTCTTTGTATCTATGTAGTTTCACGGGCAAATAACTCTTAACTATAAACCTTTCGAACCGACGGTTACTTGCAATGGTTGCTTGAAAGCATAATCGAGTGCACACACTATTGTTTTCTACGAATACAAGAAGAAACCACATGAAATTAGTCCCAAATTACAGCTAAAAATTCTCTAAACAGTTCTGCATATGATTCTTAAAACATTTGTTGATATAAAGTGTATACATCAATAATTTTCAAAAGTTAAATGACGGCTCCCACTTCGTACTACGGTTGGTACGGTAGCAAATCTGGAAACCTCTATAAGGACTTCCAGCGTCCATAGTCGTGAATCATTGACCTTTCACCCGTGAAGTCACTTCCGGAGGCGGGGTTTGACCATATTTGGGTGCGCCACAGCCGCCACGCGTTTTTGGGGTGCATAAAAGATCACCCTCCCTACTACTAATTCTGCAGAAAATTATTTTTCAAGAGTACTTAGTATCAAACATGTATGCATTTATTGATATGTCGTCATCGTCTTAAGTGTTTGGCAGGTTTTAAAGACGTGTTCTTTTATCTCACTCAGTCCGTATATATATACTCATATGCCGAAGTAAAATAGAGGCTTAAAAATTGGAACTATATAGTTGCTAACTTTTACTCTTTTACTTTCGTTTTCGTTAGCGAATATGCATTATAATATATAAGAAATTAGAGTACCACTGACATTTAGCATTCACAAATGTTTTCCAATAAACATTGATCTTACATAAATAAAATCAAGTTATCATAGCCCGCATTGATTTCATCATTTTCAAATATTATTGTTTTGTTAACATCTGCTACAAAGTTTCTATTCGATCTAGTTTATCAATGTCATGTCACTAACACGGTATATGGAAAGCGACAGTGTCATAAATGGAGACCAGTTGTCATTAATCCTGTAAGATAGATTAAGATATGCCGGACTTTTATTTCCTTTTATTATAAGGTGTGCATGCTCTTCTTTGACAGCTGCGACACACGATTATCTACTATTCTCGACCAAAGTCTTATTTGATGGTTAGATTCTCCATAATTGCCATTTTGTAGTCCGATTTATTTTCAAACTATACTAGATTTATATTTATAATTTTTGGATTTGTTAATATTTTTTTAGTGTGGTCTTATTATTTAATAACGACAGTAGAATTTTAACGAACTAGTCAAAAACCCGTAGTTCAACTGTTTGTATGTGCCATTCCCAAGTCACAAACCCAACTGTTTTTATGTGCCTTTCCCAAGTCACAAACCCAACTGTTTTTATGTGCCTTTCCCCAAGTCACAAATCCGTATTTCAACTGTTTTTATGTGTCTTTCCCAAGTTGCAAACCTGCTATTCTGTCCAAGGACACAGTTGTCGTCTTTTGGTTCCTAATAAGAATAACTGGCATTTTTTTATTACACTATCCCAATTTATTTCTTGAGTAAAGGGATGAAATTATATGTTAAAAAAAGTTTGGTGCTGTATCTTTATGTTGAGTTTTTTGGTCCTGTTCAATTAGATAAAAAAAATTAGTACATCTGAAGCTGTCAAACTGAATTTTAAACCCGCATAACAGATTTATTTTTTAGTTAGAGCTTGTAGAAGTTTCTATAATTTGATATTATTTGTCCCAATAAAAGTACACTACACTGTAAAAAAATCTTTTTGAGGTGGAGCAGGTGCGATATTTTTAATTTGAATTTATTGTCTTGAAGAAATGAACTACGAAATACCTGTGTTCTCGGGCCATTCAGCTGTCTTTAGGTGTCTATCCCAAGTCTCAACCCTGTTATTCAGCTGTCTTTGGTTGTATATCCATAGAAAGAATTCAGCTGTTTTTATGTGTCTATCCCAAGTTGCTACATTGAAATGGAAAGTTCACAATTGGGAAGCTGAAATAATCTCTTTTGTCGTAAAGTTTTGTTTTCAATCGACCATCATTGTCAATTTCAAAATGTAAGTCAAGATATGAGGCAGACTTGTCGTAACAAATATGTTGTCAACCAAGTAATCAAGCATCTTGATGTCAGTTTCAGAGAACTTTTTGTTTGAATCAGAGTGATTCTTATACAATAGGATTGATCCCTCCCCAAGACAAGATACTTGTATCTACGTTCGACATTCTTTAAAAAAAAAGTAATACCAACTCTTTCAAGTTTTCTTTTAGTTTGAAATGGGGCATACTTGTATAAAGTGTAGAAAAGTCAAATGTTTTAATACTATTGCAAAATGAGAGAGTATTATATTGTATGTACTCTAAAAGATCTTTGGATTTTTTTAGTATCCACATCTTATTCACGCCAACTCTAGAATAGGCACTTTCACAATAACTTTGGAGCCCGCTTTAATTGCTGACAAAATAGATATTAATAATTTAAAAAGAGGTTTCGTGGAGCACTTGGAAGACCCAGAAATATACAGTTGTTTGTAAGGGCACTTATGTAGTGTAGATATCCATTACATGGAAGATCCCGTTCTTCATCTTTGGTTCGAACTCAAAAGGAACATAGAACACACCTATGATTATCCAGGATTTCCTCTTTGGTAAGTGTCGTGAGGGTACGAGTTTCCAAGTGAATTTTCAATACCTAATTCATTCATCAAGCAGTTTATGTAATGATATTTGCAAAAACGTAGCGTGGGTATTGATAGACCCGTCTAGTTACTTAATTCGGATTTGTATCAACGACTTCATGTAGCCTTAATCCGTTCGGAAAGAGTATGTACGTCTCCTTTCTCGCGTTTAGCCCATTGCCTGGCATAATCCTCGACTGCATCCATCAGTTTTTTGAAGTTGCATTTCCAATTATTTCGGCTCATGATATTTCGGACCTTTGGATAACAAATTTCGCAGAGAAGTGTTATTGACAATGTTCAGGCCTCCGATGATAACGTGGCTAGCCATTTGAATTGTTTAAACTAAGCATTTGACTGTTTGTCTTTTCTTTTGGATTGTTATTTAAGTAAAAACAGTGGGCCTTTGGTCTTCTCTGTTGAATTATTCTTTTTATTAAAACCGCATTTTCAGATTTGATTAAGCCAGGGTATTTGTAGCTTACTATTATCTGGTTTTGCTCATTGTTGACCGCACGATGACTAATAGTTCAACATGGTTACTTCTTCGTTGATTGCTCTCTGGTGGATAGTCTTCTCATTGCCAGACAACAACTCTTTTTATCTAATCAGTTGTTTGTACCTTTATTGTTGACTTGGAGTTAGGAATGGATGCAAGTGAGTCGAATGACTAGACCGTAACAAAAATAAAAGATGAAAAAATACAAATGATCATTCAATGATTGTTTTAAAAAAAAGCGGTTATCAAAATGTCAGTGAGCCGAAAAGATAGACACTGTATGGTACATGTATACCTATTGGTGACCTTCTGCTGTTGTTTTTTCTATGATCGGGTGGTTGTCTCTTTGACACATTCCCCATTTCCATTTTCAATTTTATCATGAATTTTTATTGTTTTCAATGAATTTAAATAGATCAAGGATGATACAGAATTATAATTGAACAACTCTATGCAACAACTATTTGAACTGTACTTGGACTCTTGTGCCTGTAGTATTAGTATTTGCCCCAAGTAAATTCATCGCTATAACAAATTCCTTTGAAATTGGGCAGGTTCTGCCTTGACTTCTAAAATTACATAAATTGACTTTGTTATTAACAGGTATATGCCGAACACTAATACATAGGAACCCAGTGACCTACGTTCACGAAATGGGATCATGCTGATAAGAAATTGTTTAATAATAAGACGTTCACTTCGTCCCAGTAGCTATTGTGGACGAAACTACGAGACTGGCAGGTAGGTATTTGCTTTATAGATAGCGTCTTGCTTATTGGTATAGATGGTTCAAGTTAACAATTAAATTGATTGTATATTGCTGTTTAAATAAGATGCGGGTAATACCTCAACGAGACAACAAACTAACACCATTTTATTAGTAAGGTTTAACAAAAGGTAATGTAAAATAGAATTATGTCGAAACAATATTCACGCTTTAAATCGACCCTTGTTCAGAAATTTATTTAAAAAAATTAAGATGTAAACTTTTAAGATCACCATCAACTACAATAATCACAAAAAAATGCAAAAAAAAACATATTGAATCCAACAATCAGCTTAATATAAGCATATTATCTAACAAATCATTAATGGTTTTCCTAACTTCTTTGATGTTTTAATTATTTCTGAGTGGTTCTAAATAAAACGACCAAGACCATGTTAAAATTACAACAAATAGGTCAAGACATAACATAGTTTAAAAAAGCGAAAGGGAGCCCTGTCTGTGGTTGTTATACCCCCTGTAAGATAAAACCGCAAATATCCAACGAATCTTTTACTTGGATAATTAATTTCTGAACAACTGAAAATAAGAATATAATTCTTATTATTCCCAAACCAAAACGTTTATCAATGATGTGTTTCATTGCAATGGCTACTATTTACTGTAAAATCATGAGATTGACATGTGGTAACTAAGGAGTGAGCCGCCATATATATTTTGTGTAATCCATGATAAATGTGCAGTTAATACAATAGAAAGTGATGCATCAATATTAGAGAAGTTAATGACATTATTGCGCCAAAATCTCTCCAATGCAAAACGAAAGCAGCACATCATATTTGAATTGTTGATAATACTCAACATTTGTTTTTGATTTTGCTGGTGTCGGGTTTGGATTTTATTTCATAAATATAGATTGATTGGTTGATTGATTGGTGATTGATTCCCCTCCAGTCACAATTATGCATAAATTAAAAAATATACTGCACTCCTTAATGTCCACTGTCATGACAACCAACTCGCGAGAGTAGTCGTACGTAGTGATGACGTCTTGCATAAATCTAAATATTATTCTTATTCAAATTTGACCTACCGTACTACGTAACTGTCTTATCTCATGTATATGACATAACTGTATAATTCCAGTTTCTGAACTTATGGCTCAGGATCGGTTATGATTTTTTTATACTGATATCAACAGAAATATTCATTAAAGCACTTAGAGACTGAGATATTTTTTTATAATACACATCAGAGTAAAAAATATTTTATGTCCCCATATATTACTAATGCATTTAACTTACATAAAACCAATACAGACACTTTACACAAGTAATAAAACTCCTATTGTGTCAAATGGTCTTTCCTTCCCAAGAATAGTATTTTATATGGTCTCTTTAAGTCGATTAAGAAGAAGAAAAACATCGATCAACCGGGTCAGGATTTTGTGGGTTTTTTGGCAAATGAGGTAAACATTTTACGTCTAAGTTGGTCAACATTATGTTTACTAGTGGAAATTTAAAGAGAGAGGAATAACCAATTCCCCCTGTATACATGTTTGTATTTTTTCAGTCACAGAGTCAAAATCTTAACGTCTATAACTATGAGTATGATTTTTAATATTTTTCAAATGAAATTCGGCGCTGAATTGTGCTATTTTGAAGTCATTTTGAGGCAAAATTAAATTTTCTAAAGATTGTTTTTGTGAATCGAAGGACGTCACTTACCAAATGCAAAATATGTAACAGACAATATACTACTTAAATTCCATCATAGTTTTGGACTTTGGTGATGAATATCGTTCTTTTACATTTTTGATGAATTCTTATAATTTACTAAATCCTGTTAAAATTACGGTTTTTATTAAATAAAATTGAGAATGGAAATGGGGAATGTATCAAAGAGACAACAACCCGACCATAGAAAAAAACCTTCAAGGATTTAGAACTTGGTCAATCTTATCAAAGTAAATATGAGAAGTTTATTAAAGTGGTGTATCTGTGATCTGTGGATCATCCGAGTATAATGAACTTCAGTACTTTGCTTACATTCTGTTTTGTAAAAGCATTTATAGTTCATAGAAACAATTTGTTATTTGAAGATGATACGCCGTTACGTCGGTACTGGTGATAATATTTATAATATTAATTTGTATTTTTTCCAGGATGAGGACTTTGTTATTTGTAGCTTTCCTGGCGTTTGTATCATCAACAAGGGGTGAAAGTCAAGGTGTATATATAACCGATACATGGAATGGTGGCTTCCATGGACATTTTACTCTTAGTCCAAGTCAAGCCGTAGATGGCTGGACAGCACATTTGAAATTCAGTGGTCCTGTAGACAAGTTAGAGGTACGGTTGTTTTTTTAAATCGAGTGACGTATGTCGTGCAGTTGTTATATCGGTACATGAAGATATTAAAGACACTAAATAAGATTCAAATATCATTAATACTTAAGTTAATAAAAAAAGAGTTAAATAAACTCATCATAGATACCAGGACTAAATTTAGTATATACGCCAGACGCGCGTTTCGTCTTCAAAAGAATCATCAGTGACGCTCGAATCCAAATCATGTTTATTGAAAAATAAATGTTGATACAATTGTACCACCAATATGCATCAAATTCAACTACCAATGATTCGTATTCCACTCAAAAATATGTTCATCGTGGAATATTTCCTTTTTTGATTTATACATTTTGAAAATTTTAGACCTGGACAGCAAATTTGGTTTCCAGTAGCAGTGATAAAACAGAATTTGTTCTTACGAACAAAGATTATGATAAACACATTGATGCAGGAGGCGAATTGAAGGTTGATTTTAATGGACGTGCTCCTGGAACATCCGCCCCAACAGCCACTGTCACGATAGAGGGCGTGGATGCTGGTACAGGAACAGGTACCGGAACCGGAACAGGAACTGGCACGGGAACAGGAACAGGAACCGGAACTGGAACTGGAACTGGAACTGGAACTGGTACTGGCACTGGTACTGGTACTGGAACAGGAACAGGAAATCCCATAACACCAGCACCAGCTAAAGGTGTCGGTAAGTAGAATCGGATGACTGTTCCCATTTGACAATCTCCAAGTCTTAGTAGTACGATAATTGAACTTCAAATTTTAATCACCGTCACCTAAGATGAGTAGTAGAAAAATGTAAAGTCATTCCCAATTACATTAGACAGGCTCTTCATTTGGGTTAATGCTTACGGATGTCAAGACGATAAATATATATCATCTGATCTGTCATTATCAAGGATGATCGATACTTTATCGATGAAGTACTTCCCTCTCGCATCGCAATTGGCATAATTTGATAACATTCTCGTGCTTTGAAGGTTTTGAGTAATTAAAAATTTCACCAGCATTCGCAGAACTATTCGACGTTTTTTTGGAATTAATTTAATACCTGTGACATCAAACGGGGTTATACATAAATAAACTCTATGAATGCTATGACCAATACCAATGAAATAAGACTTAACATAAAACATTTAAAAAAAGAACTCAATTTTCGGCTCTCCCTTGACACCATTTGCGAGTATGGTCTTGAGGAAACGATGATAGTCCGTCGGACGGGGACGATAAATGGCTGGCCCGTGTTAAGAGAGAGCCACATCTCTTGCACGTAAAAGACCCCCTTGTAGATTTCGAAAAAGAATAGGCTAATGCCGCTACAAGGCAGCACTGGCACCCGCAAAGTGGAAAGGGATTAATATAAGTTGCAAAACTTGTTTCCCAATCCACTTTAAATAAATATGTTTAAACTAAAAAAAGACCAAGAAGACTTGAAGATAAAGAAAGTACAATAAGAAAACTATAGATACAGTAAAAACTGTTTTCCCGTTGTAAAGTTTTATTGTTTTATTTTTAGCTGGTTCAAAAATGAAATACGATTACGGAAAGGCAATGTCACTTTCTATCAAGTTTTATGATGCTCAGAGATCTGGAAGATTACCTGCCAACAACCCTATCCCATGGCGTAGTGATTCCGCAGTGAATGATAATGGCGACGGTCACGATCTCTCGGGTGGATGGTATGACGGTAAGTTATTTACTACGGTTTTAGTTTGTAATCTGGATTTGTTTTCTCTGAATTGATTTTACGTCTTTTGAACAGCGTTATAATACGGTTGCCTTTATTTGCAATCACGAAAAAAGTTTGAACACGTTCGAAAAGTATACCAAGCTAAGCATTACACTGCAAAATATTCGTATATTGATCTATATTCAAAACAAATATTTAATTTATAAAGAGTGAGAAATCAGAGAGAAAGTTAGTTGTAAGTTTTGAATCATACTGTTTTATTTTATAGCTGGAGATCATGTTAAATTTAACCTCCCTATGGCATGGTCTTCTCATGTGCTTACTTGGGGATTAGAGAAATTTAAAGACGCTTATGAAAGTGCCGGTCAACTAGATATGATGTATGATATGGCAAAGTGGCCATTGGAATACTTTATGAAATGTTGGGAACCAAGTAAACAGCAGTACTGGGTACAGGTAAGTCAACAGGTTGTATTGCTCAGTATCCGAATCAAAACTGATATCGTCAGGATAAATATAGTGGTGTAGTTAGTATCTGAGTTGAACTATTAAAAACACAAATAAAATGACAAAAATAAATATCAAAAATATGATTTTATGATTGCATAGACAATTCGATCACAATCCATCCATAAACCAGTAGAATTCAAGTTAAGGTTAATATTTTGGCCTGTACACTTTATTTTCATTACTACTACATTTTAAAACAAGAACTATCTTTAAAAAAGATATCCGACGTAGTTACAAATTGTTTCGTGAATATTCAGATTATATTTAAATAAGTGGTTTACCATTTAAATAACGTTTTCTCTGTTTGAGTTCAGTATTATCGGTCCTCGTATCTTTCTGTTCACATTCACCACAACCCTGCGGAAATCTCACATGCGTAGGTGCGTTCTAAACTTCATGTACGTTCGTACAACAAAGTTTACATTAAAATATATAATGAATAAACAGCTGTCATGGATGCAAAAGCTATTGGAGAAACAATTATTTCAATAAAAATATAAATCTTTGTAAGATGTAGTTCAAATTTTTATAGTTTTTCACTTGCTTTCCATCACGATATAATAAACGAAACGTTTTTTCAAACAACCAAACACAACCAAATCACCCACCATGACAGCATTTTGTCCAATCACAGAAAGGTTTTTCGAGCATGAGTATTCTGTTGCCATAGTGAAGCGTCCTTAAGTTCAAAGTGCACAAACCGAAACTATACCGACTACGTCGGAAAAAAACCTTATCTGATGACATAAAACAAACACAGAACGGTGACCTATTGTTGTTAATTTCTGTGTCATTTGGTCTCTTGTTGAGATTTGTCTTATTGGTAATCGTAGCACATATATGAGTCCATGGATGTATCTTGAGAGATTTATAGATTATCGTTGATCATCTCAACGAGATTGATTTTCTCGCTTGAGCTGGTACAGCGAAAGTGAGAAAAGCAATCGAGTTGAGATGACCGATGATAATCTATTTATCGCTTTTTTACCCACGACGACGTTGTCAATTTCATGTCAATTTCGTTAGCAACGCCACGTGGCCTCCTTAGTTTCTAGTGATAATTTTTCCATCTCAAGCGAGAAGCATGATATGAAAATTATCACAAAAACAGATAAAAAAAATGCACAAAATAGCGACAATCATCAATTATTATTGATACAGAGTGTTAACTTTGTCGTATATGATATATCGCAAGGATCTGTTGTTTTTTAATCTTTTTTTTTTATTCACGATCAGTTTACATTCGAGGTACATGCTAGTCTTTTAAAAGAGAATCACATTTCCTCACAAATGTACTTTTTTAAGCATATAAAATTTCATAATTGTATTTATATTATTTGAACAGGTAGGCGAAGGACATGCAGACCATGGTTTCTGGGGAAGACCTGAAGACATGCATATGAACAGACCTGCGTTCAAAATAACAGCAGGAGCCCCAGGAAGTGACGTTGCTGGAACAACAGTTGCTGCATTGGCATCCGGATATATTGTTTTCAAAGACAAGGGTAAGTAACTCTTGATAGTTTTTTCCAACGTAACTGCAGATTAACATATCATCCGTCACTGAAATCATGCGACGGTACATGTAGAATACATATGAGCCACTTGGCAATAAAATATATTTCCCCGTGCACATTATTTACTATCATTTTTTGTTATTATAGTTAATATATTTACATAATTTTCATTACTTTACTTTTTCAAATAGCTGAAAATAACATTTACATATCAGAAATAAGTTAATTAAATCTTTCCAAATAAGAATATTTATGAATAAACCTGTATCAAATGATAATGATATATATATATATATATAATAGTGATAGAATTTAGCTTCTTCACTGATCAGATTTAAGTGTATTGTAAAATTTTATTTTTTAGATGCTACATTCGCTGGCAAATGTTTGGAAAATGCAAAATCTTTGTATACATTTGCTAAGGCCCATCCTGGTCTCTATTCCAACAGCGTTCCACAAGTCAAAGATTTCTATGGGTAATCTATGTAATGTAACCTTACTTTCAGCTTACTTATAATCAACTTTACACGCCTGTAGATGGAAATTCGTTTTCCGAAATGCTGTGTCTATTTGTCATCACATTTACATTGTTTTATATATATATTTTTAATTAATTTGCACACCAAAAATTATTTTTTAATTGCATTGTTGATCTTTGTTAGGCAATCAATATGAATGTTTTTATCAGAAACTGCATTTTTTGCCATATGTTTGTAAAATACCAAATTTGTGTATACCTTTGCTTACGAACCTACTGGTTAACATTCCTACAGTGTTTCACATGTATGTATGTATGTGTTTTAACGAACAGATTTCAAAGAAATATCAATATTTCGCTTTTCACTTCAATAGATCAACCAGTTGGAAAGATAATATGTGTGAAGCCGCTGTAGAACTGTACAAGGCTACTCAAGATGCCAAATATCTAAGCGATGCTAAAGGTTGGTTCAATAGTGGAACTGCATGGGGATATTCCTGGGACGACCAGAATGTAGGCTGTCAGGTAGGTTTTATCATTAATGAAGGAGGTTTAAGGATGATGCATACCATGTTATAACTATTAAGACTATTCTCATTGGCATATACATTTATAAGATTATCTTAGCTGGTCATCAGTTTGGCTCAGATGCAATGCTGCAGTATCAGCAGGTTAATTTGTTACTGATCTGTTATCAGGATGAAAATAGTTTCACATGTCCATTTAGTCTCTGTTTTAAAGTTTTTTTTACCTCCATATGTTAAATCTGTCAGGTTTATGGCGTATCATTGAGTCTATGATACTGTTATTAAAATAACCAGATATAATGTAAACACACATACTACAGATATTCTTTAAGGAGAAATCTTCAGGATCGTGAAATTTATGAATTCTGTATGGAAAATAAATTTGGACTTTAATTCCAAGAACTATTTAGATGCCTGGAGAAATATTCGAAAATAGAAATGAATTCTTGAAGACTATATGTATAGGCTTATGTATTTCACCCTAGAGGAGAACGGTAACGAAAGAGATTGCCGTTTCATAAACAAGTTAAAATTGGCTGTTGTCTCATTAATATGGACTAGTTCCTTACATCATTCTATAAATAATACCAGTATAATGTATTTTTTTTGTATAAATATTTGCCCAACACTTTTTTTTCACATTTATTTCAGCTTTTACTATGGGAGGCCACACAAGAAGCTCAATATAAGACATCTGTTGAGGCCTTTGTAAAATCGTATATGCCGGGTGGATCTGTACCATACACACCATGTGGTCTTGCCTGGAGAGATCAGTGGGGAGCTAACAGATATGCTGGTAAACAATTATTGTCTGTTAACTAAACTTTCACCCTTTTTACCTCTACTTTATCCTTATTTCAATTAAGCACACAATTTGATGATTTCCTTACTTTTCTTGTATACAATGGTCATTTTGTTTACTCTATATGATTTCAGTTTAAAGGTTGAAAAATTAACCAAATCTTGCAGTGAGAGTCAATCTTAGATCCAATCAATTACGAATAATTAATGCAATTTCATTTAAATTGAGTATTAAATTTTCAAGTTTAAAACTTATTCCGAATTAAACTGCTGTTGAAAATGAAAGTGGGTTGGTTTGTCTGTTACAGTAAACTAGAAGTGAATCAAGAAACTTTTATTTTATAGCCAATGCTGCTTTTGTTGCTGTAACGGCCGCTGCTGATGGTATTGGTGGTGATGCTTACAAAAAGTTTGCCATGTCACAGATGAATTATATTCTTGGTGATAACAACAAACATATGAGCTACGAGATAGGATTCGGAAACAATTTCCCAAAGAAACCTCATCACAGAGGAGCGTAAGTATAATAGGATTCGGTAACAATTTCCCATAGAAACCTCATTACAGAGGAGCGTAAGTATCACATGATTCGGTTATAATTTTCCCAAGAAGCCTCATTATAGGAGGAACGTAAGTATAATAGGATTCGGTAACAATTTCCCAAAGAAACCTCATTACAGAGGAGCGTATGTATCACATGATTCGGTTGTAATTTTCCCAAGAAACCTCATTACAGTGGAGCGTAAGTATAATAGGATTCGGTAACAATTTCCCAAAGAAACCTCATTACAGAGGAGCGTAAGAATCACATGATTCGGTTATAATTTCCCCAAGAAACCTCATTACAGGGGAGCGTAAATATAATAGGATTCGGTTATAATTTCCCTAAGAAACCTCATCACAGAGGAGCGTAAGTATATTATGATTCGTTAATTAAAGGCAACAGCAGTATACCGCTGTTCGAAACTCATAAATCGATACAAAAAGACAAATCCTGGTTACAAACTATATTTATATTGATTTTCCCATCCTAAATTGGTCTAGAAGATCATTTTGACATATCAATCTTGTCACAAATCGTCCAGTTTATGAACTAAGGTTATCTCAGTTTTATAATCACAGACAATATGGTAGAAGATTTCACGAAGTAAGATTGCAAATAAGGTAGAATAATAACAGATGTCCTTAATTACATATATACCTGTGGAAGAAAACTATTGTTTACTTTTAATTGCTCTTTAATACTGCAGGTAGACTGTTGTTCACTGAGGGTATAAATGTAACAAATGCTTCGAAGCCGAAGCTCCCAAGTGCTATATACTTTTGATCTTGATAGTGCCTTATGAAATTTATTCGAGAAGTGTGTTTCATACGTTCACATTAAAAATGCTAGACAAATAATTAAAATATACGCAAACCCTATATAAAATACATATTTTTTTCAATCTGTTATAACGGATCAATCTAACGTGAAATGATATTGATTTTTGTTTTTCTTTTAGATCTTGTACTCAGAGTGGGTGTGTAAGTGACGATCAGGACAGTCCCCATCAACTTGATGGTGCTATGGTTGGTGGTCCAGGCCGTAATGACGACTACCAAGACAACAGACAAGATTACGTCAAGAATGAAGTAGCCTGTGATTATAATGCTGGATTCCATTCAGCTAATGCAGGTATGTAGCGGTTAAAATGTAGGATGACTTTTGTCGGGGGAGGGAGATAGGGTTTTGCTTGTCATTTGATTCTTTAGAAGTTCACATCAACCTCAGACAGTTAATCTAAAAGCAGGGAGTGTTTTATAGAGTATGAGATTTGTAAGTAATCCTATATTCTATTCATGTCGAGACCCTGGTGTATGTTAGGTTTTTTACTTTAAAATAACCATAGAGATTATCGACTTCGGTTTTAGTGTATATGCTAATCTACTACCAAGTCGGTAAGCATGGTAAGGAAAAACGTAAAAATTGAAAGAAAAAAAAAGATATGTGTATTACGATTAACAACGCTATGACTCTGCAACTATTACTATGTTATATAATGAAAACGGAAATTATGTTTCAAGAACATGTATTTTTCTTTTTTTTTTTTAAATCTATGGATTTGAAATTGGAAATTTGATGCTGATTTTATTTGCTTTCTATTAAAATCTTTATTTTGAAAGAATCCATTCAGTAGTATTTTAGAAAAAAAGAGAAATAAATGCATTACATTTTTAGATAGTTTATTAAAAGAACAAAAAAACAGATGTAATATTTTACAATAATATGTGACGATCCCATTTACTGCACCTTACCCTTCAGTAGACAAAGAATTTATATCAACATATATTGACTGACTATATCATCATATCCTTTCTTTTTTGCAGGTCTTTACCACTTTGCTGTCAATAACCAATTGCCACCATCTCCTCCAGCAAAATGTTAAAAAAAAAAAAAGATGCTCATTGCTGACTTGTTAGCTTCAAAATAACAGTGCACTGTGTAACTTTTATTATTTAATAGTTTCAAAGTAAAAGCAGGTTTTTTATTCTTATAACAAGGTCGACAGACTATTAAAATCGTTCAAAATAACGTGAATTTGTTTATTACTTTTTTAACTTGTCATGTTAATCAGGTGTGTATACTGAAAGAATCAAAAGAGTTATTGGTGAATTTAGAACCTCAAGCATTAATTCACTCATCATAGATACTAGGACTAAATTTTGTATATACGCCAGACGCGCGTTTTGTCTACAAAAGACTCATTAATGACGCTCGAATCCAAATTAGTTAAAAGGCCAAATAAAGTTCGAAGTTGTATTATTCCACTATTCCACATACTAAACTTAAAATTCGACCGAAAAAACTCGTCAGCTTATGTTTATTTAATATCTAGTGTTTGGCAGGAATTCAGCTAACTTTGTGAAAAATCATACAGAGTCAAGCTAACAATACACCGAAGAGGATATCACTGCTATGCTGGACTTTTTAATTAACATTATATTTGTTAAATTTGGAGACTATTGGAATCCCAATGGATACCAATTGCGCTCCTCTTCTTGCAGATTTGTTTTTGTATTCCTATGAAGCAGCATTTATCTAAGGACTTGTACAGAAAGGAGAAAGGAAATTAGCCCAGTCTTTTAATTTCACTTTTCGGTATATTGATGATGTACTTTCTCTTGATTATAATAGATTCAGTGATCACTTACGTTTAATATATCCAAGTGAACTTGAAATTAAAGATACTACCGACACAGAAAAATCTGCTTCATATTTAGACCTTTTTCTCGAAATGACTACTGATGGTAGGTTAAATACCAAAATTCATGACAAACGTGATGATTTTAATTTTCCTATAGTCAACTTTCTATTTCTGTGTAGCAACATACCGGCGGCACTATCATATGGAGTATATGTGTATCAATTGTAACGTTACTCTAGAGCTAGCTCAAAGGACGTTGATTTTGTTGAACGAGGAATACTGCTTTCTCAAAAGACAGGGCTATGAATCAATAAAGTTAAGGTCATCACTCAAGAAATTTTACGGTCGCCATCATTAGTTGATTGGCCATTATGACAGAAGTGTGTCAGAAATCATATCTCATATTTTTCCTCAGTCATAAAAACTTCCCATCATTACCGAACTGAACAAAGAAATAACACGACGGGTGCCGCACCTGATTTCACTCCCGGTTTTTAGTGGAGTTCGTGTTGATTCTTTTTTTTATATATTTATAACTGTTGATGTAAATGTCTTTTGGTTTAATAAGTCTTTGTTTACTTATTGGTTTTGATTGTTATTGTCTTATTACAAGTGATCAGTCTTATATATTCAAAATTTCAAGCTGAGATAAATCCATAAGTTCAGTCTTTATAAGTTGAATAAATACCGAGACATGAGCAAAGGGTTATAATAATAACATACTATGAATAGAATTGAGAATGGAAATGGGGAATGTGTCAAAGAGACAACAACCCGACCATAGAAAAAAACAACAACAGCAGAAGGTCACCAACAGGTCTTCAATGTAGCGAGAAATTCCCGCACCCGGAGACGTCTTTCAGCTGGCCCATAAACAAATATATAATAGTTCAGTGATAATGAACGCCATACTTATTTCCAAATTGTACACAAGAAACTAAAATAATTCAAGACCAAAAGGCTCCTGACTTAGGACAGGTGCAAAAATGCGGCGGGGTTAAACATGTTTGTGAGATCTCAACCCTCCCCTATACCTTTAGCCATTGAAGAAAAGTAAACGCATAACAATACGCACATTATAAATCAGTTCAAGAATAGCTACAAAAACATGTGTGGCCGTCGAATTTAAGAATTGAAGATAAAAATCAAAACCAGTTTCGATAGGTTTGGCCAATGCCATTTATGCCATGAGGTAGAAAACCCATATTATTTCGGATAGTTTATCATTTTATATACATTTTATATAGAAAATAGCTCAATTACTTGCATTTCATGTCAATTCGGATATGTGGACGTCTAGGCTTGTTAAACCTTCGTGGAATTAACAGCGTTCAACAGCAGGCGCATCGATCCAGTTGTTTAAATTTTTTTAACATAGATTATTTATAAAAATCGGAACAACGAACTTGCATTTTGCAAAGATAGACGTCATAAGTTTTAATCAAATTAAATATGAAGTTGAGGAATATGACAATCAAATATTCACAAAGATTGTTCTACATCTAGTTGTGTTCATCTTTGCATTGGAAGGACTATTATTAGAGTGTTTTGAGTTGATAATATTTAATACACACACGATTTAAATAATACAATGACCGTGCACATGAATTTGCATATCAACCCAGTATTGTGAACTATTGGGCTGTTGATTCCTGATGTTTATATAACAAATTGTTAATACAAGCAAATTTGGGGCATACGTCAAAAAAAGTTTCATAATTCCACATAAATCAAACAACATTATGTCTTCAACATTTGACCGGTGTAGACTTTTGCAAAATCGTGATATTAAATATCCCCGAAAATAATTTAATCAATAGTATCAAAAATCTGCCATCAACATGAAACACTTCAAACGATAAAATTCGAATGCTACATAAAATATCATTGATGCAGTGAAATTCAGAAAAAAGGTGTATCCAATTATTATTTTGATATACTTGTTTCACTCGCTGGATCAAAATCAAAAAGTTCTTGTTTTAAATATCAAAATTTAGGAATCTATCCTGTAGTCAACACGTTTTTTAACAACGGTTCATGTTTCAAGATACTAGTAGAAAAAAAAGATATTTCTTTATTTTCCTGCGAAAAATAATAATATTAAGATATGGTGAGTTGGAAAATGTAATTAATATCATATGGCATGATCAACCAGTTTTGTTTATGATTGATTGCTTGATTGAGTGTTTGGTGCTTGCTTTACGTTCTTGTTATGTATATATGCACATGCTTGGTATCTTAAATATTTGTATTTTAGTATTCCTTATTTATATATTTGGGCGATATTTTGTTTATTATTTAACCATACAAAAAGATTCTTCTTTAAGCTATTATTGACAGTTCCATTTAAACAATTCGTTATTTTAATGAGTCTTAATATTTTGTTCAAACACTTTGGAATCTGAACTCTGCTTCATTATCAAATGCCTCTTGTACCATACTTCCCATGTCTTTTCTGTCGATTCTTTCCAGAGCTTTCTTTAAGCTTTCTACCAGGCTTTCGTAAGGTCGTTTTGGTCGCCACTTTTGAAACATATTTTCTTTAAAGTTGCCTTCCTTCATTAATCCGTTCAGTATGTCCACTGACATGTTTAAGTTAACACCTAATCTGAAACACTCTTGCTCAGTTAAATTGTCACCAAGCTTTTTGAGTGACGCATAGCGAAGAACTGTACATCTAATTGGACCTGGAACAAAACCAAAGGCTGCATATTTAAAATTCTTTTAATCTGTTTGTAATATTTGTTATCATAATTAATTGAAATATGTCTATATAAAAATCATTTGTTGTCATTTAATCATAAATTCTAATGAAATTTGACCTGATCTTTCACCTGACAATGCCTTACAAGAGTGTCCTTGTTTTTGATTGGAAGCATGTGTCAATTTTTTGTATATTTTTTATCTGATCGATTCTTGTTATATTTTACCCTCGTTGTGGTTTGTGTACGTATTTTCCCTATGTGTAGTGATATTTGTCAAAACTTATATATAATCCTTCTTTTACTCTTCGCGGACACTTTGCATAATGTGTGCATTTTTATAAGTTGAATGAAAGCATAAATAATATGCTATGGCAATACATAAACAAGTTCTCTTGAACTGAATTTTAATGTGCGTATTGTTATGCGTTTATTTTTCTACATTGGTTAGAGGTATAGGGGGAGGGTTGAGATCTCACAAACATGTTTAACCCCGCCGCATTTTTGCGCCTGTCCCAAGTCAGGAGCCTCTGGCCTTTGTTAGTCTTGTATTATTTTTTTATTAGTTTCTTGTGTACAATTTGGAAATTAGTATGGCGTTCATTATCACTGAACTAGTAAATATTTGTTTAGGGGCCAGCTGAAGGACGCCTCCGGGTGCGGGAATTTCTCGCTACATTGAAGACCTGTTGGTGACCTTCTGCTGTTGGTTTTTTTATTTGGTCGGGTTGTTGTCTCTTTGACACATTCCCCATTTCCATTCTCAATTTTATATACAATGTGACAAAACAACAGATATCAGAGAACAATACATAATATAATAAAGGTACAATTAATTCACAATACATGATCTAATTTTCCAAGCATATTTCAGATAGTTACACAGTTTAGTTGTGATTGATTTTGATTTTGCTTGTTGTTGTTATGACAAAGTGTTGCTTTTTGGTATAACTAAATATAAACATTATGTGCATTTCTTTTGAAAATCGTTGTCATTAAAAAGAAATAGAATGCTATACAAAGAAGGGAATTTGTGAAATTAAAAGACTTCATGAATGTAAAAGTAAAAAATTCTGTTTTTACTTAATTGTTTGCTCAAACAAATAACCACCATGAATGCGTCCTTTCTTCTTGATATGCAAAAAGTGTTTCGCCTGGTATGTATTATAGAATCAGCTCAGGTCAATATTATTAATGCCGAAACAATGCTTAAGACTTAGTTTTACTGCGAAATTATTCTTCATGTGATTAATGAACACCAAATGCTTTTTTTTGTAAGATTAAGAATAAACAGAATGTCAATTGTAGGCAGTGAAAAATGAGGAAAACACAAAAACAAAATTAAAGTGACATGAGTTTAATATATATATTAGCTAATAAATCCGATACCAAACTACGACGTCAAGTTTCGAAACCGACACAGACCATTAAAATGCAAACATTCGTGGGATAAAAAAAAACAGCTAAAAAAGGCTTGGACAGACCATTCAAAGCTCTCGATGAGTAACTCTTCTCGAAGGAACTGACTTGGGATATCATTACAACTATGAAACTTTTGTCTTCAAACATACTGATTGCTGTCAAAATGTATTATCTAAATCTGGCAAATAATGCAAATCTTACATTGAGACAGCATGCTGGGTAGTGTTTTTTAAGCTAACATAGGTTCATCTATCCCTTCTTCCAAATGTAAATCTTGCTCATAAATATTGCTTTTATTGTGCTAACAGAGGAAGTTTAATTTGCATTATGTATCTACAACTTACATTCAAGATCATTTGGATCAAGTTTGGTCTCTCTTAACAGTGCCTCTGGAACTGAAATATAGTCAATAGTTCAGAATATCATACACAAGCAATTGATATTCTTTGTAATCCTTCATCACAGGATACTACCATTCATTTTAGTTGTACAAAATCATGTACGTACAAAATTAAATATTCAATAAACATTTATTAGTAAAACTGTCATATTCTTGATTCACACATGTTCGAAAACTAAATTGCATGGGAAAATGAGAAACGTTTTAAGATGCATATGCTTATCTGGAGTAGTCACAATATATGCTTGCTTAGCTGGTTGGGATGTATAAATATACAGCGATGTCAATTGTCCAACATTGTTCATTTGTAACATTAATATTACTATTTTTATAAGTGGTAGTTCATGTAGTCACAAATGTCCATATTAACATCAAGAATTTGATTTTCTACAACTTTTACACACGTAAAGGTTATTTAACGTATGAGTTTTATACCACTTTAAAGAAACGTCAATTAGTTTAGCCTTGTCTCTACATAATAAAGAAGAAATGCTTTCTCGTGATAAACAGAATGTTCAGCATTTGTTGTACATGTCGACCAAAACAGACCGTATTATTATCTTGATTTTGCAATTATCATGCACATATATACATTTGTTGACATTCACAACTTTCCTTTTGTGTTTGAAAAACACAAAATAAGAAATAGTTTTGATTCATTTTTAACTTTCCGAAGATTTCTGAATAACTTTTGGAAAATAACTGGGTATTCGAAAAAATAGAAAGACGATTTAAAAGCAACTGAACTATGGATAATGCAAACCACGCAATAACAGCTTACACAGTATCATGGTACAGATAACATATATGTATTAGTAATTCAATGATTTTACTCACTTTCTACTTCAGTTATTTTGACAGCAATTGGTAACGTTGTTAGATGTTCAGTCTGTGGCTTTTGCTCCTTCTCTACGTATTCAGTTTTAATTGCAGTGGTCTTTGACCATGGACAACAACTACAAATACCAGAGTTGGGTATTACTGCAGGCACTTTATTCGGGTCTTCTTTCTCGTTTGACTTTGTGTCCACTTCGATAATTTTGTCGATTCTGACTTCACCGCTAGGCAGTTTGTGTGAATCAAATGTTACCTCACCGGTAGGCAGTTTGTAATGATCAATTAAGTTGAACGTCCTGTGGTTTTTCTTTTTGTTTGGATTGAATATAATGATTTTGTCACCTTCTGTTCCTTCTTGAATCGGCAGATCACCTGAGAATGTTATCTACATAAAATAAAATATTAACCTTCGTACAAGCATAAATCTGCACTCGAAGTTTTTCCCCCTATAATCGTTTTGGAATGATCTGTTTGTCTTAAAAGCAAATATGGTATATTTCGCATAAAAATCTATTCAATTGAAATCTTTAAAAACAATACCGATATTTTAAAACTTTGGTCTGAATCAAACTGTAAATCCTGATATAAAAATTTGAACAGAAATCGAAAAAAGCCTTCATGTTCTTGCTAGAATTTTATTTTAAGTTACATTCTTTTCATCTTCAAATCAAAAAGAAAATGTGACATTTATTTTTTTTGATTTTTCTAATATTTTCTTTATTTTTATAAATTAGATTCCGTATATAAATTGCGTGAAACATCACCAGTATAACTTTGTATATGTGTACATTTTTCTATGTTGTGATGTCATGCTATTGTTTCAAAAAAAGGGAGAAGGTTTGGATCCACTAAAACGTGTAATCCCGCTGCAAATGTTTGCACCTGTCAGGAATCAGATGTACAGTAGTTGTCGTTTGTTTATGTAATATATACGTGTTTCTCAATTCTCGTTTTTTTTATATAGATTAGACCGTTGGTTTTCCCGTTTGAATGGTTTTACACTAGTAATTTTGGGGCCCTTTATAGCTTGTTGTTCGGTGTGAGCCAAGGCTCCGTGTTGAAGACCGTACATTGACCTATAATGGTTTACTTTGTTTTAAATTGTTATTTGGATGGAAAGTTGTCTCATTGGCCCTCACACCACATCTGCCTATATCTATAATTGCAAAAGCCATGCTATATCGATTAATGCAACATATAGTTTAATAAATTTATCCACAAGAGTCAATACATTTGATTCGAGATTTGTTCTATATTCCAATAAAACTAGCAAAAGTCGAATACTTTCTTTTCTATAATTACACTATGTTAATGAAATTAGGTGAACAGTGGTTACCTTTGAGTTTTCAAAACATAACGGGATTTGATACATGAAAGCCTACAAATATTTAAGGAATGACTGTAATATTTTTTCTGTCTATTCGAAATAACATAAAAAATTGGTGCACACTGAATAACGCGCGTAGCGGGTTATTTAACAGTGTGCACCACATTTTTTGTGTTATTTCAAATAGACAGAAAAAATATTACAGTATTTTCTTATAATTTAATTCTAAATTCCATTTCAAACCATTTTAAACCATGAGAAAACTTTGATGACGTCACGGTCACATGACTAAATTATGTCTTTGGGCTCATAACAAAATAACATCAGCCAATCAGAAGACGTGTGACATAAAAAATTAAATTATTACCAAATGGCATCAAGAAATCAATACCCCACTACAAAAAGTATACCGAAACCGCTTATATTTGAGTACAAGCATAATCTTCCCATATTATTCCCCGGTCTAGATATCACTGTACCTTAAACTGTTGGTACACCTGTACAATACAATCAAAGTATTCCACGGACTGAGTTTCAAATCCTTTTTCTTTCCATTGTTTACGTCTTTTTTTGCCCAATGGCTTCAGAATGCATTCAATAATAAGGGTGAACACTCTGTCTGTTTCAAACTTAACCATTGCAAACAATTCAATCCGTCGCTCCTTCTTAATTGCTTGAGAGGCCAATTTCGCCGCTTTCTCCGAATATCTTCTAGAGCCGGCAACATAGCTAAAACCAATAAAACAAACTACGTTTTAATGACAAAAGTAAAGCTATTCGTACTTTTTTTTTAATTTTGACTAAGGAAAATCGTCTAAAATAATTGGTGCCACAAAAACGTTATTTGTGTTGTTGTGAATATTTGTTTTATTTTTTTTTAGAATACTTGTCATAAAATAAATCTAATTACAAATTTTAGTAATATGCTCTTTAAAGCATAGCTTATTTCTTATTTCATATAGGCTATTAACTATCTTTAATATACCGATTGTGACCTATTCCCAATTGTGAAATTATATCTGTGTGGATGAATATGCATACATAGAAGGAGACGCATGATTTTAGTAATTTGTTGTATTTATATTTTAGCCCTATCAACGACCTGGTCTCTTTATAGAATGCATGTGATTCTCTCAGGTTTTGATGTAAACCTTGATACATATAGATATATCTCTTTTGTGAAATTAGGAATTTGGACACCGGTAAACAACTGTTCACTATGAATTTAGGTCACTACATGTACTTTCATATCGGTACTAAGTGTTTTTGTCTATGTGTTAGCTTTTCTGTTGTGATTCGCGCTAATTACTTGCCAGACCCTATCGAGCTGATTTTGATAGTTTGTTTTTATGGTTGTGATCTGTCGCATTTGGTGAGTTTTATGTAGGCGAAACTATTGAAAAGAAGAGTGTGAGGGTTAGGCGCTCAATTCACGTCTAACATGCAGCTTTCTGAACGTGTATGTCCAACGTCACGAGTCTTTACTTCAGAAATTGTTGTGAGTAGCTGTTTGTCATTGTTTTTTTTATATTGTTTTAAAATGCATAAGGCCGCTGCCTTTTTTAAATTGTTTTGAATTATGTCAAACCAGAGCTTTTTAAAGCTTTAAGGGTTCTATACGGTACATATCAGCCAATAAACTATTGAGGAAATTATTGCAAAATAAAAAAACACATCTTACAAAGAAAAATGTTTCACGTCAAATGCCACAAATTTCTTTTGCTTATCTGTTTCAATGATTTCCCAATCATCATCCTCCTCTGGGTATTCCTTGTGACAGCCAAGGATGATAACATCTGTATCTGTCTGGGTGTGCACTGGCATTTGCATTTTAACTGTTTTCTTGGGCTGTTTACCATCTGACATTGTTAAATCCAATACATTGGTGATCAGTAGTGGTTCGTCTACATCTTTGTCATCCATAATCAAATCTTTGGTTTCTGAAACCTATTTTTAACATATTCATTTAAAAAGAGAATTATATTTTTCCAATTTTAATAAAGATTTGTCTTCGTTTAGTTTTTGCTACCATAACCAAATTAATTTTACGAAACCTTTCAAGCTGCTCTTTCAAATATTTATTATAAGATTGGGTTTTACTTCTGACTCATTTAGAAAAATTGTGTAATGTTTTTTTATTTTATTTTTTATTTGATACAATTAAGATACACTCACTTTTTTTAGACAGCTTTAGTTGATAAAATGACACTAAACGGTTAATCAGAGTGCTATAAAAAAAGGGTTAAATCACGAATATCAATTACGGATGATTGTTTTCCTTACATTAACTTGTAAATGACCGAGACCTTCAAATGTTCCTTGAGGTATATCTATCTTGGCATCTGGTTCCATTACAGGTTGTATACACACAGCATCCTCTGTTACCGTGAATGTTTCTGGTACTTCTGTTGTAATTATGGCAAACATTACTGAGTCTTTTTTTCCAAAGTTAATTGTGAGAGCTACATTTGTGTACTGGAATGAAAATAATGCTTGGTCATTTGGAGATTAGATAATTGTATATATTATTTTAAACAGTCCATAACATTTCAAAAAGAAACATTTTGCTGCTATAAACGTTCTTATATCTGGACATTGTTTACAGAATGCAATACTAAAAGCAATTTGAATCCACACATTTAAAATCTTTGCCTGGTTAATGCAGATAAAAAAATCATTGTTAGGTTGATAGATATGGTAAACTTACATTTGAGACATCTGGGTCATCAGTTTCAAATTTTTCGAAATCATCAATAGATCCATTTACTGAACCTTCGATAGAAAACAACGACAGTCGCTCGCTGCAACTAGGTATACCATGTACTGTAATCTGTAATTTTAGAGAACTAGGCTTGTTACCCCAGGCAATCAGTTCTACAACGTCACTAAACAAACTTTCATGCTGTTGCAAACGATCACGTGCGTTTGAGTATTCTGGATGCATCTTACAACAATACAAATAAAAACTGTTCAAAATACCGTCTGGTTGTATCGATATTCCAAGAGATCCTATTTTAATATCGTCTGTTCCTGGTTGAACTTGTAATACTTTAAAAGATATTGCACTAAAAGAAAAAAGGAACTATTTATTTTTCATTTTGATTAGTAAAATGAGTAGGATATCCAAAACTTAAGATGTACGTTCATATGTTTTCGCGTATGTATTTTGCGGTTAACTACAACACGTTTTTGATTACAACATTGTCAGGTATAAATCTACCGTTTATTGAATTCGAAAAACTGATAATTTTAAATACGGAAATGCGTATCTTACACAATCAAATTTATGTCTTTTTTTGTCCCTTGTAATAATCATTCAGAATTTATGTATGCCGTTTATTTAAAAATACATATTTGGAATTTATACATGCCATTTATTTGTTCCTTGTAATAATTATTCGAAAAACTAAGAATTTGTAATCCCAGCCATAGATTACAGTAATCGTAGTGGCACACCGTTTTGGAAATTTGGGTCCTCAGTGCTCTTCAACTTTTATACTCTTTTGGCTTTTTAATTATTTAGATTAAATCATCATTATCATTTGTCCAAATAAATCCATCGGTCCTTTATACGGTTGAAACAACTAGAGCTGGTTCAAGTCTGTAACTTATACATTGTATTAAGTCTACAAATGAGGCGGAGGAAGCAGTGTCTGTTGTTTCTTTAATTTCTAATCATAATACCCATAATGCTTTGTTAGAGGATCATGGGAATTTTTTTAAAATTTTGCTCCGATTTTAGTTTGCAAGAGTTAGACTTATGATAGCTTTATATATTCAGGGATACTTAGCTTGTTTTAAGTGCACAGTTAATGACGTTACAATAATCTGATTTATTAGAAACCTTTTTTTCATTGTTCGTTTATAAATGTAGAAATTAACTAATGTTACAATTCCATCAACATATATAGGATATTGCATCCTTTTAACATGCTTACCCATACTTATATCCTGGGTACCTACTGCTCTGTAAAACAAGGAGATCTAAAACCCATTTGTCTTTTTTACCGAGCATGTTAGTATCACCCATTGTCCAAACCCAATCCTGGAGAGCAGCTTCTGCCCCTAGTTTACAAAACAGTCGAACTGCATTTGCATCCTTTCTGATTACGGCAAGCTCAAGGCCACTCTGACCATGCTGTTGAAAGATAATACGGATGTGTTATAATTCATTGCATTGCTTATAATTTATTCTATAACAACATGTATGTGGTAAGACTTATGTTTCCAAATGATTTATTTTAAATCTTAAAAAGTATACTTTTGTAATATGCTTTCTTATGAGTAGTTTGTCTCGTTGGCGATCATAAAACATATTCTTGTTTGTGAGCCCTTAACACCCCCATATCATTTGCAATGGTTTAACATTACAAAATAATGGTAAAAAATAAAGGCAACAGTAGTATAACGATGTTCGAAAAGTCTGTTGGAAAACATTTGACTAACGTTATATGTTCTTTGAAACAAGAACATGATAACCTAAATGACAGGGACAAAATATAAAGATTTTTTTTGTTATTTCTTTTTCGCACCTGATCTTCATTGTCAATTGCTAAATGCAAGTAAAAATATGAATATGAGATTAAACTGTGTGTGTTTATTAATTTAAAGCACGTTCAATGAGATAGATGCTTTCAATAAAGTCTCTACACTATATTTGTTTTTTTGTGATATGAGATAATCTATACATATATATAATAAGATGTGGTATGAGTTCACATGTATAGCGGTATGTAATTTGAAATGGTTATTCAAGTTGTTTTTTCATTCTACATGAAAAACTCTTGAATGAAGTATGATTTATATTGATGAAGGAAATTGGCATGCATATGAGCTTAGTAAGTTCCCATAAATATGCCGGTCGTTTGTTGCAAACACGTTCTGAAATTAGTTCCATCGATCAGAAACATATACAGATGTTGGAGTGAGGGCAATTTATAGTAACGTTGCAGGTGAAGCAAGTTCATATTATGATACAATTAAAGAAAATAACAAATAACAAATAACAAATGATAGGAAAACATAACTAAAACAAGCCTGTAGTGCCTCTACAGCCAGAAACAATAAATCAAAGTAGATTTTATAGGCCCATTACAACAGACAAATTAATCAAGTGAATGAATGAATAGTTCAACCAGATTTCAGGAGATCATTCTACTTATGCTTAATCTCCCAGTATTTGAATTGTATTGGTCAAACCATTTTCACTTATTATTTGCTTGGTCAAAATTCGTGGTTTTTTTTTATGTCCAGAATTTTCCAAGTAACATGTCGGCTTGGTATAACAGTAAACCACAATAGAATGTCAATGTGATTTAGAAAGGTCACATCAGACAAGGAAGAATATGGTGTGGACATATTGTTTTGAAATTTGAAAGACTTTGGATAGAGGTATATGTTTGCTACTGTTTGCTGGTATGGAGCTTGTGTAGGGATCTTCAGATTTTAGTCTTATTGAGATATTTTTTATTCATATTATAAGGTTACAAACTTTAAACGAAAACTTAAAACTGAGAATGGAAATGGGGAATGTGCCAAGGAAACAATGAGCCAATCAAAGGGTAGTTAAAAACCCAAGTCCACCAATGGGTCTTCAATACACTTGTTAACTTACATGTTTGAATTTCAAGATAGGGAATATTTGTTATCCTTATAAGAATTATTCATTGTAACTCATACAGAGTAACCTGTCTCAGTATCTCACCATATTCAATATGTTTATATCTCCTCCGTGTGCTACTATCGCCACTATAACTTCAATGTGTCCTTTTCGTGCCGCTTTATGGATTGCAGTTTCACCATTCTGAAAAATATCAGTCGGTCACTTTTAAAGTCCAATTTCAATAGCACGCTAAGCAGTGTTTTTATGTGGTTGTAAATAAATAACGTTTCTAAAAGGAAGTTTCTCTTTCCATGTATCAATTGGGTCGTCAGTGCATTTAATTTGCTAACATGGCGCTTCTGTCAAATGTTATTACAAATTTGAAATTTCTAATACCTCTGTACTGGTAATATAGAAATAAGTTGCTCAGCTTGTAAAGTTCAAAAGTGCAAATTATATTGTTTGGTACTTTGTGATATCAATATTCTAAACAAAGCAGAAATTCTCTCTCGGAAAGAAATGAGATTGGTTGGCTCATTTAATGATCTGATAATTCATGGCCACAGTGATTTGTCGTCAGGTGTGTGATCTTAAAAAAAATTAAGTTGGTAAAAAAATAAGACCGGAATGTCCTGGTTTGTTCCAGTTTGAATTTGAAATTTAGTTTTAAACTCAATCCTTTTAGGTGGCACGGTAGTATTTTTATTCCAGAATTTAGGATGCTCTTTTATGAACCCTACCTCAATGTATCTGAACAGTGTTATTGGACAAAAATACAGTATCAACTGAAAACACTTTTCCAAACTGAAGGATGAATCAGGTGCAGAAAGTATGAAATAATTTTACAAACAGACGAAAATGAATTTTTGAGATATTTTTTTAAATTGTGTGTTCCTTGCATGATAAAACCCCTAAAAGCACTAGTGGCCTTAAAAAAAAATTTAAATAGCAAAAAAAGTAAACGGGCATAATACACATTCAAATTCATTTCTGAATAGTAAAATGAAAGTACTTCGGTTAACTGTGAATATAGATTTTTTTTGCAGTGTTAGAAAGTGGTGAAAATTCTAAAATCCCTTATAGGCTAAGAAATACTACCGTGCCACCGTTATATTCAATCAAAACTGCCACGTGTTTGCATTTTAGTGTATCGGTGTTACTGGTGTGTTAATTATTATTATTAAGTATCATTTTTCTTTGGCCTTTTTTTTTATTCGAGCGTCACTGATGATGAGTCTTGTGTAAACGAAACGCGTGTGTTGTGCAAATAACAAATTTCAATACTGGTATCTCTGATGAGTTTATTTAATAAGGAAAATTCGTACCATATCTACTTTTCTAACGTTTCCACCATTTTGGATCATTTGGACTACAAGGTCAACATAGCCTTCAAGTGCAGCATAATGTAAAGGTGTACAGCCAGCCTATAAAAAATAGTAAATTGAACTCACTTATCATAGATATAGGAATATGTGGTGTGAGTGCCAATGTGACAACAATCCAAATAACAATTTAAAATAAATAAAAAATGTAAACCGTCATAGGTCAATGCACGGCCTTAAACACGGAGCCTTGGTTTCGCACCGAACAACAAGCTATAAAAGGCCCCAAAATTACTAGTGTAAAACCATTTAAACGGGAAAACCAACGGTATAATCTATATATAAAAAAACGAGAAACGACAACTACTGTACATCATATTCCTAACTTAGGACAGGTACAAACATTTGCAGCGGGATTAAAAGTTTTAATAGATCCAAACCTTCTCCTTTTTCCTAAAACAATAGCATAACATCACAACATTGAAAACCAGACGATAGAATATCAATTGGCAGGCTTAACTCAATAAAAAAACGTAAATTAATACACTATAAACAAATAAATTTGATCGGCGATATCTGAATGCAAATGCACAGTTAATACAATATAAGGGACAAACATTCAAGGCCAAAAAGCAAACAAACAAGTCCAAACAAAGCCATGGCAAGACACCACTGCGAAATATTTAACCCTTCGAAAATATTCACTGTAGAAAAAAATAACGGTTTTAATAATACAGGTAAATCTTGAAGTTTATACAAGTGTAGTAAGAAGTAAATTTGAAGATATTCCAAAAATAATAAAAACTGGTATATAGACAAGATCCATATAAAATATAGAATAACAAAAAAAGCATCATAAATAGTATCAACAGGTCGAATTAACAAGAAAATACGATTTGAGAGTACTCGCAGTTACTGGCAGCTAAAAACAATTAATAATACAAAACCATGCATCAGAGACTAAAATCAACTAAAAGACATCCCAGGGATTTAGTATTTGTATATCAACAAATAACAGCTAGGGTAAAGCTGATGTCCTAAACTACCGTTATGGGCATCCAAAGATGACAACTAACATTCTTTATGAAATAGAAATAACTGCAGTTACGGACATCAGTTCAACTTTTGAAAATTTCATAATCAAGATATAGTATAGAGGGCAACAAACGACTATATTCAAGTAGTATTCAAATCTTTTAATAAAAAACCTTCTTCATCAACCACTTTCTTGACTACTCAATTCAAAGAAGATTTTTTTATTTCTATATTTTTCAAATGTGAACAGAAATTAAGTGGTGAGCATGCCTTGGTAGATTTTCACCTGTCCAAAGAGGGAAGTACAAGAAATCTTTCAATTTATACAGATCATGATTGAGGAACAGATTATTTGCTTTTTGTTTGAAACAGGTATGCATCAGTATTTACCATTGGGAATTCAAAAAAGGAATGCATGCCTGCTAAAACACAAAAACAATACAATCTTTTGAAAAGAACCTTCAGAAAAATATCAAATCGTGAGCATATCTAAACTTAAACTATTGAAAGTAGCTACATCTTAAAAACGTGGAAATATTTTTAGGAAAACATTTTTTTATAACAGGAAAACCCGATTGAAAAAAAGTCTTGTACTTCAGGAAGTATCAATAGAATGTATACATCGTCAAATATATCTTTAAAAGAGAGATGAAAGATACCTAAGGAACAGTCAAACTCATAAATCGAAAAAAAAACTGACAACGCCATGTAATGGTTAAAAATGAAAAAGACAAACAGACAAACAAAAGTACACATGAAACAACAAAGAAAACTAAAGAATAAACAACACGAACCCCACTAAAAACTAGGGGTGATCTCAGGTGCTCCGGAAGGGTTAGCAGATCCTGTTCCACATGTGACACCCGTCGTGTTGCTTATGTGATAACAAATCCGGTAAATATTCTAATTCGGTAGGTAACATTCATGAAAGGGAAGGGGATTGTAGTTACGACGAAAGGAACATATCCGATATCATTTGTGAAACGATTATTCCATAACGGTCAACCAATTCGTAATGGCGTACGTATAATTTACGAAGGGATGATTTCACTTCACCATTTGGAACTCTTGGTTTAATAGCTTCCTTGTGAGCAGCAACCCTGTATCAAAAAAACCATGATAGGAAATCAAAGCACGGGAATATCGTATCAATTGGGAGGTATATTCCGTATGCAGGTGCTGCTGGAATGTTGCTACTAAGAAATGCAAAGTTTACAATTGGAAAGCTGAAATCATCTCTTTTGTTGTAAAGTTTTGTTTTTAACCGACTTTCATTGTCAATTTTTAGATGTAAGTCAAGATATGAGGCCGACTTAACTGTATCTGTAGTAGCCTTTATCTCTAGTTCGATGGAATAGATGCGTTCCACATAGTCACTAAATTTTGAATTATTTAGTGAACGATTATTTAAAGCTACACCTGGATTTGAACAGCGTAATACAACTGTGTCTTTATCATGTTTATAGGAAAACACAACTCGATTGCATAATTAGAAAAATTATAAAGCGATTAAACTATTATATAAAAAAAGATTGTTCATCTCACGAATATTCATCTATTGTTTCCTCAGAATTTGGATTTCTTCTGTGATTAAAATTAGATTTCTTTAATCTAGCTGCGTACGTTTGTTAAATCTAGTATGTCATTCGACAATCTAGGTGTAAATTAAGTTATATCTGTGTATTTCAAAAATCAGCATAGTTTTTATTTAGCAATCTACAAATATTTTTGAGAGGTTTAGTGTTAATAATCTAGCAAAAACCGGCTTTACATTCAATTGAAGTAAAAAAAAAACATTCAGTTTTTTTATAAAAAAAAAAAAAAAAAAAAAAAAAAAAAACACACTTTTATACATAATAAATATCGTAATCAAAAGGATTAAGTGAGATATCAGAAAAGAAACTGCAATATAAAATATGACACGTCTAGAAAGAGGACAGCAAAATAAATATAAAGAAGGATTGTTTTATTCCATGTGAGCGTTGAAAGCCTGCATCAAAAGTGATTGTGCAAAACAGTAATCTCATACAAACTTGGGACTTTCTGCTGTGGTTAATTGCAAAGAGAGAATTTGAGAAGTCTAATACCTTTCTAGTCTAGTCCTGCAATTAAATATCGATTTTAGTCAAATATGTATATAACGGCTACTTAGATGAAAATATTGTTTCATTTACAAGCAGGAAACAATTAAAGAAAGGTGTAGTATATAATTTTTAAAAGGAAACACAGGCAATGCAAGTAAAAGGAATCCCAGTCTTAAACAGAACCAAAACTATTATTTAATAAATAGAAAAGGAAATATATAAAACTGCAATAAATTATAATTGACAATAGCATGCATAGTCGGATACAAGAACTCGTGGTCGTCGTTGCCGAAAAGTTTAAACACTTAAAACATATTTTAAACTGGAAAATATTCATAACCAATAAATAAGATAAGATAAAGATTATTTTACCAAACCGTCCCATATCGATATCTGCAGTAAATATGCATGTTCTGTACACAATACAAGACAACAAAATCAATACCCAACCTACAAACGCTATTAAAACACGATATTTACAATAAAACAAATACAATTTAAAAGGCCTAAGACATGCAATATTATAACTAAACTAACATAAAATAAAATGCAAATATTGTGATAAGTATAGTAAATAAAACTGTCGATTTAACGTATCCTTTAAATAAAAATACAAAATGAAGCCTCGCACTGTTTTTAACTTTTTGTAAATGAAAACAAATATATTACGAAAGAAAAAACAATACTGATTATAGATATAAATAGTTTGCAGGTTATGATTTCACAAAAAACTTATTCTTCCGATAAAAACATGAACCAGAAATGTTTGTAAGGATATAGAGTCCATAAACACAAGAAATATATCCTCTTTGTTCATTCTATCAATCTCATCATTGTGTTTTATGGCTATGGAGAAAGTCTGTATTAGTATACAAAGGACATAACACATTCACTTTTACATTTATAATTAGTGTTAAATGTTTGATGTGCGATAGGTTTGGGAAAAAGATGTCATTAAAAACGATATTGTACTCTATGAATATGAGATTGAATAATTACTTTTTTGACAATGTAAATTTATAGTTTAGTTAACTTGTTTAAAAACTGATATTCTGTTGGGGTTTGTTTTAGTATTTTTTGTACAGACATATCTTTTTGTAGAAAATGGTTGATTAAACCTGGTTTTATCTTTATCTTTTTTAACTTGCTTCGTTGTAATATACAAAAGTAATGAACGTAAGGACAGCAAATCTTTATATATATATATATATATATACATCTCCATGCCTTATATATCATGTATTGCAGTACGCCGCTAGATAAAAACTGACGAGGAAAGGTAACACATGGCCACCGTAAGCTTTACTTTTGTGAAACCCAGGTGGTCGTGTGGTCTAGCGGGACGGCTGCAGTGCAGGCGATTTGGTGTCACGATATCACAGTAGCATGGGTTCGAATCCCGGCGGGGGAAGAACAACAAAATTTCTAAAGCAAATTAACAGATCCAACATTGTTGGGTTGATGTTAAGACGAGTTGTATAAGATAAATAGAAGATGTGGTATGAGTGCCAATGAGACAACTTTCTATATATAAGTCACATTTGATAAAAGTATATCATTATAGGTCATAGTACGGGCTTTAACACAAAGCATTGGCTCACACCAAACAGCCAGCTATAAAGGACATCCAAAATTAGTGTAAAACAACGGGAAAACAACGGTCTAATCTATTAAAACGGGAAACAGAAACACTTATGAACCACATCAACAAACGACAACAACTGAACATCAGATTTATATGTATTTAAGGTTACTATTTTTCCTGAAGCAGGCGGGTCCTGAGGTGGACAAAGGGTAACAGTTCTGTTTCTATTTTGTGTACCTCGAAAATATTTATATTAACTTATTTTCTAATAATAAAAGAAGCGAACACTATTCACGGTATTGTTATCACCAATGTCAAATTTACCCCCTTTTTGCGCGCCTTATTTAGATTAATTCAATTACGTTACTTGGATGTTTTAGTCAGCTTTTTTTGTATGCATGTTTTGGTTGCTGAGTGCAAATCATTGTCACATTAAGCTTTCATGTCTGTATAGGTTGTTCACTTTATTTTGTTAATGTTACAGAACTATAAACAACTTTTTAACAAGTTATAATAAAGAAATATTAAATGTTTACCTCATCCGCATAATTGGAGTCGGCGCCACTTTCTATCAAGGCTGCTGCATTTTTTGCATCCTTCTTTTTGACACATTCAATCAACTTTTGTGATAACTGAATTAAAAAAAAATGTATATCTCATAAGACAGTTATAAAACAATCAACCTACAAAAAGTGAAAAGATAATATTTGTTATGTTTGATACATTGTAGTGAGACATTTTCTTTAGAGGGAATGTATGTCACAATTGCAGGTCATCGTGTTGACTTTACCAATAAATAAATCCTATACTGTTATGGAGCTATAAGAGATCATGTAGCTGACAAGACGGGGGTCTATTTCAAACAATTAACCATTTAAAGCGTTAAATGAGCACCCATAGCCATCTCGAAATGAACTAACAAAAAAGAATTAATATATCTTAAGACTCTTGTGGAAAAGCATGGACACTAAAATCGCTTTTACACCACAACTTATACACTACAGGTTACCTCCCTCAAGAAAAAAAACACAACTATCTTTTTTATCTATTTACGAAAGAAACTCTTACATAAAGAATTTAAACATATGCCACCATCATTCATCATTGAGTTTGTTGTGGGAATCAAAATATCCACTGTGACGTGATTTGTAAGGGGGGGGGTCTTAACGGGAAATCACGCAAATAAATTGTAAACTGTCAGATGGACACTATTCAGTAAAAGCTACGAAGATGCTTTTTATTACTAGTATGGGAATGACATTTTCCTTTTCTTTTGAATTTCTATCCTATTTCGTTATCTTATGTCTTTCAAATACTGTTAAACATCAAAACATCATGTACATAAAGTACATAAATGAAACAGTGTTGCTGTGTGATGCAGCAATGACTCGTGGAACTTCACTGTACAGAAATTTGTATAACCTCTTGTTTCATAGTTTTTGAACACTGGATTCTTAACTATAACCCATCTAGTTGAGAGCTTGTCACACATATAATACATTCACACGCAAATTCGCCTTTAGTCAAAAAGAAATAATTTCCGTAATATGAAGATGTAGCAAAATAAAAATTTAGTATTTTATTCTTTTATTGCGTATATTTTGTATAAACAATTCTGTTACACACACGGGATTACAATAGGAAAATCAAGTTTATTTATTAACGAATTATAACAACACCATACCTGTTCAAATTCATATAAAACACAGCTGTGGCTAATAATTGGTCAAAGTAATAAGAAGAAACATAATACAACGAAGCAAGCTTTAATATACTTACTTGTTCACTCGAAAGTTCAGAAATTTCTATCTTGTTCAGTCCCATAGTTGATTACATCAGCTCAGTTTTCTCAAAATCTGTAAAATAAAATTTTGAAGATGTCAAAATTTCTTACATATCACTTATTTCATTTATTGGTAGATGTTATTATAATTTCCGTTACTGATTTAAATAAAATATGAAAATGAGCAAAAACCTATGCTTGTTGATTGATTACAAAATCAGCAAGAACCAGTAGGAGACAATAATTTTGCATGACATGTCGCTCCCAGTTATAAACTGATCGAAATAATTACATGCAAACAATTCACATGTTGAAATAATTTGTTAAGCATATTTCCATAGAACATCGTGAATTTGTATTTTAGTTATTTGGACTATGAGACAATGGGTAAAGTAATCAACGCCGTAGTTACTTTTGAAAGTGATTAAAACGACAGAATCGTGATGCTCTAATACCCTGTTCATTTGGCCTTTTTAATTTTTTTGGATTCGAGCGTCACTGATTAGTTTTTTGTAGACGAAACGCGCGTCTGGCGTATATACTAAATTTAGTCCTGGTATCTATGATGAGTTTATTGAATAAGTTCACAGTAAACAATGTAAAAATAAAAACATATAGTATTGCTTTAATCGTAAAGTTGTAATACGATCGTAGGTCGATATGCGTGTAAGCAACACTTAGTATCGAAAGATAAGTGGAGTTCGATAGGTGATATTACCTTGAGAAAGTATTTTGGAATAGGTAGGTATTTAGTTTCACTTTAAACGCTTCTATTTTTGCTTAATAGACTTGTCACATATATGGATTATAAAGCTACCTTAGAAGGTAATTTTTCCTCACGCTGTGTGGATTTAGATTTCCAATATGTTTGCGTTGGTATACATTGATGAAATAGTAACACAACGTCACAAAAACAAAAACAAAGGCATATAGGTTCACATAACGTCTGAAAAACTATATATGTCTCTAAGGAAGAAGGCACATATTTTAAAACGTTCACTGAAAGTATATTTAAACCGACCGAACTCAAGAATAAAACCATAGAACTTAGTAAAGGTAAAAAACAGAACAACACAATTAAACCAAAGAACGTAGTAAAGTTAAGCCCACTGAATACTTAGATTAAACCAAAGAACGTACTATGGGTGACCCCACAAAACCCCAAGATAACGCCCGTAACGTCCAAAAGGTAAACCAACAGAACTCCAAGATAAAACCACAGAACATGGTAAAGGTAAACCAACATATCCCCAAGATAAAACCCGTAACGTTGAAAAAATAAACCAACAGAACTCCTATATTAAACTACAGAACACTATGCAAGTAATAACATAAACGATACACCATAACGATGAATCCGTAGAACGTAAAAAAAAAAGTATCTCACAACTAAAAGAACAAAAACACGGGTGTCATTCGGTTTAACGAGAGAAATGATCGTGAAAGAATAACTAACGGTGGTCAAGTATTGCGAGACGATCGTGAAAGCTCTGGTGCCGGATCGTGAAAGCTCTGGTACCGGAACGTGAAAGATATTAAATGTAAATTTTAGTTCAGAATCTGAAAAAATCGCTTAATTTTCAAAACGAGCAACAAATCCGAACAAAAATATATGTCTGTCAAAATGGTTCAACTTTCTCAACATTCGTGGTCATAAGATAAAGAAATTAAAAAAAATATGCAATACATTATGTAAAAAACACGAAAGGAGCAACGCATGTCTATGGAATTAATAAAAAGAAAACACACGCTTTTTGTACCTATAACGGTCATATATCAATATACCATGATATATTTGAAATTTAATCTTTGGTGTATCTGATAGTACAGTAAAATAAAAGTATGCTCTTCCCTTAGAACCGTTAATGTGAAAGATAATGCTTGACCAGACTTAATACTAGTAATCAAAAATCAATATTTCTAATATTCTATATACTTTTTCTTTTGAAAAAAATGAACATTAAAGCTATAATTTTTTTAATTCAACACTTTGTAAAATTCAGGCAGACTGCCATTATTTAGCTAATAATATGGATATGCAACGTTTAAACCAGAATGTTAACCATCAACCAAAACCTTATAGCAAAAAAGCATCTTAATGAACAATTTGAGATTGAACGATAACCAACATTTTTTACAACAGTACTTTTTTAAGTTCTATGTATCTTTATAAACAACGTAGCAGATGTTGATTGATTTCCAATGTGATAACTATATACTACAGACTAAAGAATACCAGAGCGCAAATGCTGAAATGTCTCGTGTGCTTAACTTATGAAAGTATATTTGTTGAACGTCTGTAATATTAAGGGTTCTACTAGAAATGTCAAAAACGCTTAAGATTGTCAATGGTTCATAAAATTAGGTCAAGGTTAGATGAAACATGCTATACAGATCTCTACAAACATCCCGTACACAAAATATAGGTGTTCTAATCCAAATAGTACCTTAGAAACTGGCAAATGTAAAAGTCATGTTTGGCCAATTAATTCGGAACATAAGGTCGAAAGTTTATGAACCCTGACCGACAGTCGGACATAGACATATTACTATCATTCAATATGTCAAATACAATTGACGTCATATATGAAACATGCAGACATACATGTACAGCATACACCAAATAACGTGGCGCTCTTTGAAGGTATATACGCAAAAGGCGAAACAACATAAAACAAACATTGCCAAATAATGTATGATAATGAGGTCAATGTTAATTGAACCCTTGCAGAAGTCGAAAATGTACACCTTATAATCATAACAACAGACAGTTATCATAAAGCTCTCTATGAATCCACGATACGGAATTGACCAAAAACTAAACCTTTTGAAAATAAAATGAGGCAAAGTCGAGGTCAGGTGAAACCTTCATCCTACAATCAGCCAACTATTATACAAATAACATATTCACAAAGGGATAAATACTAATTTGTTTATATTATTTGTACTTGAACAAATAAAATCTCCTGTTAACCCGAATCAATCATGAGCAAGCGATGGTATGGATTGTCTTTAAAAGTAGAAGATCATTTGTGTCTCCTCTTCGAGGTACATGTTTCAAGTTTCAAGTGCCGGATGTAAATTGAAGGATAATAACAATATACATACATTGGTGGATAATATACAATTTATTTTTTTGTCGACTGCACTATATATAATGTCCTACCGTGATATCGGACGTTGCGTGGCACCAAAGCATCATTACAGGTAAGATTTATTTTGATAATTATGATATATCATTTCAAAATATAAAATTGAGCCATTTCTGCTGGACTTTAGATAGAGAATAAACTATTATATGGAATCTTGCTTGCCATATATAAAAATACTCAAACATTTTTGGCGTTTTGCTGACCATTGTCTTTTCTTATTTCTTTTCTTTTCTTCCAAAAAATATTAATACTTTGAAATGCCTAAATTTATTGATCTTGGCCAATCTACCTTTTCTCTATACAAATAAGAAATATTAATTATCATAAAATTAAAGAATAATTTGGACCTCATTGTAGCATCAGATCTTTCACGATCTTCAAAAAGCGGTACGTGAAACTTTACGATCTGAAAAGTCAATTTTCTGTAAATATCTCTTTTTTTTCCCAAATTTCAGATTATGTTTATACAAAATAAGTATGGGAACCATTTGATTCATTCAAATTGAATGCCCTTATTCTGATAAAGTAGTTTATTTTATTTTAATTTGTGAAAAAATCATGTTTGTTTACATTTTTATGTCATTAAAATGTCGAGAAGCAATCTGCCTTCCGTTGTTTTGAAAAAAACTATGAACTTTTAAAACTGGATGTTCTCACATTTTGATCATAATGTTGAACTATTTTGAGACAGTTAATATTTTGTGTACATTTTCCTGTGTAATTAATTGAATTGGATTATTAACGAACATTTCATATATCTTCTCGATTAAATTTCTTTTTCACGATCCGATTCCAAAGCTTTCACGATCGTCTCGCAATACTTGACCACCGTTAGATATTTTTTCACGGTCATTTCTCTCGTTAAACCGAATGAAAGCCGTGAAGAAGAAACCACATAATACATATTCATAACCAGGTCTTGCAATGTTCAAAACAAAGAACGTAAAATAAAACTCACACAGATTAAAAAAGAAACACCATAATTATACAAAAAAATCATAACACAGTGTTGATGGACATTGGTTATAATTAATACTATCCTATTAAACAATTTCAATAATTTAATTTTCTGTTTTATTTAATTTAATATGCAAGTTTACTTATGGAATTTCACAAGATTGTGTTCTTCTGTACGATTCATGACTTTAGAAGAATATCAACTAGGAAGCCTAGCGGTCGACATAAGTTTGACACGTAGTATAGACTCTAGGCTTTTTTTTAAACCATAAGTTGTTTCACTTGTTGCTAGGTTTCTGTCACACTACCGTGTATGTCTCACATCTCAATCATGTTTCGATATGTAATTTATAGGTTATATAATATAAAACATATCAAATTCAAAGTGTATGCTTAGTTATGGATGAGGAGATACTATGATTTTGAATTAAATTAAATCATACATGCATAAATTAAATTCCTAAACTTTGAAATAGGTAAATGAAAATATTTTAAATTCTTGTACATTATAGTTTTAACATAAAGTGATGCTAAAAAAATTAAAAACGACATGTTTAATAATTTCTTGAGTCCGTAGCGTTTTTCTGGATTTACCTTCATCAGGAACGCTCAAAGCCAAACATTTGAAATTTGAAGATGTATAAGTACATAAACCGTGGAAGAGCTATATGTCAAAAATATTATTATGACTACTTTATTAAGTATAGTAATAACTTATATGGAATCCACGTCCAGTATCGCATATGTGTCATTGCAAAACCATTGAAAGCGTCATATTTTTTTTTGATAATATGTTAAAAAAACTAGACTTTTTATGACCTTTCCCGGTACCCATTGATACATCAACATCAACAACTTGTCTGTTGTGCTCTATATCAATCGATGTATATCCGCCCGTCAACATTTTTTTATGTCGTATCATAAATCAATAATTCCACATCTGATTTCAATCGTTTTATAACAGTATTTATGTTTATGAGAGTAACATCCTTGTAATTTTGCAACAGTTTGGTTTAACTTAATCACTTAGTTGATAAAAAAAAACATTTTTTAGAAATATCTTTTATTTTTCAGTGTTTTAAAGAAAAGTGATAATTACATGTAGGTATAATGTAATAATAAAATATAAACTTTTTTCCTATTATATCAACTTTTTTTAAAAAAAAAAACATGAAAAATAGCGTTCCTACTATCACAGAGAAGTTGACCTGATATGGCTATTTAAGTTCTGTTCATGTAGTCTAGCTCTTCAGGGCTTTGTCCATTTTTGGCTTTTAAATACTCGTATTTGTTTTTACTTTTATGACCAATTATTTAGGATTAGTATGTACGATAAAACATTAACTTTATGAATAGGTAATTCATACGAACCAGATTTAGTATTTCGGACAAATTCATGAAAAAAGCAAACGGACTGCTGCCCCTAACTTATGACAGATCATGATCGGAGAGCGGAAAGCAAATTAAAAATTCCTATAAATTAAATAAAGAAAAGAGTAATATGACATATCCACATTGCGTGTCAAAGTCAAAGTATTATTTGAAAGATAAACAAAACCTCAAATTATACCGGGATAATTATAATGTAATCGTTAAAAACGGGTTATTTAAATTGTTTATCCATTTATTGTAACTAAATTTGGAGCCATCATTCGTCATTAACGTTAACTTCATGACCTCATTCATATGATACCGTAGCCTTTATATGTCTACTTGAATTAAGGACTTTAATATACATAAAATATGTATATCTAACGTACAGAAACTGAATACAACTTCTGTTTTAAACAAGAACTATCTTTAAAAAAGATATCCGATGTATTTAAATTTGAGTATTATGTTTAAAACTATCATTTCGATAACCTTCAGAAGCACAATGACTAAATGATGCAGGACCTCTTTAAAATCTCCATCTGAATGTAACTACAAAAAAATCTTAACTAAGTCTGGCTATATTAAGGCAATAATATATAAGAATATTGTGATACCTAAAAAATTGATTTGTCAAAAAATCCAGTGAAAATAAAAAGAAACAAATATACATTTACTACTGTTTACATTAAAACTAATTCATGGATAACAAAGCTAGAAATTATTGGTAGTATAAGTAGTATCTTTCTATTTACATTCACCCAAAACCCCGCGAAAATCTCACATGCGTAGGTGCGTTCCCAAAGGTAAAACAAAGTTTACATTAAAAATTATATAATTGTCCCGAATAAACAGCTGTCATGGACGCAAAGAGGTATTAGAGAAACAATTATTTTAATAAAAATATAAATCTTTGTAAGATATAGTTCAAATATTTATAGTTTTTCACTTGCTTTCCATCACGATATAATTTTCGAGACGTTTTTCAAACACAACCAAATCACCCACCGTGACAGCTTTTTGTCCAATCACAGAAAGGATTTTCGAGCATGCGTATTATGTTGCCATAGTGAAGCGTCTTTAAGTTCAAAGGGCACAAACCGAAACTATACCGACTACGTCGGAAAAAGGATACACAGATGTATAGTCTTAAACAGCTTTGAGATATGCCAACATTTAAGGTTTTAATTCTAATATTTAGTATAAACATTACTATGTTCTCTTTGTGTACATGTGTAGGGGTATACTCTTCATTGGTTTTACAGTACACACTAATTTTCAGAACCATTCCTTTTTTCTCGTCCTTTATATTATATGACTATTAACTTTCAAGAAAGATACCCTATATTTTTAAGACATTCTGAATAATATATAATGTTCGTCGTCTTTCCATATTCAGTTTAGATTCCATTAAAATCCACTTAAAATTCGCGATAAGACATATTGTTATTACGGATGGATAATTGCGCATGGTTAACAATTATACGTTACCTTTTACAAAAAATCTGACATTTTGATTTTTTTTCAGTCCAAAAACAAACCTGATTCTGAAAACGTGAAATAAAAACGCACTTCTTCTGGACAAATTATATTCAAGACCATAAAGTACAAAATACTTGACTGTAAAGTAGAACATCATAGAAAACAGGTGTTTTTTTTGTTTATTTATCCTGTATATATTTTTAATGTTACCAATACGCAATTGACATGAACCAATTAATGAAATTGTGCCATGACATAGTTTTGGGCTATTTCTGGCCACAACACTATGCACAAGCTGTATTATCATAATATTTATCAAATAAAGCTGTTTATCCTTTAATCTTGACTATCTTGTTTTGATATAAATATATAATTAGATTACAATGTTTTGTTCTTTTTAAATTAATCGTATCAAATTTCTCTAAAAAAAATCCAGATCTATTTCACCTATATAGATCAAATAGATGTATTACTACGAGATGTTATCCAATACCAGGATATTTATTTTTTAATTCGGACTCGATCTCGTCTTTATGTGTTGGAATAACATAAATGTAAATACATATTTAGATCTTTTATAAAGGTTTTATGATTTTAGTGAAAAAATTCTATCTGTTAAAATATGACAGCTCGCGTCCATATGTCTCTGTAACCACGGATTTTATGAATAGCAAATGAATTGTATTAATGTTATTTTATTTGAATTTCAAACTTTTAACAACTTTTAATTGGCAGAAAAATAAACATTTGTGTATACCCTGTAATACTACACATAACTGCTCCACTATATACTTTTAGTTAGTTAACTTCAATGTCACTAGATGATTTAAAATGTTGAAGCAGATTAGTTTTCTTAAATAATAAAAAACGTTTTCAACCAAATTTTGTATAAATTATTTTAACGATACCCATGAAAGATAACCATACTTAGACATAACACTATCTTAGAATATTATAACTGCTTTTAATAAAACACTGTAATTATACTATAATTGATGTTTAATCCTTATATAAATTATTGGATTGATACACAAGTCAATTTCCTTGCAGATTAATCACTATTGCTCCCTTGATCTCAATAATTTGTTATAGAGCAACTTTTATTCTTCCGTTTTTATTAATTACACTGTTTTATTGATGAGTGGGGTGCTTGTCTGTATCCTGTAATCTAAATATTTACCATTTGTCTCTTTCGTTTCGAGTCTCTTTGTGCAGATTTTTAAGTTCCCTAAGACATGACAAATGGTCGATTATTTTGAATACTTTAACATGTTTAAGATGTTCTTAAATTGTTTTGTTTTATTGCCGGATTTGGGTTTTTTCTATCGATCTATGAGTTTCGAACAGCGGTATACTATGTTGCCCTTACTTATAGCTACTCAGCGTTTCCCATTTTATATGTATTAATACTGATTGAGTATTTTTACTTTTTGTTAAAATATATTTGTTTTTTTCTTGATGTAGATAAGCTATTGGTAAAAACCATTTCCTTTATTTTGGATATTTCTCAATAGTTAAACTGACTTACCTTTTCGGTATATTCCTAATGTTTAATGATATGGTTGAGTATATCAGGTAAGTATCTGACAACTTCCCGGTGGTTAACTGATATTTAAATTCGATCGAACAATTATAGTTTTTTTACTTGTATAGAAAATATAATAAGTATATCAAACGTTAAACATATCTATATGAAAGTTACAAATTTTGATTTTAATCGGCAACACGGGAATTTTATTACATGCTACTATAAGCACGGTTCATATGGTTGGAAAGTTATCAGTGATCATAAGATCAGGGGATTATTGGCGATAAAACATGAATCAATATCCATGATATCGGAACAATCCTGGAAAACAATTAAAACCACTATTTAAAATGACCTATTAACAGATTCATTATCATGAAGAAAAAATATTTTTTAGAAATGTTATATGATGAAATTGCTAAGACAAATGTCAAAAGTCGCAACTCTTTCAAGAATTGTAATGCATGTATTTTGAAAGGATCGTATACAATTACTTATGCTAGTAATGGTATTTTGTCAAAACGTGTTTGAAAGAGAAAAAGAATGTCATTTTTTTTCGAGATTGATGAATAAAAGTCAATTTATCACAGTAAGAGTAACTACCGTTGCCTTTAAGTAAATTGACAACGCTCTCTGCCAAGACTGCTTCGTATCGACATGGATGCTATCAATGTACTCATTTTATGTTGTTGAATTGCTCGTCATTCCTGGTGCAAGATTTGTCGAAGCTGATCAAGGATCTGAGAAAGGGTTGACGCTGGTCCACACGTTTAACCAGTGGATCTGAAAGATGTTCAATTGGATCTAAGTCCGGTGATTTTGAATGTCAAGATGGCACATTGATGTGATTTTGCTCAAGATAGTCCATTGTTAAACGCGCTGTATGAGGCCTCTCTATGATTTACTAGAATCCCTCCCTCTGTCGGTCAATAACATATATAAGATGATGTTATAGAATGTTGTATATGAACTTTTGAGCCGTTAAATTACATGAAACATAAATCATTACCGTTTCACTGTCATTAGAGATAGCAGCCAACATCATGACACTTCCCCAACCGAAGCTGTTCTGTTCTTTGACACAGGAGGGAGCAAAATGTGCATACTTGCGCCAGTTGAAATTAGTTCTTGCGTTATATTTCTGCACCATTTCATTTGACTAGATAAATTGGCGTAAATTGTGAAATTCATAACTTTAAAAACTTTTGGAATTTAGAATAAATGGTGCATCTTAAAAAAAAAAGCAAAATCAGGAAAATCATAATTTTTTCAATAGAAACGTATAATTTAAATTTTTGATCAATTTACTGTCATTAATTTTGAAGCTATAATTTTTCATTGACGTTTACTTCGTGGATTCCTTAAAATGATACTCGCACTTTTAATATATTTGTTTTGATTAAGGAGAAATTGCAAATTGCAAATTCCATTATATATCATATCTATCATACAGAAACCCTTTAACATCTGTTATGGAAATGATACTCAGATTTAAAGTCATCTAAAGTCTTCTACAGCTGTGAGTTGTGCAAACCATGCAGATTTAATTTTTGTATTTATCACAAAGGTATGTGGTAATTATACCACTGCTCTCTTTATGCACATGGAAGGGGTATATTCGTCCTTGGTTTACAAGATAAATCAAATTCTTTCAGAAATATTATCTTTTAGAAACCAGCATTATGATCGTCATGTCGTACGATTACTTCAAACATGATAGAATACAAAGAATATGTGGTATTCATCCATAATACAAAATCTGTATATACACAGCAAAAACAAATACACACAATAAGCAAAGCCTCTGTGCTTTTAATGCTGTTCTTCGTGTCAAAGTCATAATGAGACCTTCAACAATGAGTAAGAAAAAGAAACTGTCATCTCACTGCAAGTTTTAAAAACACATTAAATTTGAAAATTCAGTGGAAAATAGATATCAAGCACGGCAACCTTTCTGCCAACATGAAATATCACGAGAAACAAGCTTCGTTAATATAAATACAAAATGTAAAGAATTTATTCGCAGGATAAATAGCTACCTATATTTTCTTTTAAAGACATTGTAAATAATATATGTAACTTATATAAAATGTTCGTCGCCTTCTTGTTATTCTTGTGTTTTAGAATTTAAAAAAAACAAAAGATGTCAAAACAATTTGATGTAACGGACATGATATTGAACCCAGAGACAGGGGAGGAGGAGAGAAAGATATCTTATTCTATACCAATAGAGAAAGGAATCTTTTCATGAAAACTTGTTACTTGATTTTGATTTGATTTGCACATGAGTTTTACAATAACCCACTTTTTTCAAAAAAGGAACGAAGAAAAATATGAAGAGATGGGATGTTTTTTTTTTATTTCAGTGGATGAAACGTGATCAATTCATTTTTAAATCCAACGAGTTCAAGTCTACGGTTTTAATTTTTTTCTAACCCCCGTAGAAGTAAACAGGAGTAAAAAAGTAGAAAAACAAAATGCCGTATATAATTAACCACAGCCGAAAGAAGACCAAAAAACATGCGGACAATGCCATTTGAAAAAAAAATACAGAAAAATTTGATGTTAAACAACACAACAATACTTCAAACCGGTTTGAGACTAGCGGCACAGGGAGTGAAAACAGTTCAGGTTCCATTTTTATATCAAGACAACATTTTGCGATTAGACATTTTATTATTACGGATTGATAAATATCAATCATCTAACCATCAGATATTACCATTTGTACACACTTTAATCTGAAAACTTAAATAAAAACGCAATACGTATGTACATATTATTAACAAAACTATAGAGGAAAAAGACTTGAATGTGTAATAAAACATCACACAATACAACATATAAAACTAAAGCAAAAAGCAACATGATGAGCTCATGATGTTCTCCGGTAGAGTAAGAAGTTTATTATTAGAAGTACAGCTTGATTTTTAACTGGACTAATTCGCGTATTATTGAAATTCTCATGTGGATTCCTTTCTTTTGAAGCTAATTAATGTTACTGGTGTATGCATAGCCGTTCAATTGTCCATTTAGATTTTGAGACAAATTTGTGGTTTTTTTTTAAATTAGAGCTCTGAAAAGACACAAACTTCCGTCACACCTTTATTAGCCTCTACCATTTTTGTTACTAGTTTTAACCAAATTATCTAATCAACTGTGGAAATATATAGAATGTCTATTGGAATTTTAAAATTATTTTATTTATTTATCCAGTATATATATTTAAATGTTACCAATGCATAGTTGACATGCATCAGTATATGAAATTGTGTCGTGACATAGCTTAAAGTATTTCTTTTCGCTACATCCAGACACTAGCTGTATTGTTTAAATGTTTACCTACAATAACTGTATGTTTATCATTTAATCTTTACTGTAGATTTTTTACATAAATAGGTAACCAGATTACAATGTTTCTATTCTATTGAAATAATCTCATCAAGTTGTTCTTATTTCATATCTCTATCATCTTCATGGCACAGTATTTTAATTCGAATTGAAATATTGATTAAGACTGGAAAGTCAATTACCTATGTTTCCCATTACAGGATTTTATGTACTTGGCATTCAAAAACTTTGGTCGTGATCATGTCTCCATACTTTGATAACAGAAATGTAAATACATTTATTATAAATTTTGATGCAGTTTTGGTACAGAACAATTATAATATGGCATATAAATTCCATATTTGTTTGTTACCATGGACTTAAAAAAAACATAAGCAAATAAAAAATCATTGTATCAATGTAACTTTAATTTGAATTTCAAATTGTTGACGACCTTTAATTGACAGAAAAAAATAAATTTAGTGTATACAATATACCTATTCATGTGCAATCATATACTTTAAGTAAATAGATTTTTATATCACAAGATAATTTGAAATGTTGAAGCAGATTATTTTTCTTTCACATATAACACGTTTTAAACTAAATTTTTTATAAATTATTTGATCAGTACCCATAAAATATTACCATACTTTTATATTACGTTATCCTAGTATTCCATAATTGCTGATATTACAGTATGCAATGCATGTATATATTTTTTATTAAAGTCTCACCATTTTCGCTATTAGCAGCCAATATGATTCAGTTTTGTCAAGGAAAGCTACGATGTCGCTTTCATGCGTCGCCAGTCTTCGGAGTTCAACTTATGAATTATTTAGATGGAATCCAGACGAAAATACACATGAAACGATGATACATATTATCCAGCCCATAAAAAAATAACATGTGGTATGATTGCCAATGAGACAACTCTCCACAAGAGACCAAAATGACACAGACATTAACAACTATAGGTCACCGTACGTTCAAGAATGGGCAAAGCCCATATCGCATAGTCAGCTATAAAAGGCCCGATAAGACAATGTAAAACAATTCAAACGAGAAAACTAAAGGACTTATTTATATATATAAAAAAGAACGCAAAACAAATATGAAACACATAAACAAACGACAACCACTGAATTACAGGCCATTGTAAATTGTCTATTTTAATTTGTGTTAACAAAATTTGATGAGACTGTCGTACAAGTGAGAGGTTTAGTGCTATAAAACCAGGTTTAATCCACCATTTTACTTTTTATTATGTTGTAAATTAAATATGAGAATTTTAGTCAAATCGGTGAACATAAAGTGACAGCCAATGTCCATTTAATTTCTTTCAGATCGATTATATAAACGGTATAATGATTGGTTCTGTACGGCAGTAAGACCTATTGTGCGGGTTAGTTTGGAGTAACTTGGTGTAAAAACACACTGCAACATTAATAAAAGTGGCCGTGCCAATTTTTTTTTTTTTTTTTTTTTAAAAAGGCGAAAATGCAGCTATAAGGTATGAAATTTAAGGAAGGCGAGACATTGGTGTCAACTGTTTAATATAACAGTCCACCCATGGTGTTTTTATTCCGCAAAAATTTTCAATTTTCAAGAATTTCAAGAATTTTCAATTCACAGAAATATCAGTGTGCAAATATTTTTTCTGATAAATTTTGAATGAACATGGAAGACTGTTTCTGCCAACGTTGAACACCTACTAACAGTTTCGCGATTTTATTATTTGAAACTACGAGACAATAATTAACATAAATTTATTCCGTTTCATTATATAGAGACTACTTAACATTTGTAAATATATACTAGTACTGATTGAGTATATTGAATTATTGTCAAAATATACTTGTTGAGTTTTTTTTTTGTCTTAATAAGGTATTATTATTATAAAAAAACAATATTTCCTTATTCGAGATATGTCTCAATAGCAATACATATTAACTTACCTTTTCGGTATATTTTCAATCTTGACTGATATGGTTGAGTATATCAGGTAAGTAGTTGATAACTTCCCGGTGCTTAAAAGATATCTAAATTCGGTTGAACAATTATTTTTTTTTAATAACAAGTCAATCTTTAAACGCATTTGATATGAAAGTTTCAAATTTTATCTTATTAATCTGCAACTCACGCATTTTATTCTAATGGGCACGGGTTTTTTTCTCTTTTTTAAACACGGAACAAACAACTTGTTTAAGCACCGGGGAGGGGGTTAATATTTCGACAAATCATAAAGAAATGTAGAAAATTACAAGACATTCTCGAGTATTCTCTGTAAATAACCCAAGTTTGTTTAAAAAAAATAATGGTAATCTGTTTCAACGAACAATTTTTAATTCCAACGTGCAGAGTGATTTCTGTTTTATAAAATATGTACCAAAATTCAATAAATTAATTTGATGGGACAGTCCCAGAAGACAAATAAAAATCAAAACCAAAAGAAGCCATGGAACGTCATGGCTATTGATATTTATAAACATTTAAGTGTGTACCTAAAGTACAGTCCGGTGACTTTCAGCTTTAGTGTCAATTGTACGTCTGTGCATAATAAGGTATGTTCAATTATACCGCCATATTGGATTGTTCAATCCCAGTACAAAATCGGTCTAGCAATTTGCCCAGATCTGCAAGTTTGGAGTCAGTTTGGTTAGACTGTTTATCTATATAAAGAAAACTTGGTGATTTGTTGTATAACTCAAAATATTTAAACAAATGTCAAATATTCTGTGTTTTAGAGTCAATTTTCTCTAATTCTATGGAATGTATCCCTTTCCGAACCCATTGTTTAAAAAAATAATCAACGTGTGGTTGCCGGTGATCTCATTGGATAACTTTTAGGGTCATGACCTTTTTAGCCAACTGGATGAATCAAAATATGCTAACAGGTGTTAATAAAATTGACAACTTCGTGCAATGTGAAAAGCACTCGAAGGGGATTTTCGGTTAACAAAAATAGAAGAAAATGCTTGTTTTAATCATTAGAGAAAATGATTCTTACATAGTTACACGTGGATTATCGGATTTATCCAATCTCGATAGCTAAATTTTAAAACTGATAATTTGAATATCTCGATTGAATAAATCCGATAATCCACTGTTATGAATGTAAGAATCTATATTTATCAAATCATTTAAGGCGATGTAATTATTTGAGTAAAAGTAAGATGTATACTGAACTGACAGTGAAATTCTTAACCATATTTAAAAACAAGTTCCATGACAACATTATTTATTTTTTATTTTTCTAAAACATATTATAAAATCTTTCTCCTCTAAATTTATTTCAAAATTCTATCACAGATAAAAAAAAAAAATTATGCACACAAATGTGTTTTTTCATGAACAATTTAACCAAATTTAGGCAATTTTCAACGACTCATAGCTTATAAAATAGCACGGTGACCCATACTTTTTATTATATTTTAGAAAAAAGCATAGAAAAATCTTCATTTTGGCAACGTATAAGAAAATTCTATCTCAAGAAATATATACCTATCATCTACCTTAAATTAATGGAAATAAACTTTGCGTGTTAAACTTAATTTCATATGGGTGAAAATAAACTCATCATAGATACCAGGACTAGTATGTACGCCAGACGCGTGTTTCGTCTACAAAAGACTCATCAGTATCAGTGATCTTATGATCAAATGCACCAATACCGGAACAATACTAGAACATACTCCAGTATTGTCATGGGTTCACACGGAAAAAAAATCATTTAAAAATAACCCATTAACATCAATCCTCTAAAAATATGTATTGGTTAACTACAAGAAAATGTTAAAGGAGCATTGATCAGCATTATAGCTACGAGATATATAAAGAAAGGTATTTTTATTTGTTCAATCATTACTTTATAAAGTGAAACTAAAATATTAAATCGCTTTTAGCAGCCAATTTGGTTCAATTTTGTCAAAATAAGTTAGGAAACATCGCCGATTAGTTATTCGATTACACGTGAAAGATTTGACTTCGTTGAATCCGTATCCAAGTTACTTTCAATTTAACCCCTTAGTTAGAGATGGATTAACTTAAAGCATTAACTATTCGTGTTCAGTTATTAAAAGGACAAGAATGTCAACAAATTGAAAGTGAGACAGGGGTAATCCGTTTGATTTACTGATTCGATCTACAAAAACTCATTATAATACCAGTAAAACGATGATGAATGATTATTTGAAACCAATATGATACAATCAAACAAACCTAAATAAAATCCAATTCCACGAGTTCGCCATCGCTATTCACATCTATATTTATGTTTATATAAAGTTATTCAACCGCCGGCAGTCTTTGGATGTCCCCTATATAGTTAATTAGATGCCGACTAGACTAAATCCTACACACGAAATCCTGACCCATTTTATCAAGCCCATGCATTTTAAAGTGTTTATTTTAAACTTTTTAAAATTTAAATATACGTTTTTGTAGGTTTTAAACCAAATATAAGAAAAAAGTAAAATCACAAAAATACTGAACTCCGAGGAAAATTCAAAACGGAATCAAATAGCAAAATCAAATGATAAACACATCAAACGAATGGACAACAACTGTCATATTTTTAACTTGGTACAGACATTTTCAAATGTAGAAAATGGTGGATTGAAACTGGTTTCATAACACTAAACCTCTGACTTGTATGACAGTCGCATCAAATTCCATTATATTTACAACAATGCGTGAACAAAGAAGACGTATTAGGATTTCAATGAATGAAATGTTTGTGATACTGTTACATTATTAGGTCAGGGATTCGATATTATACATAATTACTTAAAACTAAATTCCTCCATCATGCCCATAGGCACAAAGATTTAGTTTTGCAGTTTAAAATTTGTTGTAAATATGGAAAACTTATATCAAACGGAAAAAAGACATCTCCGCAAAAATTAGGTTGTGCAATTCTGTTTGAAATAAGTTTTCTACAGCAAAACTTCCAAACAATATATATGTGTACCTGTGGGTGAATGAAGTAAAGGTTTCAATTATAATTTGCGGTTAAGAAATCCTTGACGTTATAGTTTACCAGCTATACATAAATTAAGCTAATTGTAGCCAACAACGTCACCACAGACATCGGCATAGCGCACAAGTTGGGATATATAAGCACCGTTAAACGGAACCAAAGGAATATCAACGTCCAAAACAGAAAAATCAGTTAACAATGGGGATGGAAAACCGTCCTTTTCTCCATTTTTTGTAGAGTTTATTGTGTGAAACTTATATATCTAAATCTAGGTAAGGACTTTATTTTTGTTAATATTTGATTTATTTAAAGAATTGCTAAATTCATCAATCAAATAGAATTTTTTCGGAGTTTTATTTGGTTTGGTCATAAACTGTAATTCATAACAGTACAGGAACAAGTCAATTTTTAAAAGGGGCACAATTGGTGACCATAAGAATACCTACATTGAACCTGTCGATAAACTTTATTGTTAAACGTACTAAAATTTATCAATAAAGATAATTATGTTGGTTCTTTGTATGCTATTACAGCAATAGTCTCGGTTATTTGTTAAGTAATAAAGGATGTAATAAAGGATGTAGCTTGACCATTCCTTGTATTTTTTCAAAATTTTAACGACGTCAGTCAGTCAGGTACTATTACTTTAATAATTTCGTTCGTTGTTTTGTTTTTGAGTGTTTATTGTTTTTCTTCAATTCAATACGTCGAGTGTTTATATTTTTTCTTCAATTCAATAAGAGTGTTTATATTTTAGTTGGTACTGGTACATAGTCAGGGGTTGGTACTGTTTATGATTCTGACGCTCCTTTGTGTTTTTTTGGGGTTTTTTCTTCTTCCTAGTAAGGATCCGAAATCATATATGAATGAGTATGGTCCTGTAAAAACTGTGTGCAGTGTCGGTTGATAAAGCTATTTACATTTCAAATATTCACCAATTTACAGTTAAAACTAAGTACATGCTATGTTGTTTACTTCCTTTCACGGACTTCTTTCGGAGCAGCTGTGAATTCCTTTGCCGTGTTGGCCGAGGTTGTTTAAGATGGAATTTGGAAAGAATGACTGTCCAAATGTTTCAATATTTGTTCTTTCTTGGTAATTAAGCTGTCTGCTGATAGGAATTATATATTGTTGTCTGTCTATATATATTAGCCCAGGCTGTGTTTAACCATGTGTATTACACAGTCAGGTGTTAGGTCTGTGTAGTTTTTATTGACCACATATTCCATTGTAGGTCTTGCAATGTTTGTATATATGCTGCTGCTTTTACTGGTTTAGTGCAGTCTTTCAGATTTCTTCGGATAATTACTTTTTTTTTTATATTTCCTTTGCCTATAATGTTGTCAATGAGTCTATCTCAGATCCTGGTATTGTTGCTGATTACGTTTTTGTATCTGTTACTCTCCAATTTTTTCCTACTCATTCCATATATTTTTTTCAGTTTGAATTGATCTCATCTCATCTGTATTCTGTGAATTCCTCCTTTTCCAGATGAACACTATAGTTGATTATAGAATTTATAACACGGGTTCTTATTGCTCAGTCTTTCGTTTTCGTTGTTGTGTCTTATGTGCTGTTGATTGTCTGTTTGTCTTTTTTATTATTTGCCATGATTTTGTCATTTTGTTTTCGATCTATGAGTTTGACATTCCCTCTTGGTATCTTTCGCCTCTCTTTTACATGTTATATACTATTGAATATTCAACTTTTATATTTAAAAAATCTTCTTTTAACATTTATATACGCCTCTAACAACTTAATTGACAACTACTAGTGATTTGTTACAGGTGCTTTATTATAATAATGCAATAATATACAGCTATACCAAACATAGTATCAATAAGCAACAATGAACAAAGTGTCAATATGAAACACATTTACCCAATCTAGGTAATATATATAAACAATAAAGACGAAGAAAAAATGATAATAATCAAATACATAATAAAATGAAACTGGAACATGCTCTTTGTTTAAACCACATGCTAACTAAGCACCGGATGACGTAACAATGGGAGGCAAATCTAGTACACGGTGTTATTAATTAGGGACAATGAGAGTTGCCTCCCATTGTACGCAATTGTAAAAATATATATAATTTTCTCGTTCTGGTGTCATATACCACCAATAACTCCCTCCAATTTAGACCGTATAGTAGCCCTACCCTACAAATATTGCGTTTGATGTTCTTGTTTACTTAAGCTAACCAACAAATTTGCAGAAATGAAACTTTTTGTGAAAGAGGAATATATTAAGACCATTTTGAGTCAAAATTTACTTTTCTATGAGTTTGAATCATAAATTGAGGATTGATGCGCTCCATAGAATACTAATATAAGATTTCCAGAAAACCTGGTTGGTTTTTTTTTAGTACCTCTTTTGAAGGTCTTTTTTTTTACTTAGGGGACGACCATTTGATATTCCGGGGGGGGGGGGGCAGGAGGATTTTAAAACTTAACTTGACCTTGATAATCACAAAAATAAATGGTTTGTTCTGTGGTAGTTTGAAAATAAATTACCTGACTTGCAATGTATTGAGAATAAATAACTGAGCAGGTTTAATCTAAAATATAAGATGGCACCAGATTCTTCATAATTCATCTTTTTTCCCAAAAAAAAATTGGGAAACAATTCTCAAATCTTTTGATAATAAAAGTATAGATATTGTTAAAATATACTTGTAGATATATATATAATTTTCTTGTTCTGGTGACATTGGAAATGTCCGAAAATTGGTTTAATTTAACTTGAGGTATATTTTCTCAGTAATGCTTACCTCACTTTTAGTACAGGGCCGCAAACTACATTGAGGCAAATGCGATTTAGTAATTTCGATATTAACTTGAGCACGAGTTTAAAAAAAACAGCAGCCACAGACTTAACTATGTGAATAACATTTTTGCTTTATCATGCATATTGGTCATGTTGGTCTTTTGATTGTGTCCCTAGAAACTTAAGTCTTACACTGAAACTATACATTTTGCTTTGAGACCAAAATATTGTCAAAAAAATATTCTAACAAAACTTCTAAGATTAAGAAAGGGTCTGGGGAACACCCAGAAACCATAATTTAGCATCATTTGTTCTATGGCTTCTTCAAAACCCTTTAAAAAATGTTGCTACAAAAGTGCATAAAATAGATGATCTGTCCTCTTAGTTTACAAAAATAAATACCGATCCCAAACAAACCCTCCTGTCCTAATAGGAATAGAGATTGATATATATCTGACAACAGTCATTCTGATTGAAATCAAATTCCGGAAATGTATCCGGTATTTCTTCCAAAATTATAAAACTTCATCGACTTCCGAATTCAAGATGGCGGTAGGTTGCGTGTGTTATGAAAATACTTTTGTTTTCACATATTTCTTTATTTTTAAAAGAAAACTGGTTTCGTTATCAAACAAAAATCTATAGCGAATTCATTTACTATCACCCGTATGATAAGATAAATATCCTGCATTAGATTTGTCAATAATTAAACAAGTGAAGTACACGTTCAGCTATATGCTACTTTCTTGTAAAATGTTATAAGATAAGAAAACTTTATTTTGATTCGGCATGAGTACAAATAAGCAACACCAGCTCTAAGGAGCTTTTGACCGAATATAAAAACATATAAATAACATAAAAACAGTGCATTTTGACATATAAACAACCTGTAATACAAAGTTGAAATCTCACATACATATATATATATAGCATGCAATAATAATAATCAACAAATTTTAGAATGAAGTAAAAACATGCTTGACCAGAGCAACCAATAAGCAGCATAAATATAAAACAGTTTAAGAATTATCTGCAAGCAGAACAGTGACATTCCAAACCGTTCCAGGACTGAACAAGACTTTTAAAATGTAAAAAAAATGTTTTAAGTCCTGAAATGGTTTGGAAGACTGATTCATAAAGTAGCAGCAGCAAATTTTAATGATTTTTTACCGTAACGGGTTGACTTTACCTATGGAATTTCAAGAATATTTACATACCTGAAAGAATATTTAGATTTTTTGACATTCACCAAATTTTGTTATGCACCCTTTCAGTGTGTCACGAACCTGTGAGTCTGCTAGAGACGTCCTGATTACACAATCTGAGTTCTATTATCATCCAGATAATCCTGTAGATGTATATTTTCTGACAATTTAAGAATATATAAATTTGAGGTTCATCATAACAAATGGGCTAAAATGGTTATTTACATGTACACCTCAAAATTTACTCAGAGTATAGTCCAAATAATTATGACGTCTTGAAAGGTTATTTTATGTTTTGTATTGGAATGGATGTAAGGCATTAAAGACCAAAAATTAGCATTAAAAATTAAATCAAATTGAAGTATGATATAACAATGTATAATGTAAATGTATATAAATTTTAAACACTTTATTTAAAACTCACCTTCAGACGTTACATTTGACTTCTTATACTGACACTCAGACAGTATTCTTTATCTTTGTTCATTCTGTTGTCAAGGTTGTAGGATATGCAGTTTAGATGTTTTTTTTAATTTTCTGTTTCTATTTTTATAATTTATGTTTTCTTTTTAAAATTTGTAATTGCATTGATTGTTTTTAAAGGCAGTGCTTTAAAGCCTGACTTTTAAGTCATGAGGTTCATCTTTTCATACGCAATCTTTGCAGGGGGTCTTTTGGCCAGAAATAGATCCGGAAATGTTCGAATTTCTCCTCTTCTTTTTATGGTATGATATGGTTTTTATTTCTTTCATTTACATTGGGGACTAAAGAAACGATCAGTGTGTTTTGTTTGTTTTATAGAACTTGTTATGAGTGTGTATTTTGCATTATAAGCAGTCAACCTGACTACAAACTATCATTATGTGTATTCCGTGCGGAAAGAGGTCGGGTCAATTTCGAGTGTTATCTGACATCTAAAGATTCTTTAATTAGTTCAGATGTTGATATAACAATGAAAAGTCGACTGAACATGATTAATATTGCATCTTCTATATAGTTCAAAGCGGAATTCGGTTTATGAACGAGAAACTGTAAAGCGTTTTCAATTTCGGTATTAGTTATGTATGTTGTCTACGTATTATCCTGGTTCCCGGTACTACGTTCCGGGTATTAGCTTTTTGTGTATGTGATGTGTAACATTACGATCGGGTACCAGCCAATCTACGTGTGTATGTGTACATGATTTCCCGCCAAAATGACCGTTTTACAGCTATGGAAAAAATAGTCCATAAACGTTCCGTATAATGATATGCAAATTCATAATTAATCGTAACTTTTTTTATCTTTGTATAATAAATATAACAAAATGGATTCCACAAAATTGAAAATAGCATTATTTTACGAGGATTTCTCATATTTTTCTCACTTTCGGGCGCAGTAATACGTATGTTTTGAAGAAGCTCGAAGAATTTGACAAAGTGAATTGAGAAGGAAACGGATAGATATACGTCCTTGCTATCAGGTAAAACAATTTAAATGTACAGAACAAACACATTTCCTTCACACAAATAGTACAGGCTTAAGCTTTTTATTGTCTTATACACGACTGTAGTCTAGTCGACGGCGGTGACCTACAAGGTACGGGTCATACTGGGTCAAGTCTAAATATGTAAACATATCCACGTGCTATTAGGTAGAAAGCATCGTAATGCAATATCTACAATTTTTCCTCCTTTATACATCGTTTAACCAGATATATTTCTCCTTTATAAATCGTTTAACCCGATATATTTCTCTCAAATACACTTAAACACAGGTTGTATGTACGTATCTTTTTCTAGTGTTTTCTTGTCCTTATTAAAGTTCATTTGTTGATGTTTAAATATTTTTGAACGACTGAACACAGGAGTGAATGAATGCAACAATTATATATACTGAAGACTTGGGCTGTACAATGATAGTGTACGTATATCATACTGATAATTATTCTAGCAGTAATTATGTTAATTTAGGATGTAATGACAGGAATTCATGAGCTATGCCTCAGGCTTTCTGAAAAAAATATCAATGACAATGTAAACAGGAACAAAACATTGACACGAATGCTGCTCTCTTCTATGTTATAGTTATTTAGGTATGTGTGTTGCACAAGTTTCAAAAAAATTAAGTTATAAAACTTTTTTTCAGGGCACAAACCCACTTTAAAGAGACTTGTCTACTGCCATACCCATCCTAATTTCATCCACCATTTGCAAGCAAAAGACTGAATGGTTTGCAAAATTAAAAATCAGGACGGTGTCCAATTAAAACAAAAGAAATAAACTGGATGAATATTGTAGGAGAAATCTAGAGGAAAGTTTTGATTTGTGAAATTGGTTTTCCTGAAAAGTCATTCATCCTAGCCTGCAGAAAGGAACTATAACTGTCCACCACCAACTGACGAGCTAATGTTGAGCTTCACATATGGAATTACTCAAATACCATCAATGTCTGTGTTTTCAGCACAGATTCCACAAGTTATGACACAGCTGTGTTTTTTTATACCTGTTTATAGAGTTGTATACTAAATTTTTTTTTTTTTATCATTAAATATATATTGTGTCATTTAAGAACTTGTATTTTGCCAAAAGATGCATACTAGTGAATGAAAGTGGTGCAGTTCATTTTGCTTTGGTATATAGAATTGAATTACAATTGTTCATGTTATTGGAATACTTATAAAAATAAGGAGATGTGGTACAATGTATATGATATTTAGTGAGTTAATCAAGCAAAAGTGAATAAGAAATTGGTATAAGCAGTTACAGGTACATGTACTACTGTACAATCTCAAACAATGAGAAAAACTCATACCGTAAAGAGAATTTCATATTTACAAGTAAGTTTTGTTTTTGCGTTGAATAATTTTCTTCTATTGTTTTAATTGCAAATATTGGAAGTGGTTAAAATGCTAATGAGACAGCTGTTATGGCTACAGAGCCTTAATTGAAAACTTCTTTTTCATTCATACCAGTAGATTTTGCCTACACTTAGAAACATATCTGCCAACTTTTCAAAATGCACATGGTGGTTTTACATGAAAGATGGTTCATATAGTCATACAAAACGTTCAAGGGGGCCTTCAAATGGAAGCAGGACAAGTCGCCCCACTGGCTAATCGCCCCACTTTTTATAAAACCGCCACAAACTGATTTATCAAATCGCCCCACATGTGAAATTGGTTAAATCATGTTTAATATTACTCCTGCCAACTCGCCCTACTTATAAAAAAACGGTAATATTTAGATTAATAATATATATATAATTAAAAATAAAAACTCGCACCACTTTAATGAAAACTAATGTACACAGAATACAAACAAACCGAAAATTAATTTACTTACTATTATTGATATATACTGAAATTATAATTCTAAAAAAAACCTGATTGTTGAAGAATAACTAAGTTTTGAAGCTTAGTTATTTGCATAACAATTGAAAAGAAACCTGTTAAATGTATCATTATGCAATATATGGAATTGAACTTATATTCGATGGGATAACATCTTTTTCCATAAGTGGGGTGAGTTGGCATTACTAAATTCATCCTGGTTAATAATATATTTATCTAGATTTCACCGATTTCCATTAGGTGGGACCAGTTGGCAGGAGTAATATTAACGGGATTTAACACGGTTCACAAGTGGGGGCGATTTGGTAATCCAGGTTGGGGCAGTTTTTTTGTTGAGCCTGCAACTTTTGTCGCAGAAAGCTCGACATAGGGATAGTGATCCGGGGGCGACGGCGATGTTAGCTCAGTTCTTAAAAGCTTTATATTTTAGAAGGTGGGAGACCTGGATGCTTCATACTTTGTATATGGTTGCCTCATGTTACGAAGTTTCCGTCAGTCACATGTCCAATGTCCTTGACCTCATTTTCATGGTTCAGTGACTACTTGAAAAAAAAAGTTAAAATTTTTGTAATGTTAAATTCTCTCTTATTATAAGTAATAGGATAACTATATTTGGTATGTGCGTACCTTGCAAGGTCCTCTTGCCCGTCAGACAGTTTTCACTTGACCTCGACCTCATTTCATGGATCAGCGAACAAGGTTAAGTTTTGGTGGTCAAGTCCATATCTGAGATACTATAAGCAATAGGTCTAGTAAATTCGGTGTATGGAAGCATTGTAAGGTGTACATGTCCAACTGGCAGGTGTCATCTGACCTTGACCTCATTTTCATGGTTTAGTGGTTATAGTTAAGTTTTGTGTTTTGGTCTGTTTTTCTTATACTGTTTGCAATAGGTCTTCTGTATTTTGTGTATAGAATGGTTGTAAGGTGTACAGGTCTACCTGGCAGGTGTCATATGACCTTGACCTCATTTTCATGGTTCAGTGGTCAAAGTTAAGTTTTTGAGTTTTGGCCTTTTTTTCTAATACTATATGCAATAGGTCAACTATATTTGGTGTATGGAAATATTTCATGATCTACATGTCAGTCGCGCATGTTTTATTTGACCTTGATCTCATTTTTTACAATTCATTGCTCAGTGTTAAGCTTTCGTGTTTTGGTCTGTTTTCCTTAAACTATAAGCAATAAGTCAATTTTATTTGTTGTATGGAAGAATTGTTAGCTGTACATGCCTACCTGGCATGGTTTATCTGACCTTGACCTCATTTTCATGGTTCAATTGTCAACGTTTAGTTTTCTTGGTTTATGTTAAGATTATGTGACAGTTGTAATAAAGCTTTATTATTAGGATTATCAACAAAATATCAATGATTAGTAAAGAAGGCGAGACATTTCAGTGTGTGCACTCTTGTTTTTAAAGTGGGGCGATTTGTCATGGATTCCCTTCAAATATATTCTAATGTGGTTTTTGGCTTCTTCGTGCATTAACAAGCTCATAGCCATTGTTGAATTAATTGTTTTCTTTAAAATAGTCGACAAAATTGCTCTTACAAAATTTCCCTTTGGCAGCCTTGAGCTCGATGGGGGAAATACTCTGCAAATACTGACAGTTGCCAGGTATGGTCATCAAAAAAGTTGACATGTTACTATGTACATTTACCATTATGTTACTTGGTGTTCTTGCTATAAACACAGTACAGAGACTAGTCAATCTTTGTGAACTATTTTATATGGGAGTCATAGAATATTCATATACAATCAATAATTAAAAATAGTCTATTTATATTGAAAAGGAAAAGTTCTTATATGTCTAAAGAAGAGGGACGAAAGACACCAAAGGGACAGTCAAACTCATAAATTTAAAGCAAACTGACAAGGCCATGGCTAAAAATGCATTTCATGGGAGGCACAGAAAATATACTGTAAACATAGACTATAGATATAGGTGAACTAGGTACAAAAGAACTCTTGAATCTTAAATTCTACAAACCACCTCTGTTCTATGGAAGATAATGGTATAACTGGACTAGAAATACACACAACCTGTAATTAACTGCCTTTACAGCGCTTTCGCGCTTTGATTACATGTATGCAAAGTTCAGAGATAATGCCCAAGATAATTGTTGTTAATAATAATATAATTTATAATTAGTGTACACCAAACTTAATAAAACATGTGTTTGAATAATTTTATTTTAGCAACCACCTGATTATCCAACAGGACCACCAAATCCAGCTTCAAGGTCGCCTTTTGGGGTAAGTACTTAAACTAGGAAAATTTAGATTTTTTATGTATTAAATTATTATAAAATATATATATATGACTATGATGACATTACTCCATTGTATTTAAACAGCCATGGGACATTAGGTTTGTAAAACAAATTTTGAATTGTTCCTGCACAGTAGTCTAAGAAATACAAAAGTACTTCTTAGTTTGCAATGCTTTTAGACTCAAACATAACTTACATAAGAACAATTTAATTGTTTTCCCTCCATTAACATTATGTACGTATACATGTATAATAAACATCAACAAATATATTTGATATTTTTGTGTTCGTCATTTAGTTTTAGTTACTATTTAACAATCATTGCATACAATTATGTTGAACTCCTAGTACATTTAGTATTTATAACAGGTTTGGTTGGAATGGAACAAAACAAATGCTTAAAAAAAATAATTAGTGATAACATTTAAAAAAGTCCATAAAACAATACAAAATGTTATCTCATTAGAAATAAGTTAGCATCTCTGCCCACTGTCAACAAGAAAGAACAAAATCCAGGAATTATGTAAATTAATAATCTCATTAACAGAATATTGGTACACCTTTAACATTCAGGTCTGTTGGGGTCACAAAAACATCAAAATAACAGAAAAGACAAATGATATACATTTGTACATGTACACAGGGATCTCCATGGATGAAAATTGAACCATGGAGGAACTTTCACTAGTTTTTGTGTCAAGTTTTTTGTTACTCATTTTGCTTGCCTTTTTTGGAGAAATGCATACACTTTTTTTTTGTATTCTATTTATTTTTGAATTAGTATGCACATGTCTGACTGTAGAAAACATTCGTGAGGTATTAGTTTTACACCTCTTTCAAATGATTGTAAGGTTTATTTATTATTTACAACTAAATGTTATGTATTCTAATTGTTAGATGCCACCTGGCATGCCTGGAGGACCACCAAGATTTATGCCACCAATGGGACCAGGAGGGCCTGATATGAATGCCCCTCCAATAATGCCACCTGTTATGCCACCCACAGGTATAATACAAAATAATTAGTTATCATGCTGTTATGGATGACTATTGCTAAAAATTATGTACTGCATGCATTGTCATTGTCTTTCTGGCATTAACTTTTTCTTTGATTTTATTTCCATTCAAATTTAAAATAAAGATTGAAAATGTCTTCTTTAAACTCTATCATGTATGTCATGTACATGTATGTACAGTATTTATTAAAATGATGAGTTGAAGAATTTGTGTCAAGAACATGCGTCACTGAAAAGGCTTCTTTGAAACAATGTCATTAAATCATTGCCCGATCAGAATTTGTATTTAACACCCCTACAAATATTATCTCAATATCTACACACTGTTACTTGTACATTTGTTAATTATAGAGTAACACATTAGTTATAATACATGTACACAAAAATGATAAGTCTCAAAAAATTATACAACCTTTTATATTACACCTTACGAATAATAGTAGCCTATAGGAAAAACATAGTCAAAAGAGAACATTTGAAATGTAAAAAAATATTTGTCATAGTGCTGTGATATCTAGATAAACCAAACTCATAAGACTACATATTTTTTTTGTATGACCTATTTAATTTAAAAACTTTGTTTTTGTTTTATTTTAGGTTTCCCAGTTCCACCTGGAGGAATGCCACCAGGGGGAATGCCACCTGGAGGCTTTCCACCCGGAGGGATGCCACCAGGAATGCCACCTATGTTTCCTCCAGCAGGTATTTTTTATATTATCATTTTGTTTATATTATCTGATTCCTTGTCAGTATTTGACAATAGCTCCTTTTGATTTGATGAGTTCTTCACTGTTTGTAGTAGGTTTTGGATTTTCAAATATTATGACCTTGAGCATCACTGAAAAGAAATTAATTTTCTGAATGGCATCTGATGTAATAGAATTGGAACCTTTAATTTCATTTCATGTAACAATATATTTTTCAGTCTGTGTGATGATTTATTTTCACATGTATGCAAACATTTAAAATGTAAACCAACTGAGTCACAAGTGATTTATTTTTGCAAATTTTAAGTAGAAGGACAACTATACATAAATCATCCAGAATATGTAAAACTTAGATCTTTCTATATTCAACTACATCAAGAAAGTTTGAGACTCACAAACTTTCACAGGACTTAAAAAGGCAAAACACAAAATAGTGTCTATGAAAATTAGTTGGTTACTGACATTACAAATTGTGAAGTTAACACCGTGAGATGACTCAATGTACATATTAAACATTAAATGGAGTTCAATTGTTAAATTGTTTACATATGTTTTGGTGTTGTCCACACAGAAATAAAATTATAATTTTCCTTGCAGGAGTAAATCCCGCTGTGGCAGCTGTAGCACAGACAGGCTCAGCATCTAATTCTCCTTCGTCTGGTGACGGGAAACAAGAAAAGGTAAACTAAACTTACCCCTGCTTCACTTATCATGAATGTATTTATGTTCAAAGTGCTTTTATTTTATTTTATTTTTTCGGTTTGTGCCCTTTGAACTTAAGGACGCTTAACTATGGCAACAGAATACGCATGCTCGAAAATCCTTTCTGTCATTGGACAAAATGCTGTCTTGGTGGGTGATTTGGTTGTGTTTGAAAAAACGTCTCGAAATTATATCGTGATGGAAAGCAAGTGAAAAACTATAAATATTTGAACTAGATCTTACAAAGATCTATATTTTTATTAAAATAATTGTTTCTTCAATAGCTCTTTACATCCATGACAGCTGTTTATTCGAGACAATTATATTATTTTTAATGTAAACTTTGTTGTACGAACGTACATGACTTTTAGAACACACCAGTCCTACGCATGTGAGATTTCCGCGGGGTTTTGGTGAATGTAAACAGAAAGATACTACTTATACTACCAATAGTTTCTAGCTTTGTTAACCATGAATTAAGTTTAATGTAAACAGTAGTAAATGTATATTTGTTTCTTGTTATTTGCACTGGATTTTTTGACAAATAAATTTTTTAGGTGTCATCACAATATTCTTATATATTATTGCCTGAATATAACCAGAATTAGTAAAGAATATCTTGTAGTTACATTCAGATGGACATTTTATTAAAGAGGTCCTGCATCATTAAGTCATTGTGCTTCTCGAAAGGATATTTTTAAACATATGCTCAAATTTAAATATGTTGGATATCTTTTTTAAAGATAGTTCTTGTTTTAATTTCAGAAACATCACTTTTCAAATTTTGTCTCTAAAAGTTTTATGCCAAGAATAAATCATTTTAATTGTAATATAATTAACAATATCAATGTATAGGGTAAGAAGTTTTATTAGATAAGCTACTGATATTGGGAGAAAATAATTTGGTCTGATAATTTGGCAATTGATGTGCAGTTAAAAATTATTTGTGTGTTTATTGAAGCTATGTTTTTGGTCAATTCAAAAGTACTGTAAATTCAGAAATTAATGTGAGGTGTTTATTATTGCAAATAATGCGACTGAGTTGTAAATGCAATAATTTAAACACGCATTTTGAAATATTTTATATGAATTTAACAGGATTTTTCTCCAAATCATAAAAATTCAAATCGCATTTTAGGTCTTAAATGACAGTCACAATAATTTCTGAATTTACAGTATGCAATTAATAACTTCGTTAATGAAATATACTTTTATATTTTAGAAAAGTGTGTGGTCAGAACACAAGGCACCAGATGGCAGGACATACTATTATAACTCTGTCACAAAACATTCCAGCTGGGAGAAACCAGATGATCTCAAAACAAAGGCAGAAGTATGATTAATTGGAGACTTTAAAACTTAAAATTTATTAAGGCAAAAGCATGACTGTATAAATTATGTCAATTTTGCAAATCGTTTTTTGTGCTTTCTGTGAAGTATGAAATACAGGGTTATGATGTTGTTTAACTAAAGGACTTCGTTATGGATTGGTACTAATCAGTTTGATTCAATATTTGATTTTTCTGACTTATTATTTTATTTGAGAAAATGAATTCTTATGAACTGAAATGATTAGTTTGTATTCACCTTATGTTATAATATATTTCAAAGTTCTTTCCTAGATTTTTTTTAGATGTAAGAAAAGTTGAAATGTTATTTTTTACTAGTTATGGACAACAGTAAGGACACTTACAAAATATCAGTTATCTCTTCATATGACTTTATGTACATTACAGCTAAAGCTATCACAATGTCCTTGGAAGGTATATAAATCTGATACAGGAAAAGTATATTACCACAATACAGAAACAAAAGAATCCAGATGGACTAAACCAAAAGAATTGGAAGAATTAGAAGGTAAAAAACCCTCATTTGATGTACAATGTAAAACTTCAGTGATATTAACTTCCTTGGCCTTATGTAGACCAAGTATAGACTCGTGTACAGTGATTGATTCACTCATTCATACATACTTGCATAAAAGAATCAGCAGTTTGATATGAATGTAATCCTATCAAACATTTATATCACCAATATCTAAGATAAATCTAAAAATTAGTATTATCGACTTTTTTTGATAGGAATTATGCCCCTTTTGAAATGTAATTTATTTGAAAAATTGCAAATCCTTGTTAGCATCTTCATCCCTACAGTTTTGTCAGTATTGTATGGAGTTTATATCAACTAGGTCTTGGATGAATATGATAATCTGTACTGACCACACATTTGTTGATGAGTTTAGTTCCTAAAAAGAAATTATATGGTAAATTACATTGTAAGTGACCATATACAACATTAGTTGTGGGATATTTATGAACAATTTGAAAAAAATCAAAAATATAAATTGGAGTCATTGTCCTTCATTTGTCCTTGGATGATAAAATATGTAGAACATCAAGGAACATTTGAATTATGTTCTTTTAATTATCATACCATTGTTATAAAGCTTTCCCCCATCAAAATTGTTCATTTTCATCATGAATTATACTGACATTATTATTTATTTTTTAGCTATGAGCAAACAAGACAAGTAAGTCTTTATTTTAAAAATATTTCGATTATTTTAATTTTAGTTTATTTTTAATAACAATGTGAAGTGATATTTTCAACTATTATTAGAATACTTACAAAGAAGACACATGGCACATAAACAAAAGCAAATAAAAGTTATAGCTTAAAAAATATTAGTGATCGAACAAGCATTATAAATCAGAGTGTGATTATAGAAAAATTCTTCTGATATTTCTAGTATTTCATGCATGAGAGGTACATGTGGTAAGGATTTAGGTTAACAGAGTTATTTTGGAAGTTAAGTTGAGTCTCAAAGTGACTGTTCCAGCGGAAGCAGATTTGTTACAATTGCTGTGGATTTCTATTTTTTTAATTAACTTCCACCGATTTGAAGTTTTTTGTCTCGCCTCAACTTAGTCGAAATATTGAAACCTAATTTAATGTGAAATGTTGCTATAAACAAATATATTACCATTAAACAGGAATAACCCATTTGAAATTACAAATACAAATGTATATTTCTCTTTAAACAGCATTGACCTATAAAGCTACAAATATATTACTCATTAAATAGCATTGACCTCTGAAATTACATCAAATTTCGCATTTATCAGCATAGACCTATGAAATTACATGCATATTACTAATTAGATAGCATTGAACTCTGAATTACATGCATATTATTGATTTTTGTTATGTTTTGTACCATTGAAGCTGAATTTATCAATTGAATTTAAATGAAACAGTATTGTGTAAAGGAAAAAAATACAAGCCTTAAAAATACAGAAGATTTAAAAGCTTATATTTTTTATTGAAAATGAGAAGAACTCAATGTTGTTATATTTTTGATAGAAATACAGGCCATGATACCACATCAACAGATTCATCATTAAAATCAACAACAGCACCAAACCAACCATCAAAACCATCATCTGCCATCCAGGCAGCCATGGAAGCTACACTAGCATCTATTGAGTTACCTCCCCCTAACTCAGGAATAACACAGCCAGCAGATGCTGACACGGCAGAAAGGTAGGAAGCACTTTTATAAGACACCTTTTCTATTTCAGTTCATTATGCATAATAAGTACCTCTGGGGGTCATTGAGATCTTTTCCCATTGTTTTTGCTGTGATAGTTTTGTTCTACATTACCTTATTATGACCTAATTACAGCTCTCAGATTTTATTTGAAAAAAACTTATATGTGAGTTTTATTCAGAATGACAGTCTTTTAACTTAACACCAGATCTGAGACAATAAGAAAAAAAACTTGATTGCTTTTCTCACTTTCGCTGTACCGGCTCAAGCGAGAAAATCAATCTCTTTGAGATCTGGATGATCAACGATAATCTATAATTACATGCTATCCATAAAAATTTCCAGAAATTTACAAATGTAATATATGCTCAGATATATATTCAAGTCACAAAATAATGTTAAATTTGTCCAGAAAATTACATAACTTTTGGCAGGTGCAAGAATCTAAAATCTGTTCTAAAAATATAAATGATGTCATTGTTACAGTCATCTTTAAAACTGGGACTAATCTCTCATTGTTCAGAATTGTAGTTGAATCAATGCTTTATTGACAATGCAATCTTTAATTTTACTTACAACACATAAATTGAAGCAATATTTACCCTTCTATGCTTACAAGCACTTTAATTCGGTGATTTAAAAAAAACCTTTATGACTTCAGAGAAATGTTTTTAATTTTGTTGTGTTTTTCAGTTCCAGTGAAAGTGAAGAAGAAAGACCAGTGAAAAAAGAACAAGCTCCACTTGTATTTAAAAATAAAAAAGAGGCAATGGAAGCTTTCAAAAATCTGCTTCGTGATAAGGTAAATAATTGCAGACATGTCAGGGTATTTGTTCCAACTCATTATTTCAAAATGTATATAATTCATAGAAAAAAATATTTATAATTTCTTTGTAAAACCAGAAGTTTTGAAAATTCTTCATCAATGATTATGTTGATCTAATGTTTTATATGAATTGAGAGGTGATCTCTTACTATCAGACCAAGTTGAATGATTACAATGCAAACTTGAAATATATGTCACAGAGGTATGTGTTTAATGTGTTCTCAAATTTATCAATAATATCAACATAACCGTCATGAAAATATCATAGTGTAAAAATCGACCTTCAAAGGCTGATATATTTTTTAATTATTTATTGTCATTGATAAACGGATAACTTTAGTATGTATTATGATAGGGTGTGTCATCTACTGCATCATGGGAACAAGCTCTGAAAGTGATAGTTAATGACCCTAGGTATGGAGCTCTCAAACAGCTGAACGAAAGGAAACAAGCATTTAATGAATACAAGACAAAGAGGGCAAGAGAAGAGAAGGTATTTACAAATCTTTACAATAACAGTTGTCTAATATTAATATCTGTATAATGTTAATAGCAGGATTGATATTATTCTTGTTAAGTACACACAAAAAAAAAGAACTTCCTTTAGTAGCAACTTATCAATTCAAGCCTGTATTGTCCATAGCGTTAAAAAAAAATTATACCCCACCTACCATAGTAGAGGGGCACTATGTTTTCTGGTCTGTCTGTCCGTCTTTCCCGCTTCAGCTTAAAGTTTTTGGTCAAGGTAGTTTTTGATGAATTTAAATTCCAATTGACTTCAAACTTAGTACTTATGTTCCCTATGATGTGATCTTTCTAATTTTAATGCCAAATAAGAGTTTTTACCCCATTGCCATGGTCGACTGAACGTAGAAAATGATAGTGTGAGTAGGGCATTCATGTACAGGGGACACATTCTTGTTCTTTAAAACAATATGTTGTTTGTACATGATTTTTTCCATATTGAAATAAGATGATAATAGGGTAACAGAATTGATTTTTGATGTATTTAAAACTTAAAGACTTATGATAATGGTAAACATCTGAACACAAAATTCATGCTACAAATATTACACTGTTTTAAGTCAAAATAAATGTGAAACAATACAAAGAAATGAACAGTAGTGCTCGTAAAAAACATGTTAAAAGAAATCATTGACAAAAATGATAATCTATATTGAGAACTGTGAAACTGAATCAAAATATTGTTATATGTTGATGATAAATTAATTGGATATTTTTGTCATTTGTTTAGGAGGAACAGAGACTTAGAGCTAAGCAAAACAAAGAAGATTTAGAACAGTTCTTACTGAGTTGTGATAAAATGAACTCTAACATTAAATACTGGTAAATTATTAGTTCAACAGTCAAATACATTTCACTCAAAACACTCTTTCTTATTATTGTTTTCATATAAATGAACAATTGCTACTTTTGGAAATTTAGAATATATTCAAGGTATGATGATAAAGACATTATCGTATTTGTTTCTGGCACATTTAATGATGCTTTCTAATTGACTATATAAACTATTGTATATTTTTGTCCTAAACCTGCCATATTTAAAGTAAAGGAAATGTTGTATGATTGCCAATGAGACAACTATCCATGAAAGTACAAATAAGTGGAAGTAAGAAATTACAGGCAACAGTATGGCCTTTAACAATGAGATAAATTCATACATTATAGTTGGGTTTTAAAGGAATGTGAAACAAATCAAAAGAGAAAACCAACTGCATAATTTATAACAAGATAAATTACCAAACAAATATGACAGACATGACCTTAATTTATTTTTTCAAATAGAATTTTTATAAGCTTTTGTGTCAGACTATATTACACCAAACTTCAAACAATGTAAGAATCACTGAAGCAATATTGTCACATGGTTTCAAGGTTTTGGTATTAAATGTTTTCTGATTGAAAAGTTAGGTTGGAATTAAATATATTGAATTTATTTACATCTGTTCATAATAACCAATAAAACAATAATCATTTAAATACTGATACATATGCCTATTTGTATGTATGTATGTATTTGAGTGAACCGTAATGACATTTGACCAACTTTATATTATCATTGATGAATAAAAAATGGCATCTTTATTTTTGTTTGTGTTTTTCAGGAAAGCTGATGACATGTTTGGTCACCTGGATGTTTGGGCCAATGTACCTGATAGAGATCGGAGAGATTTATTTGATGATGTCATACATATGCTTGCTAAGAGAGAAAAGGTGACAAAATCAGGCAGATACATAATTTCATTAAAGTCACACACATATAATATATCATTACACTTACTAATATACACTGCTACTTAACATTGTATTAATGTTGCTGTTGTTTCTTTTTCATATAGATACTTATTCTGTAGTTACCTGTATTTAATTTTAGTAAAATGTAGTCAAATCAACATTAGTAGATTAACATTGCCTTTACTGCTTTCACTAATCATGTCATTTTACTGCTACAAAAACACTATATGCATCTTATTTGCTGTTGAATAAAGGAATGATTTAAAAGTATGGTTATACATGTATCCAGATATTGTGTTATCTCAATTGATCACATAGCTTGCATTCATACCTCTTATCCACTATTGAATTTTAGTAAAATTTTAGAATTATGATTAGAAAAATATGAATGAAACACATTGACTATTATATTTCGCATAAACTTTTCTCAGGAAATATTAGGGGTAAGAAATCAATGAGGAAATAAATTTTACCTTTTAATTTTGTAAATCATGAATGAAAGGAATATTTTATTTGATAGTTATTTTGAAAGAAGAAAAAAGAAATACTATGTTTGGAGGAAAACTAATACTTTGTAGTTTATCTGAAATATTTGTCTTTTCCATTATTACATTGACCTTATTCATGATATTGCATTAGGGACATTTTCTCCTATGGGTGGTGGGTAAGGCTATGGATAACTTACAGATTGGTGCAGGTCTAAATATACATTTTCAGTAGTTGCAATAAGGATGTTTGCAATATCAATGAAAGTTTTGCATAAAATTAAGCAGTCCAAATTATTTCTAGGCCTGTTATTGTTAAATGCTGTTATAGTCATTACTCTGACAAAATTGCAAGATCTAAACTCATTGAGCATGATTTTTTTTTTTGTTAAGAGTATAATCTGCACCGATCTGTAAGTACAGAATACAAGGTTAGAGTTGCTAGAATTTATTGCATGTTTTTGTTATCCCTCTGCGCTTAGGAGGGGATGTTCTGAGTGAAAATTCTCTAAAGAAGGGGAGTATAAAGGTTTTCCTCTGTCCCTTCCTTCATGTGTCTTTATCAAATCTGTCACATTATTTTTCTCAGTAAATACATATGGTAGATTCTTGATATAGAGCAGAAAACTTCATTTGGTTATGACGTTCCTTGTGAAAGTTATGTTCCTTGGAGGTTCTATTTTTTTTGGAAAACTTATATCTATAGAATGACATGCACATTAGTACATTTTTATCAAATTTTCTAACCAACTATAAATCACAGCTGCTTGATAAATAGCATTAAGTTATTGGTTATGCCATAACTTGTGATATAATTATACTTCCTTTCATGTTGAACTGCAAAAGACTGATGTCTTTAAATTCATGACAATAATATATTAGATTGTTGATACCATGGCAAAAATAATGTGAGATTCCTGTGGTGTTAGGTGCATGTTTATTTGCATGTTGCTCTAGTATCATGTATCCATTATCTATAATACAGACATTAAGGACAATCTTTAGATGAACTACATGTATATTACAAAGTTTTGTTAGGTTTTGAGTGAAGAAAGATGAATTTAATTCAAATTAAAGGGGCACCAACTATGAGATATATTATATATATATATATATAAAAAAAAAAAAGGATTTTCTTTGTTCAATCATTGATGAAAAGGAAAAAGGAAAATAATAATTTGCTTTTAGCAGCCAGTATGGATCAATTTGATCAAAAGCTGTTAAGAAACATTGATGATGAATTATTCACTTACAAGGGAAAAATTTAACCTCATTGAATCTGTTTTCATGTGACCTTCAATTGAAGCTTTACACAAAAAATGTTATACAATTCAAACTAGAAAACAAACAGCCTAATTTAAGTAATAAACATAAAACTGATAAAAGGATTATGATTTACAGCAGGAAATAGTAATCACTGAATTACAGGCTCTTGGAACAGGCACATACAAATGATTTATATGTTAGGCAGGGCTTCCAAAATTTTTCTGAGCCAGCCGGACATTTTATATCTGATCCGAATTTTAATCCCCAAGACTAAGTCACAAAAGGCAATTATGGTAATCAGATGGCCATCCCAATGATTGACATTAGATTAAAAACGATATTAAACTTTACTTTGATATGAATTTGATGTTCTTACATAAACTGTTAAAATTGGCATTGCATCATTCAAAGTGTGCACATCAGTGTACTCATATCTGCATTAGACTCTTTAATTGTGCAAAATGACGTTGTCAAGAACTTTATTTTCGTTTTTAAAGTCACATTTTTCAAAACCGGATGTTGACTTGACAATGGTAAAACATGGACCATAAACGGATACGTAAAATCCGTGTACGTTTAGGTGTCATACCACCAATTAAAAGTCCCTATCTGTTCAACCAAATTTTACAATTTTCACAGCTTTCTAAATATTTTACCTTAAGTTTAACTTCATAGAAACCAGGTATATCCTGAATCCTACATGTATCAGCTTTCTACATGCCAATTTTCAACAGGTGTTTAAAATCATATAAAAAAGAAAAGGTGTTCCGAATAGAGGTACCACTAAAAATAACCCCTGGTTTTCTTGAAATCTTAAATTAGTATACTATGGAGTGCATTAATCCTCAATTTTGAATGCAAACTCATAAACAAGTAAATTTTAGCTCAAAATGGTCTTAATATATTTCTCTTTCATCAAAGGTTTCATTTCTGCCAATTTGTCGGTTAGTTTAAGTAAAAACTGACATCAAATGCACTATTTTTTGTCCGAGTAGGCCTACTTTCACATACGTTCTAAATTTGAGGGAGTAATTGGTGGTATGACACCTAAACATAGCACGACTGAGCGAAGAAGCTCTTTCCACGTTATTTCTTCAACAAAATACTTGAAATGAACGTTAGGTACAGGTATCGATGATAGTTTTAGAATTTTGAAGAAATGTAGGATGCATAATTGAATTTCCCACCTCTGCACATGCGCACACGTGTTCTTGTTCATACAACGTAGTTCTGACGATTTTTTCATGTAAAACCTTTTTAAATGTTTCAAGAAATCAAGTTTATAAATGTATTTATTATAAATTTGATCTTTTGGACTAAATCAATTAGATACAAACCGCTGAAATGTACGAAAGTAATTGTGAATGGACGATGTCCGGTACTGAAATTAGTTTACCTGTCACCTGAACAGGTAGTTTTCAGCTGTCCAACAACTAATTAGCCTTGATTAAAATTAGAAAGTTCTGAAGTAAGGGTTGTTTTGATAGTAATTAATCAACATGTCACTTTTATGACCGGAAATGTATGGCTGTTAAAGGCAAAATGTTGAGGCAAAAAGATCGTGAATTATATTAAAATGACCGAAAAAGCCTTGAAAACTAAAAAGTATATGACCGTTTCATGCTTTTCCCAGCCGGTCTTTTACCGGACATTATACAAATGACCGGAATATATGACCGTTTTGGAAGCCCTGATGTTAGGTTTTCTTTTCATGTTTGTTCTATCATAAGAAATAGTAAATAACATGTTTTATAGGTAATGGCAAGGTGAAAAGCAAACTTTCCATTGAATGCCAACAACAAAGGTAGAAAAACTACTTAAAAAATCTTACACCATGTTATTGACCTGATGTTAAGAATTTCTTCTGTGTTGTATGTCAGTGGTCATTATTAAAATCAGACTGCTTTTATTCTGTCAATGTATTAATCTGAATGCAGTTCAAATAACCTTTTTTTTTTTTATCTTATTTCATCTACAATATTTTATTTTCAACTAAAAGTTACAATTAAAACCTTCTTTTTAGGAAGAAGCCAAAACTTTAAGAAAAAGAAATACTAAAGTGTTTGCTGAGATTTTGGACAGCATGCCTAATTTAACATACTGTACTACATGGTCTGAAGCACAACAGATGTTACTAGATAATCCTAGATTTACAGACGACCCAGATTTACATAGTAAGTATCAGAACACTGGTGCTATAATTATTACATTTTGTATAATATCCCTGTATTCACCTAGTTGTGTTCAATAGCACAATGGTGGTTAGAAATTTTCTGTTTTTTGGAATCTAAATGCTTTTTTCATCACCAGATCTAGAAAAGCTTAGGGTGCAAAGAAAATAAATCTTTATTAAAACAGTTCTTCAGACTATTAATGAATAATTTTCTCTTAGATATGGATAAAGAAGATGCATTAATAGCTTTTGAGGAACACATAAGAATGTTGGAGCAAGAATATGATGATGAAAAAGAACGTGAAAGACGCAGGATGAAAAGACAGCAAAGGAAGAATAGGGAAGGTTTTTTGGTTAGTAGGATTCATTTAATATGACAGGATTCTGATCTGATTGTGTTTTCTATTTCTATTTTGTGTTTTGTTTAAAAAAAAACCATGAGGAACTTAATTTTTAATTTCCATAGATCTTAATGGAGAGCGTTAAAATTCATAAGTTTACAAATAAAAAAAGTTGTTAAAAAGACATTTAGAGGTTGTCATACAGTCTTGTCTTTAGACAAGTTTCAAGTTATTTTGAATATAAAAAATTGCTGTAACTAAAGTACTATCAAACCCGCTTTGAGAAGAAATTAAATCCAAATTCCTGTATTTTATATATTTTTTGTCATATTATGTTTTTTTTCTGTCCATCTATCCTGCTTCAGGTTAAAAAAAATTGGTCAAGTTGGTTTTTGATGAATTTGAACTCCAATCAACTTGAAAATGAGTACACATGTGCCTTAGATATGATCTTTTCTAACTGTAATGCAAAATTAAGAGTTTTTCACTATTCATTGAACATAGAAAATCATACCCGTAGCCAGGGGGGGTTCGGCGGGTTCAGACGAACCCCTCCTTGAAAACAAATAAGCACTGTTAAAGTCGATGTTCTGTTCGAATTGTGACTGTTAAAGTCGAGTTTGTGAGTCAAACGAACCCCCCTTTGGAAATTCCTGGATACGGGCCTGAAAATTATATTGAAACTGGGCATTAGTGTACAATGCACATATTCTTGTTGATCAATATGCTGGATTTAATTTCCCATGTTCATAGAATGGACCTTTTATTGTGTGTAGATATAATCTATAAGTTACAAACGAAAACACTGAAATATAGATTTGATTTTTGTGTCAACAGCTAGAATGTATCCAAATAATGTTTTGTATATTTGCCATATTCACAGGTCTTACTGGATGAGTTACATGAACAGGGCAAATTAAATTCCATGTCTTTGTGGATGGATCTGTATCCAATTATTACTCAAGATGTCAGATTTACAAATATGTTAGGGCAACCAGGTAAAAACAGTGGATTATCATATTTATAGTGAAGAGTTAAAATGAACATATTTACATCTAAAATAGCATTAGATATGTACTTTTATTTAATCATATCTTAAGGTCATAACATGAAGTCTCAAGATGGAAAGTGAGTTCTATTTCTTTTATCTGACAAATTATTAAGTGGTTCCTATGAAGGAAAAAAAAAAAATTGACTCTGGACCAGACTTGTATCTAAATGACGATTCTATCTCCTTTCTAGATGTACACATTTCTTGTAGGCTAAAAGGCACATTTATACAAAATCCCAAAATCAAACAACTAGTTTTTCTTTTATTCATGAAAACTGTTATCAACAAAAATAAATGATTCCATGGTTAATTTTACAATTACAGTGTAAATTAGAAATTGTCTTGCTACATCATTAAATATTCAGCAATTGTATAAAAACAAATTCTATTGCTAACTATTTTAATCCTAGATTTGAAACATTACAACTACAATGTTTGTTTAACTAATATTGATGATATTGTATTTTATTTGTAATTGATGTATTTTCCTTTTTTGTAGGTTCCACTCCTTTAGATTTATTTAAGTTTTATGTTGAGGATTTGAAAGCAAGGTTTCATGATGAAAAGAAAGTTGTTAAAGAAATATTACGAGTAAGATATCTATCAGTGTTAGTGGTAATGTACATACCACTAAAGCTAGGCAAAGAACAGCTATAAGCACTAAATTTTCTCAACACACAAGTTGCAAGATTTTACAAATGATAATTTTATGATTTTCAAAATAATTCTATAGGTAATGTACAAAATATATTTCACTTTTTAGTTGTAATCATTTCATGAAAGAAAAGAAATTACTTCATAGTTCACTTGTTTAATGGTCTTACCTCATTTTCATGCTTCAAAGATCTATTCTTAAGTTTATCAATAGGTCAGTTTCACTCATTTTTGTCGAGCCTTCGACGAAAAAGCGAGACTAAGCGATCCTACTTTCCGTCGACGGCGGCCACAAATATTCACTCTGTGGTTAAAGTTTTTGAAATTTTAATAACTTTCTTTAACTATCCTTGGTTTGTACCAAACTTGGACAGAAGCTTGTTTATGATCATAAGATAGTATCCAGAAGTAAATTTTGTAAAAAAAATGAATCCATTTTTTCAATATTTTATTTTTAAATGGACTTAGTTTTTCTGTGGGGAAACATTACATTCACTCTGTGGTTAAAGTTTTTAAAATTTTAATAACTTTCTTAAACTATCCTGGGTTTGTTCCAAACTTGGACAGAAGCTTAGTTATGATCATAAAATAGTATCAGAAGTAAATTTTGTAAAAATAACTCCATTTTTTCTGTATTTTACTTTTAAATGGACTTATATTTTCTTCCAGTTAACATTACATACAGTCTGCAGCTAAAGTTTTCAAAACATTTATTAGATTCATTAACTATCCTAGATTTTTACCAATCTTGGACAGAAGCTTCTTACAATCAAAAGATAGTATCAAGAGGAATATTTGTATTGATTTTTTTCCTTATTTTTGTTGAGCCTGCGATATACAGCAAAAGTAGTCGAGACACTGGGTTCCGCGGAATCCTTACAAATTTTTCTTCAAGTATTGGTTAAAACTATATTATAATCATAGACTCAATACAAGATGTACATAGCTGTGTGGCAGGATTGACCTAACTGTGACATCTACAATTTTGTTGAATGTTACCTTGATTGTTCAAGAATACAATCTTTGTATGTTCATCTTCTATAAACTTTCAGTAGTATTTTTTAAAATATAGAATTATTGTAGCCATTGTTGTTTCTTTTTTTACTTCAGGACAAAGGTTTTAGCATTGATCTCACCACATCATTTGAAGATCTGGCCTATGTTATAGCTGAAGATAAACGAGCAATTGGTTTGGATTCTGGCAATATCAAACTCACATATAACAGTGTAAGTTTTTAACGGGAAAAATATTGTGAAATGACTGATTTACTGATAAATCCTTTCTTGGTTGTAAGGAATTTTATAGCAGGCATGATGAAGCTTCTCTAGGTATAAGCTTGTTTTTTTTCAAGACATTTTTTTGGTAACTACATCTGTCAAAAGTTCTTTATAACAGAAAAAAATATTCATGGAAACAAGACCCATTTTGTAGATTTTTTTTAGAATTTATGGAGAATTCAAAGTATATTTAAAATGTTATCTTTGTTTGAAGCAATTTAGTAGTAGAGTAATATGCAATATGCAATGGTAAATACTGCATGAGAAAAAAAAAGGGTAACAATTTTTGTTTGTATAGTTTAAGTAACTTAATAAACATGATAGTTTTATTCTATATTACCGTTTTGTATATTTTTAGCTTATAGAAAAAGCCGAAGCACGAGAGAAAGAAAGACTAAAAGAAGAAGCAAGAAAGGTGGGTTATATCTTTGTATCTCCAGCTTGAAAAACTTGATTCTAAAGGTTTATATACTGGTCGATTACATCTTTTGAACCAATTTATGTCTTAAACTATGCCACATCTGGAATATACCCAACTAACTGTGTTGGTCAGTATGAGTTTATATAATGAGTTCTCAACTAAAATTTGTAATTCTCATATGCTAAAAGATAATTTTTTGACAATTTTTGAACTTTTAAGGTAAAATTATGTTGTATTCTACCAAATATTTCAATGTCCAGAGAAAATGTTACGGCCATGTTCCATATTTGGAATATTTCTACTATATTGCATTTGTTTTAGTATCAACATATGCTCATTTTACAAAAAATCATACTGATTCATTTATTTCTATGAATAGTAGATGCTGCATTATAGATTTTATTGGTTCTCAAAGATTATGGATGCTCTCTCGATTATATCAATAACTTTTGTAGTTGTGAAATTGTTTTGTATAAAAAGCACTTCTCATTTCTGTATATGGCATATTTAAGAAAAGTGTCTGCGGATAATGAAGAACAAAATTAAAATTGCATCTCCACCTTTGATAGATGCTGATGTAATTCTTTTAATTTCATATTGAAGTCTATTGAATACCTCAACGTTTGTATGCTGGCTTCCAATTATTTATAGATTCTTGCATCCCAACATATACGGAGACTGACATCCCACCATATCTGGATGCTGACATCCCAAAATATTCGGATGCTGGCATCCCAATATATCTGGATGCTGGCATCCCAATTTATCTGGATGCTGGCATCCCAATATATCCGGATGCTGGCATCCCAATTTATCTGGATGCTGGCATCCCAAAATATCTGGATGCTGGCATCCCAATATATCTGGATGCTGGCATCCCAAAATCTCCGGATGCTGACATCCCAATATATCTGGATGCTGGCATCCCATTATATCCGGATGCTGGTATCCCAATTTATCTGGATGCTGGCATCCCAATATATCTGGATGCTGGCATCTCAAAATCTCCGGATGCTGGCATCCAAATATATCTGGATGCTAGCATCCCAAAATCTCCGGATGCTGGCATCCCAAAATATCCGGATGCTGGCATCCAAATATATCTGCATGCTGGCATCCCAAAATATCTGGATGCTGGCATCTCAACATATCGGGATGCTGGCATCCCAAAATATAGGAATTTTGGCATCACAACCATGCAGACATGTACTATTTTTCATTATGAAATACGAATTTAAATGCTTTTTTGGTATTAAGCCACCAATATAACACCCAGAACATTTCCTTAGGTTTTGATGTGTGTTGAATGCATATTAAAACAATCAAGTAAACATAAAAAAAAAGCTACTGATGAATGCCGGGAAGATTATATTTTTTGTCTTTGTTCATGTCCAGTGGCCAGTTTAATGCATATTGAGAATGTGACATCATAGGTCAGAGTGTGAAATGTATACTTGACCAACAAACTGAGTCTGAATTGTAAAGTGCTAGTTTACCATGTGAATGCTGATGTTTACAATTTGATATTTATAAGACTATGTCAATGTACTACCGGTAAGTTTCCAATAATAAGCCATTTTTAATGTTATTTTTCTGACTGTGATTACCATTATGAAAGACATGATGTATATATTTTATTGACTACATGTATAAATGGTCTCGAGACAATACATTTATATATGACATCAGGACTACAACTTTTAAATCTGTTCATGTTTCGAATGTTTCATAGAATATTTTTTTTTGAAAATAAGCTTAATGCAATTGGCTAATGACCATCAACCCTTGGAATGTCTGATTAACTAAGTCATTCAGGACATACACTCTACAACACAGATTGGAGACTGTACCTTTATGAAGATGCTAAATATGAGGTGCATTTAATGTATGAAGTAAGGAGATTTGTTTTCCGCACTATTGTCTGTATACCATAAAACATGTACCACAATGCAATTTAAAAAAAAAATCTATTATCAATACTGGTGCAGTGTCTTTGATCTGTACGTACTGGATATTGTCAGTATATATAGACTTGCTGTATTCATCTTCCAATGTGTCAGTACATTATGTCAGCATCTTTTAGTACTGGAGTCTTTCATTTCCTTAACAAAACTTTTTTTTGTATTACAATCATTATTAAACTGGTATCTTTTTTTCTGTATTTTGATATTTCAATATTTGTTAATCATTTAATCAAATCAGTTACAGGAACTGGAACTTTCAAACTTTCTATTATCATGTATTGCTAGTAATCTGAAATCAGCTGGAATCACAAATGATCTGGTGCTGTTTGGATGATTCGTCGTCTGAGTTTAACCTGTCCAATAACTATAAAGTGTTGCGATACATTAATACACAACACATGAATAGTAACCAGAAAGGTGAAGCCACTTCTTTATTCTTTACAAATGCTGAAAAGAGAAATAATAATTATATGAAAGATTATCAAAATAATGTTTCGTTGCAACATCACAACACTAGGGAACAGATAGTAAATATTCATGTATGATGTCATAATGATGTAGAATTAAATTTAAAGATTGCTTTCTCACTCGTGGTTGATATTAAAAATAAAATACTCTTTTGTAGCGATATTTACATTTTGTTCATTGTTGGAGGCCATATGCTGACATTAAAATTGTAAACTGCTTCGTCATGTTAGTGCTATATTATTTGGTCTCAGTCCGGTGGAGAGTTGTCTCATTAGCAATCATACAATTACTCAGATATTGCTCACACTTCAAATGACTTTTTTGCAAGACAAGCTAGGCCCATGAGCGTAGGAAGTCAAGACTCAAAGTAATCTCGGACGGGCACAAGTTAACTAGTTTTAGACCCTTGCAAAAAAGAGGCAAACAACACATTCAATTTTCATACTTAATTTTTCTTGAACTCAGACTCTTACCAGTGATGCCTTTTAATGGTTTTTCCAATAGGTTTTCTAGGGGTACACAAATCAATTTTGCAGACCCAATATTTTTACTGGCCATGGCCATATTGATGGTGGTTAATCTTCTCAGTGGGGTTTATGTCGATCATATTTTGGTCAAAACTATTCATAACTTCACGAAAAAGGACATACCTCAATACGGCAAAATAAAAAGAATATATGTGTATTCCCTATGTTTGTCTTGGAGGCTCATCGCTACCATAGGCAGACCCAGCCCTCCTTCTTTTTCGTGTGAAAAAAAAATGGTTTATTATACAGGTAAACATTAAAAAGAAGACTTTAGCGGGGCCCTCTGTTATGGCAGTCAGTGACCCCCTAAATCCCATTTATAGAAAGTGCATCCCTCCACAACGACATCGGAGAATCTGGCGACTGACATTCATGGATCATTGTTGCCTAACCATTTGTGCCTGTAATTTTCCCTCTGGAAGTAATCAGAATTATATTATCCGGCTGGCGTATCAAGTCACTGAAATGCGTCCGAGATTACTCGGACTTCAAACAGCTGTTTTGCATTACAAGCTAGGCCCTAGTACAAATAATTATGACGTTTTGGAAGGCGTCCCAGAAAAAAAATAAAATAGCCTTGCCAGACGTCATAATTATTTGGACTAGCTATAATAGGCCCATGAGCGTAGGACCATGGACGTCAGAGTAATCTCGGACGGGCACAGGTCAAATCGTCTCCGAAAAAATTCGACATCTGATAATGTCGATAATATATACATATGAAACCATTACAGACATACATGATACAGTTGTCGAGTTGAGTAGAACATTCCTTATGTCATGAATGAGGGGGGAGGTGGTCATGAATGGCTAAATCTGAGAAATCTCGTACTACGAAGTGCATGTAAAATATCACAAATCTACTTACCTTTATGAATAGCGTTCTATTGCGAATATGTTATTGTTATATCAAAATGATGATAAATTGCGGCATACTGGCCAAAGAAGTGTGTATCGTCCTTCCCCTTGCAACCATTTCCACTTTGCCGATTTTAAACATTCTATTTACATGACGTCATGCAGGTGGGATTTACCGCAATTAGCGTAAAAAAATAGTGCAAGCGCTTTCAGTATTAAACATAAGAAAAACTAATATATAAGAGAATATTAAAAGGGTTATCTGTTTTAATTACTTTTCAAAAATCATTTATATCGGTATAAGTGATTCTTGAGAATTGATTTCTTTTCATGTTTACTGTGTCTGCACGAATCTCTACGCATGATGGTAAACCACCTCTTACGTCATAACATCCCTGACGTCATTAGATAAAGTGTTGGGAAAAAACAACAAACGGATTTTTGTTGTTGTTTTATTTTTTGCATTACTCAAAATTATGCATTGGAGGACATCTATAGAAATTCGGCCAACGGTATATCAAACAGAACTTGAAGTATTACTGCATTTGGATATTTTGCGATATCTGCACTGCTACAGTTTTGGATGCCAGCATCCGGCTTTTTCGGGATGCCAGCATCCCAATAAAACGGGATGCCAGCATCCCAATATAACGTGATGCCAGAATCTCAGTGAATAAAACGGGATGCCAGCATCCTAAAAAGACGGGATGCCAGCATCCCAATAAAACGGGATGCCAGCATCCCAATATAACGGGATACCAGCATCCCAATATAACGGGATGCCAGCATCCCAATAAAACGGGATGCCAGCATCTCAATAAAACGGGATGCCAGCATTCCAAAAAAAACGGGATGCCAGCATCCCAAAATAACAGGATGCCAGCATCTCAATAAAACGGGATGCCAGCATCCCAATATGACTGGATGCTAGCATTTCAATATAAAGGAAATCCAGCGTCCCCAAAAAATAAAAAAAATAGTTTTACAAAATATATGCAAAACTAGCATCCCAGTAATAGTAAGATGCGCCAGTACATTATTATTTTAACAACAGCATCTACATCAAGTTTTAATGCCAGAAGCATATAAAATAAAACACACAGCATACGTACTATAAAAAGATGCTACCTTATGCAAAATATGAAAGCAATTAAAAAATTGAGAAATACTTTGGTAAATTATTCAAAATTAGCATCTTTTCATTGAAATATGCTATTTCCTAGTTATTTCACGGAATATATGAAAAAAACTGTACATGAGAATTTGAAATTTTAGTTGAGAACTCATTATATGAACCTATGATAACAATATTGAAATATGCAAAGTAAGCAAGTAATTAAAGTTAGTATATATGTACATGATAACAGAGAGAAAAACCATGAGCTCTTTAATCAACTAAAAACTAAAAGTATTTAGTTGTACAAAATAAAGTCTTATGAAAATAACTTATCACTTTGTAATCAAATATATATGAATGTTTAGTGTTAAACAAAACAATTTTAAAAAAGCAATCTTAAATAATGAAAGGTTAAGGTTTGTTTTTAATTTAATACTTAAAGTTCTAAAAGAAATATAAAAAAACTCAAACTTTATGTAAAGTGTGTTTTACATTTCATAAAGTAAGCCTAAATTTCCTACAGTTTTAAACTTAGTGTTATGTCAGTATTTAAATTTATTCACTAAACTTCATGTGTAATGATGTCAAAATTAATGTTATAAGATACACTATACCACCATCTTAGATTGTCAAGTAGCAGTTCACAATAGGCCTATTCCTTTAATTAAATCTGCCAATTTTGATACCAATGGGCAATAATTGGACAAGACTGTTGACTGGAACAAAGAAAAATAAGTGGTTTTTGCATTATTCAGACTGATTTATCAAAAACCTAATATTTGTGTTTGTTTGAATCAAATTGTTAACTAAGCCATTTAAGAAGAGATTACTCAAATAGTACAGTTGGAATGACTGAGAAGTTTTTCAATTTTTTCTTGTAGCAAGAAAACAAGGTTGGTGACACCATTTTTTTGTTTTATTTTTTTAAAGCATATTTTTAAAACCTTTATTTTCATATTTTTTTGTGTTTCATGAATAATATGGAAATTTAAGCAATTTTGAACTTGTAGCTTGAAAAAAAACACTGTAACCCATTCTTTTGTATTGTTGTTATCAGCATGGAAAAATCTATTGTATGGCAAAGTATAAGAAAATTCTATCTAAGAAAATATATATACCGGTACTAATGATCCACCATATTTGTTCCATACTACACATTAGAACAATACACAATAAAAGTGTAAGCCTAATGTACACTTGTACCTGTATGTTGATTACTGTTTTAGAAAATTAGTCTGAGGTTCATTTGACATTTTGAGATGTATAGTTTGAACGCTTAAGGTGAGAGGTACGTAAATGAACGCCTCTAGCGGAAAACGGGAAAATAGACGTCTGTTGTTATGGGAGTTGCCTCCCGTACACCAGAAAAAATGTTTTCAAGATGTCGGAATATGTTCCGCTTCATCGGAATAATGTTGAAGTATTGAATGCACCTCATCAAAAATACAGCAAAAATTAAAGTATGTAAATGAAATATCTTGTCACATTTAAACAGTGCTTCCGAGCCTTCCCTTCTATGAAAATAAAGTAACTTGGCTATGTACGTGATAGTCGGAGAGTGGGCTGACCAACTAAAGCTTGCAAGAATAGCTATTCACCATAATGTTTCTAAAAAACTGTTTAAAAGAACAAAGAATCTGTTTCGGAAGTATTGTGTATATGCATTGGGGTAACTGTACATTAACTTACTACATGCTGGTAATCGGCACAGATTCAGAGACTTAACTTGAAAATCGGGAATGTTGATACGGGACGTGAAAACGAAATGTAGTATAGGTAAAAATATTACAAACCCGTACCGTGATGCATTACACACATAGTACACTCACACAATAACAAATTAAAGCATACTCTATATAGTGTCATTTTATTATTTGGAAATTCTAAAGCTAAAGTATAGTAACAGACTTACAATCACTAATAAATTTGCATTCAGTTATGCACTTGCATTCAAAGAAATAAATTTATTTCTCAAAACAATTGTGAAAACGTCTAAGACGTATTCAATCTTCGACAAAAAAAAGGTTAATTCTGATAATCTTATTTTGATATTCCTGTTGTATAACTATTTTCGCATTTAAATATAAACATATGGATGTTCATACAAACAAAAAACCTTTCTTTACAGTGCTTTCTTTCACGTCCGCGATATGGTATATAAATAGAATTTGAAAATGAAAGTACATGTAATAGTAAAAAATGTTACACATTGTTTTTCACTCAAGTTGAATTGACTGATACATTGTGAATTACAAGCTTCCAGCATGAAAACCCGGTAAGGGAAAAATAAACCTCCACTTAAAAAATAAAATAATTTGCAAAGTATAATATAATAGATCTATATGTTATACTGAATATTTAAAAAAATTCTACGTGCATCAATCAATTCATTTTAAAAAGCGCAAAATTTCGTAATTTATTATTTTGATTTAAATTTTCCCAATATTTAAAACTTTGCAAACAATTCTGAAGTATGCACAGAAATATTGTTGGCATAAATTACGAGGCACATAATGCCGTTGGCTATGTCCAATCGCTGTCAGGGCCGTAACTGCCTATGAGGCAGGGGAGGTAACTGCCTCCCCTGAATTTTCTACACCAAATTTTTTTTTTTGAAGTAATAAAATAAAATATTGACAATATGCACACGAATAAGTTCAATATATATTATTAACAACACAAGTTTACAGTTTTAACACTGTTATCTTGATACGTGATATATCTGTCATTTTTCGGATTTTTGATCGAAAGTAAACCGTTTCAGTACTCTTTTTTTTCGTGTAGCCGTCCGTTTGTTATTCAGTATTGAGGCCCTCAGGGGGTCAGTATTCGTATGAGAACACATATGAAACTTTGCTTTCGATAATTTTGAATAAAAACATAACTATTCACATTTATGCTGGGGCTCATTTATTTAAGCAGAGGAAGTTCCTTTTGTATTGTGAATCTTTTAAGATATCGGAAATTCGTTACCGGCTGAATCAGCTGTTGGATCGTTTTTTTAAGTCTCCCAATCGTACGAGAACAATTTGGTCAATGCCTTAGTATTTAAACACTCCCATTCGTTGTAGCAGGGGGTTTCTATACTAAGTTTATACTAGAGTAGTATATAAATGTCTAAGAATATAACTTAAACACGCTAATTAATACATTAAAAGTTCTGTTAGATTTTAAATAGAAATACGCAATATTTCGCTAAACAAATAAGCTTCATCAGGCTTGTGCATCTCTCAAGGTGAAATCGGATGCATGACAAAAATATTTTTGTAGCTTAATCTATACAAGAGTTGAGGAAAAGTGTATATATATAAATATATATAGAAAGTCCCTGGTTGTAGTCATATGATTATATACATGTCTGTTCAGCTTTCAACAATATTGAAAGATCCTCGATAAAAAATATCTTGCGTTCTATAATCTTGCTTTATCCATATTATATGTCTTTTGAACTTACCAGTTTCTAAAAAAAATATCTTTAAATACTGAAAATACAGATAATAATTGTTTGCAAAAAAATTGCTCCAAGGATCCAGCAAAATTGACCTTTCTTAAAGTAAGGAAATCGAAAGAAAACGGGTAGTTTTAGCAATATCTTTTGAGAAAAAAATCCACGATCACAATGTATTTAATGTTAAGAATTATAGGTCAAAGTACAGCATTCAAGACAGAGCCTTGGCTCATCCAGAAGAGCAATCTCAGCTTGTTTATGCATAAAAGTTGCGGCCAGGTTCAAGCAATACTGATGTTTCTTAAAGTAAGGAAATCGAAGGGAAACGGGTAATTTTTAGCCAATGACTGAGAGAGAAAAAATCGGCAGCCCCCCAACCCCCCCCCTATCTTGGGGGCCTCATTCGGCGGCCCCCAAACCCCTACCTCCCCTGAATTCGAACCCTAGTTACGGCCCTGGCTGTAACAGATAGTTATTACTTTAAAACTCCCTCGAAGACGGTTCTTCAAATCACATGCAGCATTTCTATTCAGTACATTGTTAGCTTGATAATTACAGCTCACAAATAGTAAGGCGGCTTCGTGAAAAATTGGAATTTGGCAAACAAATCTAGACTGGATACTAGTACATTAATCAGAAAGTCATCTACTGTGTGTTCAAAGGCCATGTTTAACAATAAATAAACAACACATAGCTGAGAGGGGGTAGATCAGACTGTTACCCCGAGGAAGCAGTGTCAACCACGGAGAAGCCAAGGTTGACAATGCTTTTTCAAAGGGTATTTTATTGCAAGATCTAATCCTTCCAGGAAAAAGAAGAGGTGTTGATGGTGTACACGAATAGCACACAGAACAGTTTGACGGAAACCCCGACTAACAAAAATATCAAAATATAAATAAGTTGGAATAAAATTGAGAACGGAAAAATCACTAACAGGTCTTCAATGTAGCAAGAAATTCCCGCACCCGGAGGCGTCCTTCAGCTGGCTCCTTAACAAATCATATACATTGTACTATGTACATACATTTTGTTTTTAAGTATTCAGATCTATGCATTGCCGCTACTATAATAATGGAACAAAACCAACGATAGGGAAACAAGTAGGGATAATGTTCATCAAACTTCAAAAACTATTTTTGTTCGGCTTTTGCCTAAATTTAATTTTATCCCACATCTCCTTTCGTGTCATACACACATTAATTAAAGTACTAGTCTATTGTGATTGAAGTATGTGTTTATGTTTGTGTTCCGTTCTCGTGCCATTGAAACATAATTTTGTATATTTTATATTCATGATTTTCTGCAAGTATCGGTTGAATGAAATTTTACTGGTGTGTTTTATTATGCCGTAGCGGAGGGACATTAAGTTTAACACTTGTCCGTCAGTCAGTCCGCCCAAAAATTGGTTTCCGTTTTTTTTTACCTTACTTTGCCTCAGCCAAATGTTAGGAAACTTATACACAATGCTTAAAACAGATTTAGTTTAAATTGATAAAATAGTTAAAACTAGTTACAAATACATAGGATCTTGTATAATCACTGAAAAAAATGATAATAGGTAATTCGTCTTTAGTAGTGCTGAAAAAAAAATTAATGAAGCGGTCTTTGTCTTGACAATTCTGCTGATATAGCCTTGACGTTGCGTAATCCTTTAGGCGACGTCATGATTTCCCCCTGTTTTCCCGTCAGTAACACCCTTTTAACGACTGATATATGAAAAAGGAGTTCGGTGACCCCTTGAAAATTATATATCAAAAGAAAGAAAAATAATACCTTAAAAACATTTAATTTTTATAGAAAAATCGTAGGATTGGTTTTAACTGCAGAATAAATTAAGCTTGAAATTTCTTATTTTTGGTTCAAATTTGACGTTATGCCTATGTACTTTATGTTGTTTCGTTACCATTTTCAAATGCCTGGAACTCGGAAACTAGATCGGTTACCATATCAAATTTTTCGATTTTTCATTATCTTTTTAAAAGTTCTACGTGCATACAATTTCTTTTAAAAATCGCAGGACAAGCCATTTACGTACCTGTTACCTTAATTCAAAGACATATTAATATTAACACTCCATAGAAGTGAGAAAGGTAGACATTTTTGCTAACTTACAGTGTTTTATACCAGAATGTGATTTGATTCCTTTATGATAGTCTAATTATTTAATATTCACAGCAGTAGTTTATTCTTTTATCTTTTTAACAGTTGAGAAAAATTGAGAGTTCATTTAGAAACCTGTTGAAATCTGGTCCAGCACAGATTGATGAAACTTCACGATGGGAAGATGTGAGTAGTCTAACAACATGTACAATGGTTTATAAACTAGAAATAAAACTATACACCTGTAATACTACTCTGACTTTTTTTAATATTTTAAATTAAAGAAAATAGTTATTTAAAACTACTTAAGCAATAATTTTATTCTGTAATTGGATTAAATTGTGTTATGGGGTTTATTTCTAAATTTAATTTACACCACACCTGCATATTTAGAAAATGCACAAACAAACTTTGCTTAACTGTAAACTAAGGAGATATTTATCATTTGTATAATTATAACCTTATTATACATCATGAATGTTTGAGTTTATTGCATTGTATAGGAGCAGTGGTAAACTTTTTAAAAATTATGTTATTTTTTTGTAGGTTAGGGAAAAAATAGAGAAAGACTCTGCGTATCAAGCTGTGACAGTAGAGTCTGAAAGGATACGCTTGTTTAGAGAATATCAACAAATTTTGGAGGAATCATGTAGTCATCACCATTCAAGAAAGAAAAAAGCAAAAAAAACACAAAACTAGACGTTCAAGGTCAAAATCCAAATCAGTAAGTAAAACATGCAAGTTCCTTTTTATACAAGGAAATAAAGAACATAAATAATTTGGCATAAATCTTACTTCAAAAAACTTTATAATATAAACTTCATAAGTGTCAATACTTTTCCTTATTCTCTAAAAGAAACAAAAATGAAACAGCTTCTGATATTGATACCATATCAACTAGAAGTTAAATGTGACTAGGTACCTTGAGGGGAATATCTGATGGGTGATCATAGAAACAATGAATTTTTCTGTTCTGTTCTAGCATCCAATGTTATAATTTCAATTTTAGCAAAGTGAGTCTGAAGCAGAAACTGTAACATCTTCCTCTAGACACAGAAAGAAGAAAAAAGAAAGAAAACATAGATCAGAATCCCGATCAAGGTCACCGAGTAATGTCTCTGAATCAGGTAAACTCTTGTACAAATTCTAGTTGTATTTCTGAATCAGGTAAATTCTTATACAAATTTTAGTGACTTCTTTCAATCAGGTAAATGCTTGTATGAATCCTATAAATTCTTGAAATCAGGTAAATTCTTGTAAAAGTTCTAGTTACAGCTCTGAATCATGTATATTCTTGTACAAATTCCAGTTACAGCTCTGAATCAGATATATTCTTGTGCATGTTCTAGTTAAGTCTTGGAATCAGGTATGTTCTTGTACAAATTTTAGCTATGTCTCTTTTTGAGGTAAATTTTTGTACAAATTCTAGTTGAGTCTTAGTTACCGGTACATCCCTGAATCAGGTAAATTATGGAATAAATTTTATTTACATCTGAATGAGGTATATTCTTGTACAAATTTTAGTTCAGTCTCTGAATCTGATATATTTGAGTACAAGTTGAAGTTACAATTCTGAATCAGGCATATTTTTGTACGAATTCTTATTATGCCTCTAAATAATTTTTTTAAGGGAAAATTGTATTTTTTTGTCAATTTGAATGTGTTTTGCATCCTGTTTTCAATTATAGTCTACATTAACTCAATAAACTTATGTTTAAAATTAACTTCCTTAAAGAACAAATGTAATCTATTGCTGTGGCCACTGGTATTTAATTAGTCAAGTGGCACTGTAATTTAATTGAATTCAATGTTGTTTGTAATTTAAAGACAAAAATCTGAAGTTAACACAAAAAGTAGTCTCCATTTCTTTATTTTACATAGTAGTAAGATAATAATAATTATGCTTTTTCAATTTGATTTGACAAGCTTAATCTGCATGAGTTTAAATATGTGCCTTGATGGTGTCAATGAATGAAAGATATATTTTATCAAACTTTTGTAATTGCATGGTTATTTGTACTTACTTTTAACATGTGATAAAATTTAGGACACATGGCCAGGAGAGAAGACGTTTCTGTCTCTCAAAGCAGTGTTAAATGTGAGTACATAACAGGGAGTTTGATACAGCATGATTGTTGGGATTTGTTTTGTTAAGATACACAGCATTTACTGCATTTTATCCAGATCTTTCAGTCTAAACTTAAGTTCTCTCAAGAATTTTTATGAATATTTATGACAATTCTAATGTTCAAGGTATGCTTTTTTTAAGTGTCAAAGATAGCTTCCGTTGTCATAATAGTTAATGTATGAAAATATTGAGAAGTTACAATACTAAGTATTTTGTTGGATTTTACCTCACTACTGTTTTGAGACCATTTGAATCTTATAAATCCATATATTCATGAAAATGCTTAAATATGTCTTTCTGTGATGCCATAACTTTACTTATAATATATTGTAAAGTTTAAGCCTCTGATCTGGGTTTTTTTTATTTCAAATTATCCAACTTTTAATACAGACCTAATAAACAAAAGTTAAAATTCACTGAAAAATTAGGCTAAAAGAGTATTTATTGCACCCTCATTAGTTACAAAGTTAAGATGGAAAAACTATTGTTTAAATAGGTTTCAGATATTTGTGGGGTTCATGATTTCTTAAGTTTTGTTTCAAAAGTTAAGTTTTTAAGGTTTTCGGTTTCACATGTTTTACATTTTTAGAGAGTTTAGTCTCCACAGGTTTTAGGATTTCTTAGAACAGTGTTTCCACAGCTGCGATCTTTGTCATGTTTTAGTTTCCATAGGTTTCAGGTTTGGAATGGTTTAGGTTCCACAGGGTTTTAGGATGTCTTAGAACAATGTTTCCACAGCTGTGATCTTTGTCATGTTGTAGTTTCCACAGGTTTCAGGTTTTGAATGGTTTAGGTTCCACAGGGTTTTAGGATGTCTTAGAACAATGTTTACACAGGTTTCGGGTACTGAATGGTTAAGGTTCACCTTTATTTTCTCATTATTTTACAATTTTGTTAAGTAAATGACGTCTTTTAAATCTTTCATAGTACATAAAAGTATAATTAGATATTGTCCACTTGAAAATTCTTTGCATTGGATTGTCAAAAATAAGTCCTTTCTTTTTTTAGATAAATGAGTTTTGTAATTCAATGAATAGGCATATCACTAGCTCAAAAGCCAATTTGTTATGGGTTTTTATTATTTTTTGCTGTTTTGCTTTATATATATTTGCTATAGTTTACCTATTCATCACAAAGGTATTGTATATTGAAGATGTAGCATACTAAGTTTACAGTTTTTTGCTTTTTAAGTGAACTGAAATGTCTTACCAGATCATGTCTGTACATGTATCTTTTTCAATTGCAAGTAATACAAATTTTAAAATGTCAGAAAAGTGTGGATAAAAAACAGTGAATAATTTTTGTGTTTTTATCCAAACTGTTCCTGTTGCTTATATAATGGTTATGTGCATGTTTTAAAACCTGGGTCTGCATCCTATACATGTTGAAGTAAACTAGTTGCTAGAATTGAATGATATTTCCTGTCAAAATAGTTTGAATGTCTAATTTGGGATGAATATGAAAATATGGTGTGATTGTCACTGAGAGATTTCTCACTACAAACAATACAATGTAGGAGTTTTAGATTAGCAATTATAGGTTACTGTACAGCTTTTAACAATGAGCAATACCATACTGCATAGCAAGCTTTAATGATTTGGAAATGATGAATGTAAAACAATTCAAAATGAGAAAACAGTTTGCTTACTGGGGACTAGATTAGAATGTAGTGGAGTTAAGTGCCCAACCCTCCACTGTCCTTGGACTATCGTGTGATAGCAGAATATCAGAACTAACCATAAAAACAGTTGAAAAGGACTGAAATCATCATTCAAAATGAAAACAACGAAAAGAACACACTTTAAGACATATAGTACAAATCTGAGAGTACTTCAGGTCAATCACAATACTGGTCAATAACAAGTACTTAAAAATCATGTATCAAATACGAAAAATATCATTCAGTACACATCCAACATTAACTGTAAAATATCTGTCATAGGTGAAAAGTCAAGGTCACAAAAAAATCCTTGATTTGTTTTAATGAACTTTATAAGGTGTTCTTAAATGAAGTTTGCAAGACAGGAAAATGATAAATACACAGAAAGATAGAAATCACAGGGACAATCAACCCATTGGTTGCCTTCGGCTGTTGTCTGCTCTATGGTCGGTTGGTTGTCGCTTTGACATATTCACCATTTCCTTTCTCAATTTTATGTTACAGCAACAGTATGTATAGAACTAAGGAAAGAATTTCTCTTTTTATACTTACAGATCATGAAAGGGATGACAGTAAAAAGAAACACAAAAAGAAGTCTAAAAAGAAGAAACATGTATCGAGATCTGTAAGTAATAACGTCTGAGTGTGTTCTGTAGATTCACTAACTAGTTTGGTGTATTATTAATGGGAGAAAGGATGATCTTTGTTTTAAACTAACATGTAATCTTGAGCTTGTAGTATTCCAATAGCTACATGTATAGATTTTCCATCCATAAGTCTTTGTGTTGCAAAATTTAACAAATTTGAATAATATTAACACATTAGTTTTTTCTAAATTTACAGTATACTGCTTCCTAGAATAGCTTTGTATAATGAAAAAAAAAACAGCTGACTGGTTAATTTCATTTAAAATTCAATGAGTAGATAATTTGCTAGTCCCATTTAGCTGGTGTTGCCTGACCTAAGGATTTTTATGTGCCACCTATGAAAGTAGAGGGGCTTGAAACTTATAGTACACATGTTCCACATGGTATGATCTTTCTAATTTTAATGCCAAATTAGATTTTCTACCCAATTTCACGGTCCATTGAACATGGAAAATGATAGTGTGAGTGGGGCATCCGTGTACTTAGGACACATTCTTGTTTATATTAGTATACCAGACTGAATTTATGATTCAATAAATAAAATCTTTTATATTGATAAGTTGACAATTCTACTTATTGACTGGACAACAGTTTGATAGTTTAACATATTGATGCATTTATGCATTGACACTTAAAAAACAAGTTGACAAATAGACAGAATGACACACTGATATAAGTTGTACTAACCTAACTATTAATAAATGACACATTGAGAAAGCTGTCCATATGACCATATTTCTACACCCCATCACCTCTTTGTGTCACATCAAACATTGTAACAGGCTAGCCCTTAAGAATGATGTCATATAATTATAAACAATTGTGAAAGACTTACTTTTCTATTCACTGTCAATATTTTTGCTGAAGTGATACTATACAAGAAACATTTTGCATAAGAGTAAATTTGTATATATATCTGTATAGTTGATATTCTATTTTGGCATCTGTGTACTTGTGATGTTAAACAAACTATAATAGATAGAACTATATGATAATTATGATATCCTTGCATGAAACACACCCCACCTCACCATAATATGTTATTTTTTCAAGGTTACAAACCAGATACCTGTTTTGCCTTGACATATTTATAATATTTGTAGCCATCTAAATCAAGTTCTTCTGCCTTGACCTATTTATAATATTTGTAGCCATCTAAATCAAGTTTGAGTGGTGGTGAAGAACATTCAAAGAAAAAGAAAAAAGACAAAAATGAGCAGGAAACAAGAAAAGAAAAGGTTGCAAGATATTCTTATTAATGTATTTATTTCGTCCTCAGAAGAAAAGTCTAAATTTGTTTGAAACATATCTTTGAGGCTGGCAGATTCTTATTGACAGATCTTTGTGAAAGAAATTGCTTTATTCAAAATTCTATTATAAAAGACTGGATATACACATTTTCTTTATGGTGAATAAGTAGTATCATTGGCAATCATACCACATCACCATATTTATATATTATTCACCGCAAGACTTATGGGACTTTGACAATATTTTAGGTAATTGTAGCATAATAAAACCTTGTAAAGCTTTCAGAATATTATAACTTAATTCATTTTGCCCTTCAATTCTGCCATGTTGATTTGAATTTGGCTATTAAATGAATGAATTGGTTGTCATGATAGCAGCTTGATTAGAAGACTTTTGCTTGAATTGTGGGATGTTGAATTTTTTAATGCCTTTTGTAGCATAATAATTTCTCCTCTAAAACTCTATGTCCAAAAACATTCATTCTTAGTACAATTGTTTGTCATCATGTATATTTGTTCAAACTATATCCCCTTTTTTACATTTTGCTTTTTATGGCCCAGCAACGAAGTTGTCGGTGCCATATAGTTTTACCCGTGTCTGAAATTCTGTAATTCCGATATTCCATAATTCAAAAATCTGTAATTCCGTCATTCCACAACAAACCATTTTACAGACTTTTTTTCTAAACGCCTTCAGATATTGAGCTGATATTTGGTTTGTGAGTTAACCATGATGAGTTACAGGTCAAGTTCAAGTTTCGTTTCAATCCGCTAATTTATGCTGAAATTACGGGCTTTGGACTTTGTATACACAAAAAAATCTTTACACCTCCAGATTTTGAGATGGTTTTTGATATGTGAGACTACCATCATATTGTGTCCACATGTGTTTTTATTGAAACTGCAGATTTTTCAACTTTTTGGGACGGGGCCATTCGTGTCGCTTTGACACATCTAGTTTTTTATTGGAATTTATAGAATATCTTTGACCTATTTTAGCATAATGACATTAAGGCTTTTTGTGCTTCAACTTTCATATTTGGTAGAATTGTTAGTTTTCAAGTGATCATGTGTATTTTATTGTACTGTCTTACCTCTTGGATGATTTTGAACAGTAGAAGAAATGTTTTTATGTTTTATTTTCAGCAGTACACGTTTTGAGATTTTGACATACACCATTTATAAGATATGTAGGATAATAATCACTTGAATATGTCATATTTAATAAATAAGGTTAAATCATTAATATTTCAAGACATTGTCGAGGTTTTAAAAAAAAATTAATTTCCAGTCATTACAAAAAACAATTTTAACAACCTAAACTCCTAAAGTGGTCTGCATCTTTTCCCTGTTGAAGCTCATATGGTTGTCTGTAATTGCTTACAGCCATTTTACTTAAAGTTTGGTGGATAGTTGTCACATTGGCAATCATACCTCATCTCCTTATTTTTATATACATTAATTTACAGTTATTTTCAAACGATCAGATAGGATAGCATTACATCAATACCAAAATGAACATAACAGTAGTCATCTACAACACAGATGCTAGTATTCCCTTTATAATGAATAATATCATAACTGTGTATGTAAAAATTTTGAAGAGAGGACCTTAATTTTGGTGCTAAGAACCCTTGAATCAATAGAAAGGAAGTGATGATGGGAAAGTTAAAAGTATTGTATTTACTGAGAGATATGTCTTTTATGTACTGATTGAGTGCTGGTACAGGAAAATGAAATTTCACAAAGAGAAAATTTATCTTTTTATATAGTCATGAAGCATAGTTCTATTCATTAAAGATTACTTTCTATTTCTATGATGAGTTTATTTACAACCACTGGGTTGATGCCACTGCTGGTGGAGATTTATTTCCCCGAGGGTATCACCAGCCCAGTAGTCAGAACTTTTTGTGCTGACATGAATTATCATTGATATGGTTATATTTATTAATCAACTGTTTGTAAAATTTAGAATTTTTGAAATACTAAGACGTTTCTACCTTAGGCTTAGATTACCTTAGCTGGATTTGGCAAAACTTTTAGGAATTCTGGTCCTAAATGCTCTTCAACTTCGTACTTTATTTGGCCTTTTGAACTTTTTTGGATTCGAGCGTCACTGATGAGTCTTTTGTAGACGAAACGTGTGTCTGGCATACATGAAAAATTTAGTCCTGGTATCTATGATGAGTTTATTTCTAGTTTGTAAGTCGATATGAAGCACACCTAATTAACTGAAAATTGAAGGCAAATTAACTGTCATTGTTATTCAAATAGTATGCAAGTATTTTTATTTGTTTTTCAGGCCAATGATTGGGCGTCATCAGGTAGTGATCTCAGTGAAGGAGAGTTAGAGAAGAAGAGAAGACTTTTGTTACAACAACTAGAGGCTGATGCTTGAACAATTTTAATAATGTGTCACAGAAGACTTTTGTTACAACATTTAGAGGCTGATGCCTGAACAATTTTAATGATAAGCCACAAAATATGGCAAAAAGTCTTATTGGTTGCAAAAACAGTGGCAATGATTTTAGAATTTAACATAATTGTGTTCAGATTAATATCTATTGAAAATGGATGAGACAGTGTTATGTACATCACCATCATCAATCACATATTTGTCATTAAATTATCATGGATGTCTTAGATTCATTTTGTTGATATAATTTCATGTTTCAGAAATTTGGTAGTTTGTTAACAGGTTTAAATTTAAAATTTGTATTATACAGAGAAATCAGGCTAAGTAAAGATCTCATGTCTTTTAACAAATAACTCCCAATTTAAAACAGAAATTAATTTTTGTCTTGCTTGCATGGAATGTGGAATGTGAGACAAATCAAACCTAGATTCTGTTGTCCTATGACAGATATTAAGATGGATTAGTTTTACAATTTTACACCAGAACACCAGAACCAGTCACAGGCAAAAACTCTTGAGGAATCCATTAGAAATTGTAAATGTCCATCATGTAAATAAACAATAAATTAGAAGGCAATAAAAAAATAAAATAGTTGCATTCAAAATTATACCTGTTTAAAAGTTTCATATGTCAATTTGATTATTTTTTATTTAGTAAATATGTAATTCTATACTACAAAACCAAATAAAACAGATCTGTATTTTAGATACTTTTGTTGTACCCCACACTAGAAACATATGGTATAGAGAATATTACCAATCAGTCATCTAGGTTTACATACTGAGAAAGTACCTTTATTTGTGGGTATCCATTTTTAGTGATATGAGGGAAAGTTACATGTTCATGGGTAATTAAATTTGTTGGTATAAAATTTGCTGAAAAAAATAAGTGTGTAGAAATTGAAGTCATCAAAAAGAAAGATTCTTGAAATACTCATATGTTTTTTGATAATTATTTGTGATACATTGCAAAAAAGGTGTTCATGTGCACCACACCTACTTGTTTGTCTCTCATGACAGACAACATTCATTCATTTTTTATATTAAAAAAAAATTGCCCTCGAAAGTAAGACGATTGAAATGTATGCCTACAAATTGTGTCATATGAGGAAATTTTAAAGGAAGCATTTTTATTTGTTGCACAAAATAATCAGAAGTAAAGGCCCTCAGTTGAATAATTATTAATTGAGTCAAAAACAAACCGCTTAAAAGAACAGTTACATGAAAAAAAACAGAACTTCAAGGAAAATTTAAATGGAAAGGCATTTCATTTCTGTAGGATACCTCTCACTGGTATGACAGTTGCGTAAAATTCCATTATATTGACAAGGTGTGTGCAAATACAAATGTATTATCTTAAAATATCATTTGGTCTCTTGTAGAGAGTTGTCTCATTGGCAATCATATCACATCTTATTTTTATAAACAAGCCAATTTGATTTATTTTCTGTTAGAATAATGAGAAGATAAAATGTACACTTCATTATTGCAGTGTGTTTTCTCATATTTGATCATTCTCTAGACTATATGTCTGTAATCATGTAGTCAAAGCAATGAAGCTATATGGGGATCACTCCATATCTTGATTTGGACAACAATTGATGTATTTTGTTGGACACTGAAATTAGTGGATCACACCATGAAAACCACGAAAATAGGAACCTTAGAAAGAGCAGTAACCTTATAAAAAGTAGAAACTCCACGAATTCAAATATACTTATTTTACCACCCAAAAGAAACCTACATCTAATATAACAGTTACTGTGTCAGTATCATGGACATAAAAGATAACCTATCAGATTTCATTCACTACGTCAAACCAGACTTCATATGTGCCATGAATAAAACCAGGAAAACCATTTAGAGAGTAGCAATAAAATCATCTGTTGTCTTCCCAGATAACTTTAAAATCTACAGAAAAAAGTAAAATCACAAAAATACGGAGAAAAATTCAAAACGAAAAGTCCCTTAACAAATGGCAAACTCAAATGCTCAAACACATCAAACGAATGGATAACAATTGTCATATTCCTGACTTGATACAAGCATTTTCTTGTGTAGAAAATGGTGGATTGAACCTCTCACTTGTATGACAGTTGCATCAATCTCTATTATATTAACAACGAAATTATGAGCAGAGTATTCTAAAGAATACATGAAGATCTCAATTGAACCTGTCACAGATTACGAAGTTGAATGGTCCAAAATTAAATTGAAAAAACAGCAAAGACTTTTTCATCACATCATATTATATGCCTGATAAAAATATGAAAGACATATTGGACTTGTTGGTATGAAGCCACTGGGATTGTTGATATATAAAAAGCCACTGGGCTTGTTGATATATAAAAAGCCACTGGGCTTAGTGTTATTAGAGCCACTGGGCTTATTTCATTGAAGCCACTGGGCTTGTTGGTATGAAGCCACTGGACTTGTTGGTATAAAGCCACTTGGCGTCTTAATATAAAAGCCACTGGAATTATGTCATTGAAGCCCCTGGGATTGTTGGTATAAAGCCATTGAGCTTGTTTATATAAAAGCCGTTGGTTGGTTATTATTGAACCACGCGGCAGATTGTTCAAATAAAGTCACTGGGCTTGCAGGGTTCATCGTTACTGGTCTCCGGACTGACGGTTATTATATATACTTGGTAATTGTTTTACATTGAGCTGAATGTTGACGAAAAGATTTCTTAGTATCACTGATCGAAACACTACACGTTTAAGTTTCTATTACTTAAAAATACACATTGTATGCCAGAAACTTTATTAACGGGTTATATATTTTCTGTTCGTTTATACATGTTTCAGATTTGTTCCATGTTGGAAGGTGGACGGAATTTCATAAAGAAAAGGATAAGAGTTTAAAAGAATTATTATTCAAATTACCAGAAATTGTTTTGAAATCTAAAGCTCAAAATAGAGTCAAAAAGTATAATTATGCTTCCGAAGTTGGTGTAAATGGTGTAAAAATTATGATTCTGTAAACAGCATGCCAGCCACCGATTATCATGTTAGTTTGTATCTAATTTATTTGATGCAAAATGAGTGTTCGTCGTCTAAAATAGAAGAAGTAATATATTCTATTGCTTGGGCACATAATATAGCTGGATATAACAATCCATGTGCATCGGAGCTTGTCAAAAATGTAGCCGAAGGTGCAAAAAAGCAGCTTTCTCGTCCTAAAAAGGAACCCATTACACCGGAAATACTTACTCAGTTAGTTAATAGATTTGGTTCTACTGATAATCTGTTGGATAAACGAATAGTGACTATGTGTTTGATAGGTTATGCCGGTTTTCTGAGATTTTCAGAAATAGTTAATATTAGGGCAGGTGATATCCAATTTCAATCTACACATATGTCTATTTTTTATAGAAAAGAGCAAGACAGACAAATATAGGCAGGGAAGTTGTGTTATAATTGCGAAAAGGAATAACATAAAATGTCCAGTTAATTGTTTAGAGTGCTATATTAAAGATGCTGACATAAATCTTGAAGATGATAAATTCATTTTTCGGCAAATAACATTCTTTAAGAAAGCGAATACTCATAAGCTTCTTAATGATTCAAGACACATCTCTTATACTAGAGCCAGAAAATTATTATTAGAAAAATTACAATATTGAGGACTTGATAAAACTAAGTTTGGATTACACTCGTTAAGATCTGGTGGTGCTACTTCAGCCGCTAACGCTGGGATTTCGGATAGAATTTTCAAGAAACATGGAAGGTGGAAATCAGACAGAGCAAAAGATGGTTACGTAAAAGAGGACCTTAAATTAAAACACAGTTGTCTGTTTCACAAAATCTAGGAATTTAATAACACAGTGTGGGAACGGAACTGTACGGTTTTCTAATAATTTGGTCATTCGGGAGACTGTCAAGCGGTGCTCCGACATTCGAAAAATAACAAGTTGCTTGATGGAAACTTTGACGAACTCTTATGTTCCTATATAACGTTTCTGTTTCAAGTTTTGATAGCTAAAACATTCTTAATGTAAATATGAAGCAATAAAATAATAAGAAAGATATATGCATCGAAACGTTTTCCTTAGAATGGTGGAGCTCCGTGTAAAACAATCAAAATGGTCACACAACAGCGATCAAAAATGTCAAATAAACATAGAAAAATCAATGTTTGCTACCTGAATTTTCACATTTACCTTTTCTGATATATAGTCTTACCTGTCTGAAAGTTTCAAAGCCATTGTCCCACTAGAAATCCAAATATATTCATTTTCTCCATGTCGGATATTTTTATTGACTGTACAATCGCTCGCAAGTTTCCATCAAGCAACTTGTTATTTTTCGAATGTCGGAGCACCGCTTGACAGTCTCCCGAATGACCAAAATATTAGAAAACCGTACAGTTCCGTTCCCACACTGTGAATAAAGAGTTTTTTTCCTTACGTTTATCCCGTTCTTTGTGTGTCGAAATTGTGCACTTGTCTCTGCAAGTGGCGTCTCCCATGTAAGAGTTTGTGGTTATTTGATAAATATTTTATATTCGTTTGAGTTTACGAATTAGAATTTTAAATGTATTTATCAAAGTTGTACAAAAGTCGAACATGTAAGAATTTTGTTGTTGTTTATAGTTAACACGTGTATAGTTATTTATAGTAAGGTCGGTTTGAATGGGGTTTAAAGTTTCATGCACGAGTGAATTCAGGTAGTTTAAAGTCATTCGAGCCATTGCAGTTAAAGTGACCAGTAGCACTTTTCCAAATAAATAATATAATAATTTTATATTATTTATTTTCAGATTTGTTCACCTTAGTTCAATGTAGTATGCGGTTTTTGGTTTCAAAAAGTCTTTATTCAATAGAATAGTATTTTGGGTTATCTCCCCAAGGAAACTTATCAATAGCATATTGTTATTTCACACACAATTCACTGAATATACGATGTATTATTTTAAATGATATATGATTCTTATAAATATAAATTCCTTTTTGAAAGAAAAACTATATAAAAGCTTAGTTTGGACATTTTTATAGCAATTCAAAATAACAAGTTCACCTTTAGCGTGGTCATGGCTATAATATAACTATACAGATTGATAGACGTATAACTACTAGTGGAGTTAAAGTCTTATAGGATTGTAAGTATGTTTTACTTTATCACCTTGCACTTTCACGATTTGACTGAACAATTTGTTCAAATTTCTGACCAGTTGAACAATTTGGTTTAATAAAACAAATTGCAATTTGGTTAAAATTTTGAATGAGTTGCAACTGGTGGAGAGCAACACCAACAATCAAGTCACTGTAACTACCCAGTAAAAAAATCTTCACTATTCCTAAAAGGTAAAATTTAAATGACTGATAGCTAGCTTGCTTTCCTCATGTATCATGACCAAAGTCCTGAATAGACTATTCTATTTAGAGATTGGACATTTTAAGCCATTTCTTTTTGTGTCTCTAAATAGTCAAGATGGAAATTTCAATCAGTGGATTTAGTTTATGAAAAATGTAGATAAATTTTTGATTCATGGTGATTTTAATGTGGGATATATTTTAAGTTTCTGATTCCTTATATGGAGTTAAAGTGTTTGTGAAATGGATTTTTTTTTGGATAGCCTATCTAGTTGTGAATAATTCTACAAGATGAATTATGTGTTGCTTGGTGTTTTCTAATGGGATATATTTTCATGTTATATTACGATTCCTGAAATGGAATAGTAGTGATGCTAAGTTTCATTTAATATTCAGGATCTACTTCAATTGGAATTACTGTTAAAAATTTATTTTCAATATATCAAAAAAAGTACAAATGGCTTAGTGAATAGAAATTTCAGTGCTTTATTCTTCATAATGAGAATGGGATTTACTTGCAATGATTTATTTGTGATTGTAAGCAAAATAAATAAATTTACAATGAATATCTTTATAAGAAAGAACAAATAGTGCATTAAGGGGGTTCGCGGGTCTAAATCATTTATATAGGATTTCTCTATATTTTTCTACAAATGAACTTTATCTTATAGTTAATAGAAAAATAAAATGAAAAAGTGGGGTCACCGTTTGTTTGCGCTCACAATCTGCTTTCGAAAGAAGCATACATTTTTGTAAAAGTTGGCTTTTCCTGTTGAAGTAATAGGAAAAATAAAGTTAATATCGAAATAAAAAAAGAAACTTATTACAGAAATCGCTCAAATTTTACAATAATTTAATTTAAGTACAGCTTATATGGAAATTATATTTAAAAACATAGGTCACCGATGAGTTGAAAAAGATATTTCAATTCTAAAGCCACAAAATGGAATTTTTCCACCAAAGGGAGATAATTTGGAATTTTTTCAATGATATATACATTTTAAAAGTCATCTGGGGCCAACATAAATTGATTGTTTTGATTGATTTTTGTACAATATGATAAAGTAACAACTAAAAAAGGTAACAAATAAAATTTGTAATGAAAAACAAATGTTTGATTTTTTTCTGATTTTTTTATACCCTCGAGCCTCCTTAAATGTAAAATATCCCATACCTAAATAGAATAGTCCATTCAGGACATTGGACATGAGGAAAGCAAGCTACAGGTAGCTACATGTATCATTCATTTAAATAAGCTCGCAAAAACAAACCAGGTAAATCTACAGGTAGTTAAATGACCACCTGTTGATAATAGCTCTCACAATACCTGTTGTACAATTTAAATGGACAAATTGTGTTGACAAATTTTTAAACTGGTCAGGCAATAGGTAATTCACTACCACAAAGCTTATTGGATAGGCACAGTAAGAAGATAAACAACATCAGTTTGTATAGAATCTATACGTCAAGACCATCGTGTATTATTTGAGAAGTTTTATGTTTATCTGATGAAATGATCTAAAAAAGGTCCTTATTTGATTGAACTATTCTTTTCACTTTCTGTTGACGAATTCTTCGTTAGGACATACATTGATTACCAGTTGATAAAGTGCGGTATGCAAAACATGAATTAACTAACCATGGATACCAGGATTGACATTTTGTACTTTCGTAAGACGCGCGTTTCGTCTACGAAAGACTCATTAGTGACGCTCGAATAGAAAAAAGTTATTAAGGCCAAATCAAGTACGAAGTTGAAGAGCATTGAGGACTAAAAATTCTTAAAAATTTTGCCAAATACAGCTAAGGTATTATATTCCTGAGGTAGAAAAGCCTAAGTATTTAAATTAACTGTTTACAAAACTTTAGTATTTTTGAAATAATAAGGCTTTTCTACTTCAGGAACAGAATACCTTCAACTTCGTACTTTCTTTGGCCTTTGAAACTGTTTTGGATTTGAGCGTCACTGGTGATTCTTTTGTAGGCGAAAAGCACGTCTAGCGTAAATACAAAATTTAATCCTGGTATCTATGATGAGTTTATATAAACTATAATATTTGTCGAAAAATCTATTGTTGACTAATCATAATTATCAGTCAATCTTTAACGATTGAGTTATATGCAGGAACAGGAATAGATAATTACATAATAATTAAAATAATCTGCTAAATTGATATGAAAAATGAGTGTTATTTATATAAATAAACTTATGACAAACCTAAGACACCTTTCTTGTAGTCATAACTGTATGACCAATTTTAAGAGACGTCCTAATAGGACCACTTTGGAAAAACCCACTTAGGACTCAGATATGTCATAAGACCTTTCTAAGTCATGTCTTAGTCATGAGAAAGCTTCGTGAAACTGGCCCCAGAATTAAACGGTAACCAAAATCAAACCTGGATAAAGTTTGTTTTGGATATCGTTTTTTGAATAAATTGCATATGAGTTGAAATTTCCAAGTGGTGAAACACCTCTGACTCTTAAAATATTGAATAACTTATGATACACTAACTTCCTGGTACAGACTATTATTTGATTTGTCACTCTCTAAACTTCCTATATATTTTTGTAACAGCAGTTTTGTAACATCTGTAATTTATAGTACATTTTGTCTTAATTTTTATTTTCATAACGTCAATAAATAATAACGATAACATTGTAGTTTTATCAAGAAATGCACTTCAGACGCCTGCTATTATAAAGTGTTGTATGTTTTTTTTATTTTTGAATGTCAGACTTATCTTTACTGTTTCACTTGAATGAATATTGAAAAAATAAAAAAAAAGATTTCTACGAATAACAAAATGAACGCATATAATAATCTGATTGAGTTTTAATGTCTTTATGCGTCATTCATAATGAGATTCATGTATATTAACTGCTGCATGTCAGTTTTCCTTAAAACGTGTTAATCAAATTCATGTATATCAACTGCTGCATGTCAGTTTTCCTTAAAACGTGTAACTCTGTGCATAAGTTACAACGACAAGAATGAAGTTGTTGATGAGTTTTATAACAATTTTTATGATAATGTTTTATCTTCCAGTCATTGAAAGTAAGTATGCTTACAGAATCAAAGAAACGGCATTGAAAATACATAGTATAATTTAACTCGACATGCATGATTTTGGTCTTTAATTTTCTCGTTTGAATTGGTTGAGAAATCATTTGTGTGTGTTTAAAATCTTCTCATTTTCTCAGCTGTTATGATAGAAGTATTTCTCTTTTTACCGATCTTTTAACTATAAATAATCAGGCGCGTAGCTCCATATACGCTAACACGCAGTTGCGTGCACATCGATTCGGCAAGCAAAAAAAAAAATGCCAAAATAAAAATTTATAAATTAATTATGGTGAAAGGAAACACATATGTTGTCACTTTTTTAATTGATGAACTTTCATTAAATAACGGCATTTCAAATTAAACGTTTTATTGGAGATCATGTAAAAATCGGACAGTAACTTGTATTTTTTACCAGATTTGAATTTATTATACTCAGTCTAAGACGTGTAGTTTCGGAGCACATTTTACAGACTTTACAGAGTACGGCTTATCTGTTTGCGATGCGATGTACCAATCGAGATTTATCGAAACCCTTTTATATTATTGAAAATATGCCGAGGCGATGTATTCGACAGACTATTAGAGCCAATCACCCTGAAAACACGCCAAAAGAGCATTGGAAAGTCTCATTATATTTTGCGTTCACACACGTAGACCATATGATAATGGAATTGGAGAGTAGAGGGTGTCTGGTATTATCAGAAAATAGCTTCTTTGTGTCGTATCTGCTTCCTCGTGTTGTAGGACATATAACCAAGGAATAATTCTCAACATTGTCTGAGACATACAAAATGACCTGGCATGTATTTGGCGGACAATTTCAATCGGGAGGTCGCTCGATGGAGAACGCGTACGCTGGTTTATAACATCTCGCGAGTGCTACCATGCAGATCTATCAGTTTATTAAGTCTGTTGAAAACAAATGTACGATCAACAATTAACAACGTCAGGTTATCATCGCTAGCATTACTGCATATTGATCGGGATTTCAGTGTGAATGATGACAAAGTAATAGAGAAGTTCGTTTCTGCTTAGACCCGAAGAGCAGATTTTGGTCAATGTTGAGTAAATTCTGTAATTCAAAAATGTGTTGTTTATGTATTAAATTAACCATGATTTACTCTATTCAGAAGATTCAAGTATTAATAGTTTTACGTTCATAAATTGTTTATAAGTCCTATTTACACGAAAACCGAAAAAAAACATTTTTCTGCAGTAAAGGGTCCCAAAAAATTTTCGCCTCGCTCCGCTCGGCGGTAGTTGCTTGCACATCGTTTTCTCCTGGCTACGCCCCTGATAATATATCATATTACAATGCCGTATACTCGTAGCATAAATACTTTGACAAATATATGTATGAATATATAGAAGAACAAAAAATGTGCGAAAGAAAATTTACAGATCTAACATTGTTGGGCTGTGGTGATGAGTCTTATGTAGACGAAACGCGAATCTGGCGTACTAAATAATAATGCTGGTACCTTTGATAACTATTAACACCACTGGGTCGATGCAACTGCTGGTGGACGTTTGGTCCCCTACAGTATCACCAGCCCAGTAGTCAACACTTCGGTGTTGACATGAATATCAATAATGTGGTCATTTTTATAAATTTCCTGTTTACAAAACTTTGAATTTTTCGAAAAACTAAGGATTTTCTTATTTCAGACATAGATTACCTTAGCCGTATTTGGCACAATTTTTTGGAATTTTGGATCCTCAATGCTCTTCAATTTTGTACTTGTTTGGTTTCATTAATATTTTGATATAAGCGTCACTGATGGGTCTTTTGTAAACGAAACGCGCCGTCTGGCGTACTAAATTATAATCCTGGAGTCAGTTTCACAAAAACATTTACGATTTAGATTTATCGTAAGTACACTGAATTGTTCTTGACATAAGACCAATCTTAGTCGTAAGTTTCTTTGTGAAATTGACTCTTGGTACCTTTGGTAACTATTAGACGAATCATATATTAAAGAATGTATTTTCAGCCTTTTATCACCATCACTACTGTTGACGCGATGGATAAAATCTGGTGTGGTGTCACTGGTTTAGACGTACTTATAGTATAATTATTTCTGTGATTGCATCTTACATTAATTTATAGGATCCTTAAAATAGATAATTTAATTGATCAGTAAAAAATTCATCTACATGCCTTATATTTACAATGCTAGATTAAAACTGAAGAGGAAACGCAACATCCGCCCAAAATCTTTATTTTTGTAGAGTCAAGGTGGTGGAGTGGTCTAGCGCGTCGGGCATAGTGCAAGGCGATTTGGTGCCACGTTATCTCAGTAGTATGAGTTCGAGACCAGGCGAGGATAGAACAAACATTTTGCTTAAACAAATTTACAGATCTGACATTGTTAAGCTGATATTTAGGCGAATTATAGATACATATACATACATAGATAAATATATCCTACTAAAGATTTAATAAATATGTAGGAGGGAAGAAATCAATTTCCTATCATTTATGATACCACCTGTTTGTCATATTTTTATTGTACGAACTGACGCGGAATCATTTATAGAATCACGTGAAATCTTATATCAGAACAACAATAACTTAACCATACATGGACTGCAACAACCACCTAATTTAAAGTGTAGAACGCGTGATTTAAATAACATACGTTGTGTTAATTATTTTCTACTGGCATGCGAAATTTATACTGTTGATTAAGACTGATTGTGAAACGAATAATGTTATTTAGTCAAGACTTTGTATATCTACTTTCAATTTGTTGTAAATCGACTATACAAATAGATAGTTTAAGTACTATTATATTAATTTCAAAAGATGTACACCAAAAGAACACACATGTATTGCTCTAGTTTGTCTTACTCTTTGTAATCGATCGAAATGCCATAGTCTTTGCACGATGTTTAAAAAAAATCATTTAAAAACGTCAACCTGATTTATGCGTCTAATATGATATACTAGAAATTGTGCTTTAATCAGGAAAAAAGTGAGATGAAGCATTCAATGTTCTTGATGTAACAAGGATTAATAAATATTTTGTTTATCTTAGTGAAAAGTAAAAGATGTCATAAGCATCCAAATCCTGGTAAGTTTTGAACTATTTCCTAATTTATAATAAAGCGTTGTAAGAATCGACTCGTTTGTCGTTGTTGGCTTTTTTAACAGTTATGATTATGACTCCACGCAAATAAACAGAATGGCTAGCACAATTAATTCAATATTCTTTTTTCTTCTTTTTTATAGCTTTTATTCAAAACTAAGAACATTTGTATAACAGACAAAATTTATATTAACGATAATTCCCCTTTGAATCAATTTCCTAAGCAACAAAATATTATTAAGACCAAAATTGAAAGACTCAAGAGAACAATTAACATAATTCTTAGACTGAGGATTTCCGTTTCAGTTACGTCCTTCATTTAACATATTAAGAATACATGAATTAATAAATTTCATGATTTTACTTTTTGCTTTGTCTACACAATTTTTTGGTCCAATTTGTTTAAGTATATTTGCTTTCTTTGGATTTTATTTTTGCTATTATACTATTAGGTTAAAAATGTATACGGGAAATAGAATTTTTTTTTTTTTTGACATAACAATCACCAAATAAGTTTGGTAATATATTTTGGGAAGATGTTTCTTTTGTGAAATTAAACAATGACAGGCAACATCATAAAGACGTGTTACGTTTTAAAATTCATTAATAATTGTTTTCCAACAATAATAGACAATACAAAACAAATCAATTGGTAAATGAAAAAGAATATAATTTTTTAAGTCATGAAAAGTTCAGACATATTATATCAATTTTGTATGCATGTGTTTTAACATTTCCTTTATTATTCTGTAAGATGTCTTTTACAGTGTATTGTCATAGATTATACTCGATGTTATTATTGTTACAGTGACTTGACTGTTAGTGTTGCTATCCATCAATTGCAACTCATTCAAAATTTTGACCAAATTGCAATTTGTTTTATAAAACCAAATTGTTCAACTGGTCAAAAATTTGAACCAACTGCTGTAGAAAACCACAGTCAAGTCACGAAAGTGCAAGGTGATAAAATAAAACATACTTAAAATCCTTTAAGACTTTAACTCCACTTTAATGATATTGTGACAACATTAGTCTATCAGTTTGTATAGGTATAGTATAGTTATTTACATGATTAAAGTGAACTTGTTATTTTGAATTGCTGTCAAAATGTCCAAACTAAGCTTTCATATTGTTTTTCTTTCGAAAAGTCTTATATTCAAAAGACTTAGACATTATGTGAATTACAGTTACTTGACTGTTAATGTTGCTAAAATATGTGTAAAATTGCAATATGTTTGTAGGAGGTTTCCATGGGGAGATAATATTTTTTTCTTTCAAAAGTCTTTATTCAAAAGAATAATAATTTAGGTTATCTCCCCATGGAAACTTATCAATAGTATATTGTTATTTCACACATATTTTCCTGAATATATGATGTTTTATTTAAAATGATATCTGGTTCTTATGAATATAGAATACTTTTACGCGCGTCTGGCGTATTTACAAATTTTAGTCTTAATTAATGATGAGTTTATTTAGAAAGAAAAACTATTTGAAAGCTTAGTTTTGACATTTTTATAGCAATTCAAAATAACAAGTTCACCTTAAGCATGGTAATGACTATAATATACCTATACAAACTGTTAAACAAATTTTGTCACAACATCATTAAAGTGGAGTTTTTGGCTTTTTAACTATTTTGATCTGAGCGTCACTGATGAGTCTTATGTAGACGAAACGCGCGTCTGGCGTATAAAATTATAATCCTGGTACTTTTGATAACTATTTACACCACTGGGTCGATGCCACTGCTGGTGGACGTTTCGTCCCCGAGGGTATCACCAGCCCAGTAGTCAGCACTTCGGTGTTGACATGAATATCAATTATATGGTCATTTTTATAAATTTTCTGTTTACAAAAACTAAGGATTTTCTTACCCCAGGAGTAGATTACATTAGCCGTATTTGGCACAACTTTTTGGAATTATTGGTCCTCAATGCTCTTCAACTTTGTATTTGTTTTTGGCTTTTTAACTATTTTGATCTGAGCGTCACTGATGAGTCTTATGTAGACGAAACGCGCGTCTGGCGTATAAAATTATAATCCTGGTACTTTTGATAACTATTAGGATAGTAAGTATGTTTTATTTTATCACCTTGCACTTTCACATTTTGACTGAACAATTTGTTCAATATTCTGACCAGTTGAACAATTTGGTTTAATAAAACAAATTGCAACTTGGTCAAAATTTTGAATGAGTTGCAATTGGTGGATAGCAACACTAACAGTCAAGTCACTGTAAGTTATTTTCGTATGTGTTTAAGCATGAATTTGTTTCTACAAATCTTCGTACTTAAAGGCCAACAAATGCGGACTAAAATAGGTTATATCGATATATGAAAAAAACAATCTAGATACTAGGAATTTAAAAAAAGATATGAGAAGTTTTCAAAGTATGATTTATCTTACTTTACAAAAGTATACAAAATGGGTTATCTATGGAACGCCGTTTTTATATTTATTCAAATTTGAAGATATCTTATTTACTTAACAAGATATCTAATTAAGTATTAAGATATCTTTAATTTTTATACATATCTTATTTAATTTGAAAGTAAATAAGATATCTCTATTAGTTTATAAGATATCTCTATAAGTTTATAAGACATCTCTATAAGTTAATAAGATATCTCTATTAGTTAATAAGATATCTTATAAACTATATAAGATATCTTACTTCTTTATAAAGATATCTTTTTAATACATACTTTATAAGATATCTTATTAATTAATAGAGATATCTTATAAACTCATAGAGATATCTTATTACCTCATGGAGATATTTTATATATTAAATAAGATATCTTTATAACCAATCAAATAAGATATCTTTATAAGTTAATAAGATATCTCTAAAAGTTTATAAGATATCTCTATTAGTTTATAAGATATCTCTATAAGTTAATAAGAGATCTCTATGAGGTAATAAGATATCTCTATTAATCAACAAGATATCTCATTAAGTATTAAGATATCTTTAATTTTTATAAGATATCTTATTTAATTTGAAAGTAAATAAGATATCTCTATTAGTTTATAAGATATCTCTATTATTAACTATATAAAAGATATCTTATATAGTTAATAAGATATCTTTATAAACATTTTAATATGATATCTTATGTAATATATAAGATATCTTATTTAATAAATCAGATATCTCAATTAATATATAAGATATCTCATTTTGCTATTAAGATATCTCAATTAGTTTTTAAGATATCTTATTTAACTTAATAAGATATCTCGAAATTGAATAAATATAATAACGGCGTGCCATAGTTATCTGTTGTATTGAGATAACAACCTAAATAGTATCTTGCACATCACAAATTGCATTGTTTTTGTAGTACGATGTCTCAGTCAACCAACATTGTCCTGTGGTAACTGGAGTATGACCTTTGACCTACATGGAATAACGGTCGGAAGTATTGGGAAACTGTCTTGCCCCTTGGATCATACCCTAAGAGGGAATGACACAATATCGTGTTTGGAATCTGGCTTATGGAGTCGGATAAAAGCTACATGTAACATATGTTTATATATTCATCTTTTTTACATAACATATATGCTTGTTTCATCTTTTAACTTTTGATAAATTGTATACAATTTAATGATATAATGATATCTTGTATATTAGAGTTTTAAAATCTTTCTTTTTATTTAACTTGCATATTTTCTTAACAGTTGAACACAGTTTGAAATTCAGGACTTTCACACAAATCGTATTACTTTGATAGCAACTTGTCAACAATTGATTATCGTTTTTCTATCATCAATTACAAGTTGTTAAATGTGGTATCAAGAAAATAAAAAAAGGTACTCACATCATTCCTTATTATGCCTACCGAAAAGAGACATAAAAAACAAAAAAAAACAATAACTAGAAACTCAAAATAAACAAATACATTTGACCAAGTGCAGCTAGCGAAAGTAATATATGTAAAATTACAAAGGATAACAAAGACGAACGGGAGTATAGTGCCTTGAATTCAAATGTGTCTTCTTTATATAGGTGTTCCAGATGACGTCACAGATTCGAGTTTCGCTTTATTCCAGGATTCCCGGTATTATTTTGTGAAAGCAGAACTACAAACTTTTCCGCAAGCCGAGGTTTATAATTAATCTACACATTATGTTTTTACGTTACCTAAATATATTCTGATATGTTTGATTTATCAATATTAATGGCACAAATAACCCTTAACAGTTGTCAACATTTCAGTAACATGTTAGTTTTATATAAATAATAATTGAAAAAAGTGTGTTCACAATTTGATTCAATTAAAAACAATACATATATATAGTTAAACAATAACAACAACATCATTAATAGTTACTACATTCCGTCTGAATACACTATATCATCATTAATAGTTACTACATTCCGTCTTAATATCCTATATCATCATTAATAGTTATTACATTCCGTCTGAATACACTATATCATCATTAATAGTTACTACATTCCGTCTGAATATCCTATATCATCATTAATAGTTACTACATTCCGTCTGAATATCCTATATCATCATTAATAGTTACTACATTCCGTCTGAATACACTATATCATCATTAATAGTTACTACATTCCGTCTGAATACACTATATCATCATTAATAGTTACTACATTCCGTCTGAATACACTATATCATCATTAATAGTTACTACATTCCGTCTGAATACACTATATCATCATTAATAGTTACTACATTCCGTCTGAATATCCTATATCATCATTAATAGTTATCATTAATAGTTATTACATTCCGTCTGAATTCACTATATCATCATTAATAGTTACTACATTCCGTCTGAATTCACTATATCAGCATTAATAATTACTACATTCCGTCTGAATACACTATATCAGCATTAATAGTTACTACATTCCGTCTTAATTCACTATATCATCATTAATAGTTACTACATTCCGTCTGAATACACTATATCATCATTAATAGTTACTACATTCCGTCTGAATTCACTATATCATCATTCTTTCTGTAACATTGTTTGGTTTGTTGTATGATTGAAGCACACTTTAGCATATAATATGTAAATTTTACTAATGTGTTGTAGGCAACTTGTTTAGACATGTGTGCAACACTCGTTGAAATAAACAACGAAGCGGAAAATAACTTCCTTTTATCTAAGACTGAGTCGCTGGGTAAGCAAGAGTTTGAATTTTCAACTATGATATATTCTTAAAAGTTAAATTAATCTGATTGAAAATACAAATAAAAACAATAATTCATTTGGATTTGCGTTATATACATTTTTTAACCAGGGTTTTGCCCTCTCTGCCTCGTATGTGGTGCAGGAAAATTGGTACCGTTAATGTTATTACAACCATAGGAAAAGTCAAAGCTCTCTAGGTATCGACAAATAGCCGCTGTTCCCATAATTGAAAACAATATTTACTCAATGTGTGTTCAATGCCATCATTTATACCGAACGGCTTTTGGTAACTCATTCACCAAAAGTTTAAACGTTTACTATGAAAACATGTCACTGGTATTGCCCAAACAAAACGTGTACTAAAAAGCATGCAATTGGTATTACAAACTTTAAATATACCCCAGTGTAAATGAACCATGTGAATGTTTTAGTTCTGTCTGTCCTTATTCGGTATATTTGTGCTGTAACACAAACATGATTAATTTATGACAACTTTATTCTTAACTACTTATTATTAATTTAAACTGTCTTAATTTAAATAACTAAAAAAAACTATAAATTTATAAATGAAGAACAGTTTTAATTTTCAACTGTTTCACAATTGACGTAATGAATGTAGAAAATGACTTGGAAAAAAGAAGTCACGATAATTCCCCATGTCAGTTACTTTTGTTTTTTATGTCGTATTTGGGGGGTTTCGTCTCAATTAACAGTGTCATATAAAAGTGTTCACATGCGTTATTAAAAAAACAACCTATCTTTTAAAAAGGACTAGTGTCTCCATGGATAGGATTAGAGTCAAAGGACGGTACTCGCTATACATGGGTATCCGGAAATACAACACAGACCAACTCGTATGACGACTGGTCACATCCGGGTACAATAATATATGAAGCAGGAAGATGCGTAGTTTTGGATGTTGGCTATAAGGCATGGTTTTCGAGAGATTCAAGTTATTGTGATAGCACGAAGGACGAATTCATATGCGAATTTCAGGTAGTATCTGTTCTCATACGTGTTAATGTGTTGTGTGTCGTTTCCTTTGTCTTGTTTTTATATAAATGATGTGGTACAATTGAGTTTTTATATAGAAGATGTGGTATAATTGTGTTTTCTTTGACTTGTTTTATATAGAAGATGTGGTACAATTGAGGTTTTTTTATATAGAAGATGTGGTACAATTGAGTTTTTTTTATATAGAAGATGTGGTATAATTGAGTTTTTATATAGAAGATGTGGTACAATTGAGTTTTCATAAGAAGATGTGGTTGACCTTTTATGTAGAAGATGTGGTACAATTGAGTTTTTTATATAGAAGATGTGGTATAATTGAGTTTTTATATAGGAGATGTGGTACAATTGAGTTTTAATATAGAAGATGTGGTATAATTGAGTTTTTATATAGAAGATGTAGTACAATTGAGTTTTTATATAGAAGATGTGGTAGCATTGAGTTTTTATATAGAAGATGCGGTGCAATTGAGTTTTTACATAGTAGATGTGGTATAATTGTAAATGTCACAACTCTTCATTCAAGTCACATTTAGTAAAAGTTAATCAAATTACCGTATTCAACATGGAGCCTTGGCTCACACCGAACAGAAAACTATAAAAGGTCTCAGAATTATTAATGTAAAGCCATGCAACGTTTTTGCTGATTTGCATCAGATTAAGATAAGGGTATGAGTTGTAAGGATGTTGATGTATTAATCTCCCATCAAACCTTATGTCGGTATCACAACTGTACTTTTATTAAGTATGGTTCTGTATTGGAAAGCGTTGGATCTTTTGACAATTGATTCCATATTCAATATTACAATTTTCGTTGCATGAAACTCTATTTTAAATTGTCTTTATGTTTTTGTATTTCGCAGATTTGATTGGTCATCTCGACATGACAGAAAAGACGAAAAGAAAATTAACAACAGCTTTATATTGAAATACAAATCTAAACAAACAAATTTCTTTATTTATAAAGTGGCAGATACAAGAGTCAGTACCAAACAGTCGTAACTGTCGAATAAGTAAATAATGCGCCACATACAAAGTCGTTACTGTCGTATTAGTAATTAACACATGCCATGGGTACAATCTCTTTGTTCTTACTATCAGAGTTGTGCTATAGTTATCAGCGTTGGGTTTCTGACTGTTATCTGAGTTGTCGGATGCTGGGTTGTGTGGACTGTCGTTTGCCTGTTATGGTTGGACTTAACCAACAGCACACCTTACGGACTAATGAGTATGGGTAAGGGCCTGAAAACAGTTATAACAAACACAGTGAAGTTGGTTTTAGATGTTATATCTTCTAAAGCGCATTCGATAATCTTATATATTTTACACAATATAATAGTATATAATACAAATAATAGAAACATATAATTCATATAAATGTTCAAATAATATCTATAGTATACCAATTTTATGTAAATGCATGAGCATATGCATTTAAACTGACGAACACGTATGCTTATAATATTTCTTATAAATAAAAGCTTATTTAGCATTCAAATATATGAGCAAGATGCGGACTTAATATTAAATATATGAGCATAATGCGAGACCGACTATTTGAACCTAACAGAGCATAAAGCACGTGCCGAACAGCATAAAATAAAGAGTATATAATATTTTGACTAGGGGGATGTACATATGTAAGAACATATTGAGATCTGATATCTTTCGAAATATAAACATGGTAGAGCATATATGTGGCGCTTGTAAAAGCTTAAACTATAAACCTATCAACCCAAAAATAATCAATTCCGACAATGAGCATTGGTTGAGAAATATTCGAAATCGAGACTAAACTTAGCATTACGAAACTAATCGCGAATATGCAAATAATATAAATATGAAACAATATAATATGAATTGGGGAAAACTAGCTATTAAATTATACGAGCTTGCTTTGTATCAAAAATTCATGACTCATAATAAAAATAGGACTAAACGACAAGAATAGTTTACGATAAATAATTTCTTATTAAATTAACCTACACATGTGAAAATATTACGCATAACGCGTTTATTAAAATAATCAATATCTTATCCTTGTGGAACTGACCTTAAATTGTATTAAGTATGAACAAGCGATAAGTTAAAATTATCATTTCCAACATGCGAGCGTAAAACTTAATTCTATAACGCGTTTAAAAATACCCTTGAGTACAGAAAGTTTGTGAAGAATAAACCAACCTTTTTTTGAACATATATACATCTATTTACACTGATCGAGAAATCAACTTTACTAAAATAAAATGGAAATGAAACTTAACGAAGTTTCATGATGCAATTAAATAAAATATTAAATAAAAATACTTGACTCACCTGAAAACAGTTATAACAAACACAGTGAAGTTGGTTTTAGATGTTATATCTTCTAAAGCGCATTCGATAATGCCACTTTAGGGACCGAAATTCACTTGTTCGATTTTGCGTTACTGTTTCAGGTTCGACCCATCAGATTCGTTAAACAATCAAGCTATCTTAGTTACCCTGATATTTTGGGGTAAAAAGGGGCGTGGAAAGGTCTTTGCTGGACAGGACAAAGAACCCTAATTGACCAGGTTACCTAGACATAGGTTGTTTACACAACAACTTGTTTGTGTTTACCGGACAATAGAATTAGTAAAAAACATGTCTGATTGTGTCCACTTAGCTTGTCGCTAAAACATCTTAAATTGATAAAAATAAAGCCTAACAAAGAGAAAATCTAAAGTAACAAATGCCAAAATAAATATCTGTTAGATTTGAAATTCTTATCTTAAATATATCGAGAATATGAAAATGATTTCCTTCAACAATAATGAACGATTATAAAACAAAAATACTTTTAATAAATACTGCAGCTTCGAAATGAACTTTAAATAAATAAAATATCTTAAACTTATGTCTTTTTGCTGAAAACTAAATTTTCACCAAAATATAAAATGAGGTCCAAAATGACTCCATGACAACTCCCCCCTACTTCAGCTGATTTCGTCCCGAAATCATGAACTAATTTTATCTGGAAAATAGTAATCATACATTTGTAAATAATTAACATATATAATCAAATTAAAAACAAACAAATCACACAATATATACAAAATATACAAAATATACAAAAGAATATATATAATCAACTTAGTCCTGAGTAATAAGGTCATATAAAAAGTATTGTCCATTGCATCACCTATACGAAAATTGGGTCTAAAACTGACTTTTCAACTATGAACCAAAACTGGCTGGATTTAATACAGTAGCAAAACGTTGGTGCGTAACTAGAACATACGCATTAAAAGATTGCATTACAATTTTGTTAAGTCTTCTTCGAGTTAGATATCCTATGCTGACTGAATCTGGAATTTGTACAGTTTTCATAGTTAATTTATTGGTAATGACAAATGAAGAACACAGAAAAAACAATTTAGAATAAGGAAGAGCTGAAATTGTAATGTTTTGCACTGACGGTGTTGAGAAATCGTAGTACGATGGACACAATGATAAGTTTATTATGGGTATTGTAACACAATCACCACCGGACGTTATTTCTAGGTAAACCCGAGTGCATTTTGAATTTCTTCGACGATACAGGAAGTAAACAAGTACTGATAAAAGCACAAGTACTAAACAACTTAGTATAACAGAAGCATGTAACCATGTAAATTCTGATGTTATAAACTTTTCAAGAATTGAAATATCATTTGGTGCAGGTGTTGCAGTAACTTTATGGTAAATAAATGATGGAACGCTGTCTGATTTTGATTTTACAACTTGTTGCAGTACTAAAATGGCAGTTGCCATTCGACGAAATTTCAAAAACATGAATATAAAAAATAGAAATGTTACTGACGCTATTCCAATAGCGACAAAAATCAAAATGGCGTTTAAATCAGGCCACTCAGATTGCAATTTAATTTGACCATATAAAAGTGGTTCAGTTAAAGACTTAAATATAAGGGAATCATTCCTAGCTGCAGCAGACATTTTCTTTAAACTTAAATGTACTTCGTGGTCTGCAGCTAAAATATTAGACATAGTATGAGTATAAAATTTAAAATTTGGTATTGTCATACTGATTTGATTTGAAAATAAAGAATCTCCTAAAATAGTTTTTAACTTATTTTGATTGAAAAATTCTTGTAAAACTGCTAAATTAATTGGATGGAACACTGACAGTTCTGAGGTCTTATTATAACAGTTGACCAATCTGGGAGGTAAATATAAAGATACTGTAGACAGTGAACACTTGCACGGTAACTGAATAACACAGAACTTGCAACCAGGTAAAGTGGTTTGTTTACCTGGGCAATTAAGTGCAAGCGAATCACTTTGATACACCAATACTGATGTGGAACTCAATTCAATGATGTCATGGGTCAAATGGTTTTTCAGAAATCGGAAATCACAGAATTGTGAAACCTGGTTGATGTCGTTATTGAACAATCCAATAGTGCATTGTGGAACATGCGTTGGTATGAGTGCCTTGTTAAAATTGCACGTGACTATTGATTCATGCTTGCAGTTACTTAGTTCGTTAGCTGAGATATGTAAATAATAGTCATGCTGATGTGTTATAGCAAAGAAATCAGGTAGATCTAGCAACTTAGTAGCATGCTTGAGAGAATTATTTACAGGAACAGGAAGTGACAAGATCTTATAAAGACGAAGAGGGTGAGTGAGTGAAGATATAGGAAAACGAAGGGTAATGAAAAGTTTAGAGTGGTTACGCATAAACATGAAATTTGAATTAGTATAGTAATAGGATGGGTGAGGTTGTGTTAAGTAGAATCCAGGATATGAATTTGTTAAGATGGTTTGGATTTTGTGTAGAGCTAGTGTTAGAGTATGTTTTGGCAATACGAATGGTGAAATCCGCCCTTCGACCAAACTTTGGATTGCTGCCTGAAATTGGTCCACTTTGCTTCTGAGCATGTTGCCTTTGTTAGTGAGCTCTGTTAGTAATGTGGTCGTGTTAAGGAAAAAACTTTGGGTGTTCTCTAATGACATCTGAAATTTGTTTGCAATGGCAAGAATTTCTACTGAGTTTTGTTGAATTCCATCCATCAGATTGGTTGTTCTTTTGTCAACTAGTGACATAAATGAAGACAAGTGATCTCCATGTTGCTCTAGAGCCCTAGCCATTAATCTTGTTCTTTGATTTATTTGGTTGATATGGCTAGCCAGTAAATTTACATCTCCCATGGTTGCAGTGCCAAATAAACCTTTAGCTAATGAGCCTATGAATGGTAAAAATGAGCGTGCATTGCGCTTTTTTAATAAAATATCATTTTGGGGAATTAGTGTTTTAATACTCCTAATTGACTCTATCAAATGAATTTTTGTGGTGTCCTGTAAATGGCGAACAAAATTAATAATGGAATTGAAATAATCACATTGGGTAGAGTTTTCATTACAAAAACTTATGTTTGGTAAACTAAAATGTTCAGGTAATGACACCTTGAATGTGTGTAACCAGGACTCCTTAGCTAAATACAATTTTGTTTCTTCTTTAAAAATCACACCATAATTTATTCTTTGTACTATGTCTGTTTCTTTGGCTGTCATGGCACCAACTGATACACCACAAAAAATGACCATCATAATAGTGTATATAAAAACTCGCTGACCAAGCCCAAAATTGCCTACAAAATATCGAAAAAAAAAATAATTTAAAAGGAATAAAAAAAATTATTGATATGATGAAAGTCGAGTATGCATGTCATGCGCATGAGCACACATTTCTAGCACTAAATACAACAGACTAGCTGTTAAGGATTGACTTTATCACATCAAAATTTCCGAAAAAAATGAAAGCACTAAATAACTATGGTCAGCAGTTTCATTATATAACACAAATATGAAGTTTTATTAAACCTTACGGAATATTTTGTCATTGCATGTGTATACAGGTATATGGTGTGACACCTATATATACATATATGTATATTGGCTGTGATTTTATCAAAAGATATGAGTGCATATTTAAAATATTGGGGCACTTGTTCCAAAGTATTTAGTCTAATGATTATGAGTCCTAACTGAAAACATTTTAAATTTTATGATTATTAAGGAAAAACTAATGATTGTAATCTTTAACCAATAAATGTAGCAGCAAAATTTTAATTTTTTTACAGGTATTTTAATCTACAAGTTAAAGGTTCTCAGATTCTTTTATTCATAATTGTCTGACGTTTTTTTCCTTTCTGTGTATATTTTAGATTTATTTCATGTAATAAATCTTGGTCGAAACTTGAGTTTGGTTCCCAAGTTCGAGTTCCATCTTGCCATTCGACTCTCATAAATCTTTGACCATTTCGAAAAATTCCACTTTTTATTTGTTGAAAACCAAATTTCTCATTTCTATTTTGATTATTTTGATTATCTACTTGATTATTTTGTAGGTCATTGTTTGCGTCAATAGCTATTTGTTCAGCAACTTCATTTTCAACATGATTTCTAACCTGTGTATTTTCCACTTCATTGTCAATTTGAGGTGGTTGCACATCATGCTCATTTTGATTTAAACCTTCATCATTTTCAATTTGATCTTGGGGATTTATATATCTTTGACGATGAATATTTGGGTCATAATAGCGCCTCATATTTGTTGCATTCATCAAAGATTTGTGTACAGTGTTGTTTTCAATGTGCTTAATCTTGTACGTGAAGTTTGGACCAAGTTCAATGATGCGATAAGGACCGTTTGCTTTGTCGTGTAATTTGCGAGATAGACCTTTTGGGACTTTGTTATTTGTCAACAAAACTTGGTCACCAACAGAAAAATTTGGAATGTTGGATTTAAGGTCATGTCTTTCCTTATCTTTTGTTTTTTGTTGTTGGTCTCTTTCTTTTGCAATTGTATGAGCAATTTTTAAGTTTGCCAAAAATCCTGCTATATAGTCTTTGAGATCGCGACTTAAATTGTCCTTTGGCTCTAACGCTACATCAAAAGGAAGCCGCATTTCTTCCCCAAACATCATGTAAAAGGGAGAGTATCCTGTTGTGTTACAGGATGGTGATTTCCTATAAGCCATCATTACAAAAGGGATAAGAGAAGGCCAATTTGACTGGTCCTTATTGCAATACGTTCTGAGACAAGCTGCTAAAGTACTATTTTGGCGTTCTACTGTACCGTTGGTATTTGCGTGATAGGAACTTGAGTGATGTTGTTTAACTTGAAACATTTCGCAAATAGCCTTTATGATTTTAGCCATGAACGACTGAGCTTGGTCACTAAATAGGATCTTTGGGCTTCCGAACCTGGAGAAAACTTCAGAGCAAAGAATGTTTTTTTGGACCTCATTTTATATTTTGGTGAAAATTTAAAATGAGGTCCAAAATGACTCCATGACATTACTGTGCTATAATCTGAATAATGAACAGCTAAAGTGTGCATTAATTTCCTCAGATATACTGCACAATTCAAATCTTTTTTTTAACTTTAGGGGCGGTTCCTTGATTTTAGATTATAAGTCTAAATATAAAAAAAAATGTTATTAATTCAAAACTTACCAAAGACGTATTTTGTCCGTTTCTTTACCCTACAAGAAACTTTCCTAGGATCCGTGGATTGCAGAATATCGTCCACATTTTTTCAACGTTCAAGTAGATTGATTGCGTCATGTGTTAACCCAGTAAACAATCAAACGTTGGCATTATGTTGCTATCGTTGTGACAACGTAATTATGTGGACTCCAAGGCACGTGTTGACAACCATCCACACAACGTTGGCACAATGTAATTTGTGATGTAATTTTTTACCTTCATAGGACGTTGTAACAACGTCGCAACTCAACTGTAAATGACCCTTGTCCTCATTTGATTGATAGGAGTAATAAAATGCCACTGGAGAAGTAAACAGGATCTATATTTTCTTATTTTCACCTGTTTTAAGTTGTAGATTTTCAATGTAGGAAAGATGGACACAATAGATAAAGGAAGATGTGGTATGAGTGACAATGAGACAACTCCTTCCAAATTACAATTTATAAAAGTAAACCATCATAGGTCAAGGTATGGCCTTCAATACAGATACTCGGCTCACACCGAACAAGCTATTACCAGATGCTCCGCAGGACGCAGCTTTATACGACCGCAGAGGTCGAACCCTGAACGGTTGGGGCTAGTATGGACACAACATTCAAACTGGATACAGCTCTGAATTTGGATTGTGATTAAATAGTTGACACAGCATATATAGGTTTCTTAATTTGCAGCTAAACATTTTATCATTTATGCTTGACCTTGCGGACCAGTTGCTCAAAGTGTTTTTTTTTTTTAAATATGGAAAAAAGTGTTTCTGAAAATAGATGCATTTTGTCATGCTTTCTCAAAATCTCAAATTAAAAATATATGTCACCGTGCTGAATTCTATAATATCCTAAAAATTGAGCCCCCGCCCCTCCCTTTGTAACCTCAACGTTAGCGCTAAAGTGCACGACGTCGCTGGCAGAATTTTTCGACGTTATCGCTGCAAATTACCGGCGACATTTTTCAGATGTATAAATATTGCTTGTAAAGAGCTACCTATAAATAATCATGTAAATCATAAATACATCTCTTTGTTTGTGGTCTAAGTGAGAAATATCTCAAGAAAAGTTATGACGGACTGTTAATAATTTTTACGGCTTTTAAAACTAAAGACTCCGCAATTTAGAACTTGACATACAGGTATATGTACTGTACAAACTCATGTATTAACATATTGTAACGGATTTCGGCCTCGTTGTTCAATAGTTTGAGTCCCCTCCCCCTTTTCACTTTTTATCAGATTAAATCTCTGTTTAACTGTATTGGATACTTATTAATTTTTGAATATGTTTCTTTTTATTAGAATAAGTTATCTTGGATATTTATTATGAACAGTAACTTGAGCAGAGATAAAAATAACGTCAAGTCCCACCTGAAACTGAGTCGCCTTTCTATTTATTTTTGTACATAGTAAATACAGAATTTCCTTATACTGGACCTACCTTTATATATTTGTTGATGATTGTATTATGTTGTTTTAATCTCTATATATATTTATATTGAGTGAATTAGTTAACCTGGTCAAGTTTTTAGAGACTCAGAGTCTCTCTTTTTCCTTGTAATGTCCGCCATGTTTACTTGAGTCGCTTTACCGTAAACCGTCAAAGTGCACTGTCGTGAACGGCAATATTACGTTGAAATAGAGTCTTTCGAGTCGCTTTTGACGTCAATATGAAGTCTTTTATATATACTGCACTACCATTGAACGCGTTAGTCGTGATCGGACTACCGTGGCAAAAGGTTGCTTACAATCACAAGCCTAATAATAAATCCTTTCTGCACTGTAACTTACATTTTGAGTCTTGCACTTTAAAAGGTTAGGAAATATTTTGTCAGAGTTTTACTTTATGTAAAACATAGATATATAAATTCATATTATAAGGGACTCTAAAGATTAGAGATCATTAGACGTACAAAAAGTTATATACTGAAAAGTACAGAAAAGTCAGAAATATAAAATATTCCATATTTTATACAGAGACTCATCTCGAGTCTTAAGGTCGCTTCTAATAAGACGTCAATAGAGTTTTTCTTCAGAGAAAGTAACAGTTAACGTTATTCTTGTATTATTTACTCGATATACCAACGGTATAGAAACTGCAATTATTAACTATTCTTTACATATATATTACGAATTCGAATATTCACAAAAAGTACAGTAAAACCCGGAATCGCAACTTATACATTTGAGAAGTCGGCATCACTTATATAATTATAGAGATTTCTATAATTACTTGTTAATAAGATTGTTTATTTAATACATGTGTATATAGAACTTGACCAGAGTACTCTCTAGCTTGCATACTATTTAAGTGTTATTTATTGTGTTGATCTAATGTAAAAAGATATACAATATTGAAATTGTTTGAATAACATATATATATAACTGATGATAGTAACACTTCATTAAATCATTAAACTTGAAACGAATTATTTATTTCTGTCTTCGGAAACAACGCATCTTTAAATTTACATATTGGATTACAGGGTTGAGTTAACCCAAGGTAGCAGTCATTTGAAACAGTATTTATTGTCGAGTATTAGTTTGTCTGGCGGATTGTCTAGTTTTGTCAGTGGGTCAGAGTTTTACTTCAGGGTAACGAAAACGCTATAGCAACACCGAGCGAAAACGTTACAATACGTATTAATTTATACCATATGTTGACCTCCAGATTTTTGTTTGTTTTTGTTTGTTTCGTTTTGTTTGGTGGGCTGATGTGGTATAATTGTGTTTTCTTTGACTTGTTTTATATAGAAGATGTGGTACAATTAAGTTTTTTTTATATAGAAGATGTGGTACAATTGAGTTTTTTTTTATATAGAAGATGTGGTACAATTGAGTTTGTATATAGAAGATGTGGTACAATTGAGTTTTCATAAGAAGATGTGGTTGACCTTTTATGTAGAAGATGTGGTTGACTTTTTATGTAGAAGATGTGGTACAATTGAGTTTTTTTTATATAGAAGATGTGGTATAATTGAGTTTTTATATAGGAGATGTGGTACAATTGAGTTTTAATATAGAAGATGTGGTATAATTGAGTTTTTATATAGAAGATGTGGTACAATTGAGTTTTTATATAGAAGATGTGGTATCATTGAGTTTTTATATAGAAGATGTGGTGCAATTGAGTTTTTACATAGTAGATGTGGTATAATTGTAAATGTCACAACTCTTCATTCAAGTCACATTTAGTAAAAGTTAATCAAATTACCGTATTCAACATGGAGCCTTGGCTCACACCGAACAGAAAACTATAAAAGGTCTCAGAATTATTAATGTAAAGCCATGCAACGTTTTTGCTGATTTGCATCAGATTAAGATAAGGGTATGAGTTGTAAGGATGTTGATGTATTAATCTCCCATCAAACCTTATGTCGGTATCACAACTGTACTTTTATTAAGTATGGTTCTGTATTGGAAAGCGTTGGATCTTTTGACAATTGATTCCATATTCAATATTACAATTTTCGTTGCATGAAACTCTATTTTAAATTGTCTTTATGTTTTTGTATTTCGCAGATTTGATTGGTCATCTCGACATGACAGAAAAGACGAAAAGAAAATTAACAACAGCTATATATTGAAATACAAATCTAAACAAACAAATTTCTTTATTTATAAAGTGGCAGATACAAGAGTCAGTACCAAACAAAGTCGTAACTGTCGAATAAGTAAATAATGCGCCACATACAAAGTCGTTACTGTCGTATTAGTAATTAACACATGCCATGGGTACAATCTCTTTGTTCTTACTGTGCTATAATCTGAATAATGCACAGCTAAAGTGTGCATTAATTTCCTCAGATATACTGCACAATTCAAATCTTTTTTTTAACTTTAGGGGCGGTTCCTTGATTTTAGATTATAAGTCTAAATATAAAAAAAAATGTTATTAATTCAAAACTTACCAAAGACGTATTTTGTCCGTTTCTTTACCCTACAAGAAACTTTCCTAGGATCCGTGGATTGCAGAATATCGTCCACATTTTTTCAACGTTCAAGTAGATTGATTGCGTCATGTGTTAACCCAGTAAACAATCAAACGTTGGCATTATGTTGCTATCGTTGTGACAACGTAATTATGTGGACTCCAAGGCACGTGTTGACAACCATCCACACAACGTTGGCACAATGTAATTTGTGATGTAATTTTTTACCTTCATAGGACGTTGTAACAACGTCGCAACTCAACTATAAATTACCCTTGTCCTCATTTGATTGATAGGAGTAATAAAATGCCATTGGAGAAGTAAACAGGATCTATATTTTCTTATTTTCACCTGTTTTAAGTTGTAGATTTTCAATGTAGGAAAGATGGACACAATAGATAAAGGAAGATGTGGTATGAGTGCCAATGAGACAACTCCTTCCAAATTACAATTTATAAAAGTAAACCATCATAGGTCAAGGTATGGCCTTCAATACAGATACTCGGCTCACACCGAACAAGCTATTGCCAGATGCTCCGCAGGACGCAGCTTTATACGACCGCAGAGGTCGAACCCTGAACGGTTGGGGCTAGTATGGATACAACATTCAAACTGGATACAGCTCTGAATTTGGATTGTGATTAAATAGTTGACACAGCATATATAGGTTTCTTAATTTGCAGCTAAACATTTTATCATTTATGCTTGACCTTGCGGACCAGTTGCTCAAAGTGGTTTTTTTTTTAAATATGGAAAAAAGTGTTTCTGAAAATAGATGCATTTTGTCATGCTTTCTCAAAATCTCAAATTAAAAATATATGTCACCGTGCTGAATTCTATAATATCCTAAAAATTGAGCCCCCGCCCCTCCCTTTGTAACCTCAACGTTAGCGCTAAAGTGCACGACGTCGCTGGCAGAATTTTTCGACGTTATCGCTGCAAATTACCGGCGACATTTTTCAGATGTATAAATATTGCTTGTAAAGAGCTACCTATAAATAATCATGTAAATCATAAATACATCTCTTTGTTTGTGGTCTAAGTGAGAAATATCTCAAGAAAAGTTATGACGGACTGTTAATAATTTTTACGGCTTTTAAAACTAAAGACTCCGTAATTTAGAACTTGACATACAGGTATATGTACTGTACAAACTCATGTATTAACATATTGTAACGGATTTCGGCCTCGTTGTTCAATAGTTTGAGTCCCCTCCCCCTTTTCACTTTTTATCAGATTAAATCTCTGTTTAACTGTATTGGATACTTATAAATTTTTGAATATGTTTCTTTTTATTAGAATAAGTTATCTTGGATATTTATTATGAACAGTAACTTGAGCAGAGATAAAAATAACGTCAAGTCCCACCTGAAACTGAGTCGCCTTTCTATTTATTTTTGTACAGTGTAAATACAGAATTTCCTTATACTGGACCTACCTTTATATATTTGTTGATGATTGTATTATGTTGTTTTAATCTCTATATATATTTATATTGAGTGAATTAGTTAACCTGGTCAAGTTTCTAGAGACTCGGAGTCTCTCTTTTTCCTTGTAATGTCCGCCATGTTTACTTGAGTCGCTTTACCGTAAACCTTCAAAGTGCACTGTCGTGAACGGCAATATTACGTTGAAATAGAGTCTTTCGAGTCGCTTTTGACGTCAATATGAAGTCTTTTTTAAGTCTTTTTGTTGTATATATACTGCACTACCATTGAACGCGTTAGTCGTGATCGGACTACCGTGGCAAAAGGTTGCTTACAATCACAAGCCTAACTAGAATTGCCATTGCGAGCAATAGCAGATGTCACCCTGGTCCGCCAATTGCCACTAAGTGGCAGCCATTTCGAAATTCAATAACATTGAATTGACATATATACTTCACAATACTTCAATCTGCAAATTTTCAGAAAGATTAAAGCATTTTGAATTTTTTCATATTTGAACTGTTTCTATGGCAACGGCGGCCATTTTGAAAATTCCAAAGATGGATGACATGTCTTCACATGCCAAGTAACATTTCCCCAAAGTTTCATTCATTTTGGAAGACTTTCTGATTTTTCACATTCTTTCTGTTTCCATGACAACGGCAGCCATCTTGGAAGTGCCACCCCCCGATTGCACATCTACACATGGGGGTTAACATTATGTTAGAGTTCTATCATCATTGGTCCATACAATTCCGAGAAATAGTCTGGACAAAAAAGTGTGGAATAATAAGAAAGATTATGAATAAAAAAAAGAATCGTACAATAACAATATGTCACCCGACCTCCGTCAGGGTGACATAATAATAAATCCTTTCTGCACTGTAACTTACAATTTGAGTCTTGCACTTTAAAAGGTTAGGAAATATTTTGTCAGAGTTTTACTTTATGTAAAACATAGATATATAAATTCATATTATAAGGGACTCTAAAGATTAGAGATCATTAGACGTACAAAAAGTTATATACTGAAAAGTACAGAAAAGTCAGAAATATAAAATATTCCATATTTTATACAGAGACTCATCTCGAGTCTTAATGTCGCTTCTAATAAGACGTCAATAGAGTTTTTCTTCAGAGAAAGTAACAGTTAAAGTTATTCTTGTATTATTTACTCGATATACCAACAGTATAGAAACTGCAATTATTAACTATTCTTTACATATATATTACGAATTCGAATATTCACAAAAAGTACAGTAAAACCCGGAATCGCAACTTATACATTTGAGAAGTCGGCATCACTTATATAATTATAGAGATTTCTATAATTACTTGTTAATAAGATTGTTTATTTAATACATGTGTATGTAGAACTTGACCAGAGTACTCTCTAGCTTGCATATACTATTTAAGTGTTATTTATTGTGTTGATCTAATGTAAAAAGATATACAATATTGAAATTGTTTGAATAACATACTGTCATGCAAGTGAGAGGTTTAGCTAGCTATAAAACCAGGTTCAATCCACCCTTTTCTACATTAGAAAATTCCAGTACTAAGTCAGGAATATGACAGTTCTTATCCATTCGTTTGATGTGTTTGGACTTTTGATTTTTGCCTTTTGATTTTGGACTTCCCTTTTTGAATTTTCCTCGGAGTTCAGTATTTTTGTGTTTTTACTTTTTTCTCATTGGCGATTAAACCACATCTTCTTTCTTGTTGTTGTCAGAAAACAAAACAACATCTTATAAAGGAGAATCTTCAATATGCTAAAGGATGCTTTTGTTAAGACAGAGAAACTATACCATAATTATTTCAATTTTTGATTTGGCAAAAACGGTAGCGAGAGGACTGGACATATTACCTTTGCGTAATTACATTGGAAATTTTAACTATATATTTATTTCATTACAGCGAGACGCATTGCGGGGTACATAAAATTTTGCACGTTCATTCCTCTGTCTGTCCTTCCGGTCCTTATGGTTAATGGTTAATTAGATTTTTCAAGTGTACAATTCTAGTCAAATTTCTATTAAACTGATATCGTATGGACACGTTCGAAAATGAGTGCATATCAACTATCCTTTAAAAGATACAGCGCGGACTACGTGTATACAATTTCTTTTAAAAATCACCAGAAAAGCCATTTACGTACCTGTTACCTTAAGTGGTAATTTATTAGCATTGGTCTGACAAAAATACATAAAACAAAAAGCTAAATTCATCTAAAGTCAACTCTGTCTGAGGGTGTTGACTCCTTAATTTCAAAATTTTTAAACGGACAATTTAGAAAGGTTTGTTATAAATCATGCCAGTACCAAAGTACTGACTACTGAGACGATGAAAGCCTCGGGCCTGATAGTCCACCAGTGGAGCTATTGACCCAGTGAGTAAAAAGATACAAACAACACGTTTGATGTTTGGCGTTGAGCGTTCCTGATGAAGGTCAATCCAGAAAAGCGCTTTGGGTACAAGAAATTATTAAAAGTGTTGTTTTCAATCTTTTAATAATTTCATGCGTCCGAAGCTTTTTTTTGGATTGACCTTCAGCAGGAACGCTCAAAGCCAAACATTTGAAGTCCGAGGGATGTATAAGTATCGCAACAGTTGAAGAGCTATATGACAAAAATACCTTAAAAAAAAAGCCAAATTTAGTACTAGGTCAACTTTGCCTGAGGGAGTTGAATCCTTAGTTTCTTTATACTTTCAAATTTATATTCAACATTCGTTTCAACATTCAACATTCAACATTCGTTTTCAACATTCGATTTTCAATATTCAACATGTTTTTTAAAGCATTTTTTTCATAGATTCCCTGATGGAGATTTAAAGATTGAGTATAAATACTCCATCTAGCTTATAGCTATTAGTCGATTTTTAAATTGAGGGGTGGTAACTGCAATGGAAAAATTTGAGTCGTCTGCAACGGTCAAATGTTCTTCCAGGATGGAAATTTTCGAAAAGTTGACCTATTTGGTGATTTGGTTAAATGAATATTTCTTTTGTTTATATGTTAATAATAATTCAAATCATTTAAGGCAACACCGAATACAATTGTTTTTCTTCTAAATATCACAGTTTTCATAGGCAATCATAGAAACAAGAGTCTCTCAAGAGCCTCATTCCCTCACCTGTAATGTTTTGCTTAATAAATCTTTCATTAACGATTGATTTTGCTTTTCTATATATACACATGGAATTTAAATTTCAAATTAAAAAAAACCCACCCTATATTATTTTGTGGCATAATTTATTGAAATAGAACTAGTTAAACATTACTCAAACCTCACCCAAGTTTAAACAAAAATGTCGACTTGATAAGTTCTAATCTGCGTTTGACCCATAGACCAGAAAATAGATGTTTTCATCCTCATTGTTTTCGACACTTTGAATAACCAAGTTTGTAAAGTTATGTGATTGACACCATGTAATGGGTCCTCCACAACTCCAAACTGCAGCAATATGGCGGATAATCGGCATGAAAGAGGCAGGTATGTCGGTGTGACAATTGGACGTGTAATTAGGCATCCCCATTCCAGTGTAGGTCGTTGTTTTAATAAACAAAAGAATGTTAATACATAGCGAGATAAAAGAGACATTCACATTAACATCAGAGATGGAAAACCAAGCATTATGCAGTTTGGTCAGAAGGAAACCCTTTGCAAACAACTTACAATCCTAAAAAGAGAGTGGTTGCCATACAAGAGACTTTAAACGAAAAAATATTCAAAATCGACTCATAACTACTGGTTATTGTGCGACAAGACCATTTCTGGGATCCTTGCATCCAAATAGGCATAAAGTTATGGTGTACCATTTGGTTCAAAAGGTATTTTTATCGATTAATCGCTATTTATATACCGGTTAACCGCTATATTTATCGGTTAATCGCTATTTTTATCGATTAACCGCTACTTTTATGTTGGTTAACCGATAAATTTATCGGTTAATCGCTAAATTTATCGGTTAATCGCTATTTTTATCGATTAACCGCTACTTATATGTCGGTTAACCGCTAAATTTATCGGTTTACCGCTAATTTTATCGGTTAACCGCTATTTATACCGATTAATCGCTATTAATATGTCGGTTAATCGCTATTTTTATAACATAATCAATTCTAATTTATAGTGTATACACATAATAACTTATTATTTCAAACGAGTAAGTGATTGATGGACAAATTGTGTCGCTCAACCTGTTAAAACAGTACTAAACAGTAGTGAGGATTGTTCACACCTCCCATATATCTATTTTTGACCAATCACTCCTACCCAAGTTATAGAATTATAGAACACACAAAATTTTAGTGTTGAACACGTAGCAATTCTATGTAGCACATTACATTGTATGCAACAATTTTTGTTTTATTTATTTTATTTTACACTTTTAATACGACAAAATGTATTGGATTTCATGGACCAATATTGAATAATTATGACGATGTTTTTTAAAATAAAAATTGAAATAGAGATACTTGTATATACTCCACTCCTACAATATAAAGGTACAAATCTGTATAAATGATAATTCGATTGATGATACCATGTGTAATAAAGACGAGAAAGGCAATCTTCTAACATGCACATATATATTAATTTTGTCTTATTTTAAAAAAAAGAAAAGGAAAAAGTGTCCTCTACCATATTTCGCCCAAATACACGAAACAGTATCTATCATACGTGTTCTATATTATTCAATTACGTTGTTGGTGATATTCAAAAACTCTATCAATGCTTTAATTTAATAGTTTTTTAATAAATCATTTGAAGAATGTATCTTTCTCTATAATTGTTTTATTGCAATTGTTATTGAAATCTTAAAAAAAAAAGTGAATATAGCATCCACGTTCCGATTTATATCCGATATATGTATCAAGTCGTGATGGTATAGAGCAATGGAGAGAGTGTTTTAATATAAGTTTAACTGTATTTAATAACGAGAAACAAGCGTGTTATGAATACTGTCAAAATTCCGCCTAAAATGGCAAACTGTTCATCAACTCATAGAAATGTATATACCTGTCCTGTTGTGTTTTAAGCAGTTTAATTATAATCACTCAGTCTAAAAAAAATAGCTACTTCTATTTATTGTTTTTTGTCTGACTTTTCTAAGTTATTTGATAACGTTGGATAATAAACCATCTGTATTTGGTCTTTTTCCCGCTGAAGTCCTTCAGGAATCAGTAAAAACTCAGACTAGAATATTTCATTTAAGACTAATGATATATTTGATTAACTCGTTGTATTAGTAGATATTTTTTCTGCTGATGTTTGGACCGGCATCTCGGTCTTAATACACTGCCAATCGAACCAGGTATTGACCACGAAATAATAAGCTGGACGAATGGTTAAGGAAATGGCAATTTATATTACAATTTAGATAAGACGGATAACAAAGTATTATATAGTTACTAATTTTACTTTCCAGATCTAAACTTTATTTTATAAAGCCAGGACATTCCAATTGCTAAGTCATATAAACATTCGGTTGTAACATTTGACACTGAAATGGGACACTCGTATATATTGGATTCTAAGACTTAATTGACACAACATCTTCTTTCTCTTCTCCTCTTCACCAAACCCTCATTCGTACTATTATATATATATTATATGTACTGCAAATATTCCTGGTTATATCTTTATTTTTTAAGGATATACTGCATTATGCTTCAACATTTGGGAGCATCAGTACTTATAACCGGGGAAATCAGTAATGGAAACAGGATGCTCGGGGACTATTTGTTCATTAAGGATTAAGTTAAATTGCAAGATATTTTTATAATTTATAATTTTATTTTGTGCAATGTCTACATGAATTTGTCAGTTTTTATATTCGAAAAAAAATCATGAAATCTAATATACTCAGAGTTTTCTTTTTGAAACTGAAAACTTTGGACTTAAATCATCATGCATTAGAATCAAAATACAGAAAGGGAAGGTCATTGTGTAACTTCAAGGCAATCCTGTCTTGGAATATAACTTACTTGTCGAGAAGACCGCGGGACCGGCAACGTATCGGAAGTCACATTGTATCTAAGGTCGACGTCACACGGCGACGTCTCCTTATCCCCACATTTATGGTGCCGTGACCAGGAGAAATCAGAAAGCATCTCGCGCGGGAGCATGGTACGACAAATTGGTTACTACGAGATCTTAGAAAAAGTATACTTAAGGAAATACAAATTATGGAAGCCGGACAAGTTTCACAGACGGAAACTGATATTTCGACTTCAACCTTTTTCGCCGGTGCTAAATCACAAAGAAAACACAACGCAAGTACTAGAAATGCAAATCACCATTTAACAGCTAAGCCGTGCATTTTCTGCAAAGATATATTCATTCGCCTGCCAATTGCCCGAAAATACGCGATTTAGAAAAACGCCTCGCTATCGTTAAACAAAACCATTTATGTTTCAACTGCCTCGGTAAACATCACATAAAGGAATGCAAATCGAAAAGCTCATGTCATAACTGTGGTAAACGACACCACACTAGTTTATGTAATGAAGTTGGACAAACCGCGAACCCCGACCAGAGAAGTGAAAACCGTTTCACTGACACGAAAGATTCCGCTCACAGTTGTACGAACGAAAGTACGAGATCTACACCGACTGTAGTTAATCTTGTGAAGGATACCGAGATACAAGAAGATTCAACAATATTACACTCGTCAGCACAAACTCACTCAAAAGTATTGTTGAAAACTGCCGTGGCCCCCGTTTGGTCAGATCATAATTGCACAGATACGAATATTTTGTTTGATGAAGGCGCTCAAAGGTCTTTTGTAACGGAGAGTCTTGCGCGAAAATTAAACCTGCAGAGAGAAGGAGCCGAAAAGATTCAACTCTCATCATTTGGAGAAACCAACACTAATGCTAGGCGACTCGATAAAGCCACAGTTTATGTTGAAACTGAAACTGGACATAAAATACCTATACATGCATTAATCGTTCCAATGATAGCTACGCCGTTGCAGAACCACATTCGTTACATTGACAGGAATAATAACTATTTGAAAGGACTAAAGCTCGCACATCCAGTTACGCAACAGGATTCATTCGAAATTTCACTATTAATTGGAGCCGATTTTTATTGGGAAATAATTGAAGATAAAGTTGTACGCGGAAACGGACCCACCGCAGTCAAATCGAAATTAGGGTACTTACTTTCTGGACCGTTAGAAAAACCACACTTATCAACAGCGTCAACACTGTAAAAATAGTGCTTAGAATTTAAACGTGTTGCAAGACTTATGTGCTTAGGAAAGTGTTTAATTTCTAAGCATTAAAAACTAAACATGTTTTGGCTCTCAGCACTTCGCACTAAACATGTTTTGGCTCTCAGCACTTTGCAATAAACATGTTGTTGTGCTAAACATGTTTAGCTACATCGTCAAGTATATGAAGCTAAACGTGTTTGAATTCTAAGCACTTTCAATATTTAGACACTTTCCTAAACACGTTTAGAATTACAACACATTTAGGCCGAAGACGGCATGCATACCACGTGCTAATTTTTGAGCGGGAAAAAGAAACAAAGAACCCGAAGTCAAAGGCCACGCTGTTTACTTCTGACCATAACTGACCATAACTTAACTGTTTCAGAAAGGTAAGGAGTTATAATTATACTGATTTTTATTTTGTACTGCCAATTTTAAATGATTATTGACAGTTATAAGTATTATGTACAAGTACACTACCGTATAGTCAATGCAGGAGAAGAAAAAGGGGAACCATCCCACGAAACAAGTGCTTGTAAGAGATTTTAGTGTTCAAACTATCTTGTGTAAAGATAAGAGTTGTTTAATGTTCTATCATGCAAGCTAGCACTTATTATTATATATATATTTATGTTCTTGGAAAGGAGTTCGTGAGGACAATTTTCATTTGGTACTCCTCGGTAGATTATAATGGAACATGAAGGGAAGCGGAATCTGCCGAGTGCATCATTCGCAAAACCAGTGTCATATCGAGTTCATTGTTTTAGTAAGCACTTCTTAAATGCACAATCAACATTTGCTCAAAATAAATAAAAAGATGCTTGTTTTTCTTCAATAGTTATAAGCCGTTGTGCTTTCTTATATTTTTATTTATATGTATTGTTTTCTTCTAGATGAGAGAAGTGCAGAGGAAATCATTTGTCTTGACATGCTAAAAGAGGAGATAATGCACAGTAGCAACTATATTGCTAGGTAAGAATCCGAAATGTATTTGATTTTTAAAATGTCAATATATATTTCATCAAATGAATGATATTAAGCATGAAAAGAAGTTTTATATTAAAAATATCAATTTACTCATCAGTACATTTATGCTTTTATACCACGGTTCTAATGTTGTTATCTTGATCTTAAATCATGCATTTACTTTTTGGTGTTGTAGTTCGTATACTTATATTTTTATATTAATTCTACTTAGTTGCTTATCAATATTTTTCTATCTTTCAGGCCAGTGACCAGCAGTTGGGTACAAAGAAAGGAGAAGCTCTCATTGACTTGTAAAATGAAAACAGGACATTTTCAAATTGTTTTGATTGGTCAATATTATGTATATGTACGTTGCTATGAATTTATGATTTTATGAGTTTATATTTGATTGTGTTCAAGGATTAACTGGAAATAAACAATTACATAAATTCCTTTGTTTCATATTTTGTAATTTTGTTCTTAATCCTAGAATTAGTATAATAATTAATTTCATGTCAAAAGTTCTAGACTGTTTAATAAATATTTGAAATGAAGAAAAAATGCAATAGTCGAATGTTGACAATTGAATTAAAGAAAATACTCATTCAGATTGAAAAGGTATTAGTCACAATCAATTTGAATTGGAAATTCAAGTTTCTTAGTTTGATGCGTTTGGCTCCTTTTGTGATGGTATGATCACATGTAGTATTGAAAGCTATCATACGTTTTACAGTCTAGCCTTCCAGAATATTAGTTTATTTTGGGTCTAATGAAGTAACGGCTTATCGCACTAAAACGATAAACATGTTTGTTCACGACCCTTTATGGTCTAAACATGTTTACATTCAAAACACTTCACAGCTAAACGTGTTTCCTGACAAAACACTTCAGACCTAAACATGTTTCCAGATACAACACTTTACAACTAAACATGTTTACAATCTAAGCACATTTTATCAAAACATGTTTCTAGTCTAAACACTTTACATCTAAACATGTTTACAGTCTAAGCACTTTATAGCTTGACACGTTTAGGCTCTTAGCACATTAAATATTAAACATGTTTAGATTTAAAACATGTCAAAAATCGGTTTCACAAATGTGTTTAGGAAAGTGTTTAGGCTCTAAACACAATTTTTAGAGTGAAGCATTTTCAATGTTCTTATTTCACATAAATCAGAGGAACACAACTTAGAAGCGTTTAGGAAGATTGAAGCTACAGGAATAGAATCTCCAGGAGTACACGGAAAAGAGAGCTATATAGAATTTCGCGAAGACAAAGATTATGCAAAGTTACCATGGAAACACAACAACGATTAAATAGAACATTAAATATTTTTATGGACTTTCGGAGTTAAGTATGATCGAGCATATTTTGTTTAGAAATGTGTTACGCAATTATGATGGACTGTTAATGGTATGCGAATTTGTTTTATGAACTACGTTAGTTCATCTGTGAAATTCAAAGAACTGTGATTTTTTTATTTTGAGAGACTTTAATCTTAATTCAATGTTATTCATTTATTGTATTTCAATTTTCTTTTCTACGTAAAGTAATTTTTTTGAGGCCCCGAGAATGTCGAGAAGACCGCGGGACCGGCAACGTATCGGAAGTCACATTGTATCTAAGGTCGACGTCACACGGCGACGTCTCCTTATCTTCTCTTAGTAACTAGTAAACGTCAAACTACAAAGCTGTTGTGTATTTTATCAGAGTCATATTATAAGATATCGTCCCCACATTACTAATGACAAATTCAATTATCTTTGTCAAATTGATCATTTCCAGCTATTTAAATAAAGGTAGAGTTTATATTCCTCCAAAAAGCTCCCGTCTCGAAACGCAGAAGTTAAAACAAATACAACAGTGACCACAAACAAATGGAAGTTTTTAACGACCTTGACTGGCTATACGGCCCTTGCACGGTCGGGGTGACCACAGGCTGGATCAAATGAACTTGAATATCATTTCACCTGGTAGACCAATCATATCACAGTGTGGTTCGGTAATTAATCGGTCATGTAATAATGTTTAAGGGGTTCGTATGGATAGTAAACCCGGCAATGGTAACTGCCCCTGTGCTTAAATTTCATTGGTAAATAAAATAATTCCAATCAGCAAGTGATGTTTGGGTTAAAAAGGGAACACCGCAAACTCCCAACATCACAGATCACATATCACACTTTAATGTAGATTGCTGTTTGGAATAAATAATTGAAACATCATTGTATTTTATTCACCAGGTATGTAAATTGTTAAAGTATAAACTATTTTCAAATGAATTTTAAAGTAAGAATTTTTCTTCTGATTTAATAACTTAGATATTTAAAACTTAACTTAAATTTATAAAAGATTTTCATTAACAGAAATAAGTTAAAACAAAGTTTACTATTTAGATCACAGATCACATATCACACTTTAATGTAGATTGCTGTTTGGAATAAATAATTGAAACATCATTGTATTTTATTCACCAGCGCCAGGCCTCGAAAGTGCAAGTGTCCGAGATGAGGGACACGCCAGAAGAAGGTATAACCACGACCAGACTGAGCTAGAGTATTCCCCAGATTCTCCGAAAGAAGCTAGAATCCCGGTATAGATAAAAGAGAGACACAGTAGTCCCCAGTGAAAGATGTCAGTCCGCCGACATTCAAAAGTTACTAACGTTTTTGGAGGGAAAGGGGAGACAACCCGACAGTGCAGCGATTCTTCCCCCTTTTCCTGCATTACATTTTGAATGAGGGTTTCTCGTTGTGAAATGCCATAAGGTCCCAGTGGCCTTTAATTACTTAATACCACATCTATTTTGTATCATTAGTGCTGGAAAGTGTTCGACCCTATACATGCACCTGTAGGGCAGGTGTTTTTTTGTAGATCTTGTACTGCTCAAACTTTAATGTGGCTAGTCCCTGTACTTCCATGTCTGCCGTGCTGGCAAAAGCGGGTGTTCATATCTCCTCTAAGTTTAATGAAGTTTTATCCGTATCGGACTTCTTCTCCTGAATGAAAGTTTAAGTCGACGAGTATTCCTCTCTATCCGTGCTTTTTTTTTTTAGTTCTTTAACTTATTAATACTTTGGAGATATTAGAGACGTCTGTCCTTGGAAAAATATACTTATTGACCTGAAGTGGTGAAAGTAATTGTATTCATTTAGTCAATGATACCAAGGGTCCACGAAAGAGAACGGATGAGATCATCACATCAGAATGTGTTTCGTGTGTATAAATATAACATATATATCTCTAGTAATACCTATCAAATGTATAATCATACGATGAAGCTTTGGTAACAATAAACTGATATAAGAAAAGTTACTAATCTTTTGTTTCATAAACAAATTCTTTCCGTGACGTCGCCGACGTTATATTACAAGGCGGAAAATTTAGCTTCTCACGCTTCTACGGAGGCAAACTCCGGACAGTGATCGTTTCCGTTCCGGAACTATTTTCCTTTGCCCGACTGTATGTACTTACTTTAATAAAGAGTCTAGACTGCGACTAACAGTAGTTCTATCACAGGAAAACATTCAATGCACTGGCACCCGACTGTATGTACTTACTTTAATAAAGAGTCTAGACTGCAACTAACAGTAGTCCTATCACAGGAGAACATTCAATGCACTGGCACCAGACTGTATGTACTTACTTTAATAAGGAGTCGGTTTATCTTGGCGTTTAATCTTGTCTTGGGGAGGTATAAATCCTTCTTTGCAAAGAATCACTCTGATTCAAACAAAAATTCAGTGAAACTGACATTATCAACATGCTAGATTACTTGATTGACAACATATTTGTTCCGTTTGAAGGACGTGTTTTCAACAGACTGTCGGCATTCCAAGGGGAACCAATTGTGCACCTATTCTTTCCGACTTGTTTCAGGCTTTATTATCATGCATGGGGCTGACTTCATTCAGGAACATCTTATGAAGAAAGATAATATGTTAGCTATATAATTCATTAGCTTTACTTTCCGCTATATAGATTATGTTCTCTTACTAAATAATTCAAAATTTTGGTATCTCATTCAACAAGAGATAAAGGATACAACAGATACAGTTTATTATCGCTATTTTGTGCATTTTCCCTTTGATATTTTTTTTTGTGATAAATATGTGATATCTAATGATTTAAGAAAAAAAACTATTAAAGTTATATGTATTTGCTGTACATACTCTTTCAGTAAAGGGTTAAACTCCATGTGAAGGTGCTTTATTTATTGGAGGCTTCATCTTCGCTAGCCATGCAAGGGTTACGATCCACTCCCATTAAGAGAACGGGAGTGGATCGTAACCCCTGGCTAGCGAAGATGTGGAGGCTTATAAACAGAAGATAGAAGATTTTCAGAAAATAGTTCTTGAAAACGCGTTTCATTCCCTATTATTTCTAGGATCCACCAATTCTTATTTTATTGGTTCCTTGTTCAACTTGTTGCTTATCTATCATCACAGGAATCGGAAGTTCTATCAATAAATAAAAATTCTGTAAATAATAAAGTCGACTATCAATAAAAGCTGTACGAGAAGCTCTATTGATAGTCGACTTCATTATTTACAGAATTTTATTGATAGAACTTCCGATTCCTGTGCTCTCATTTATTAATTTTGTATTAGCCTGGTATGCGTTTTAACGTAATTATCAAGTGGGTGAAATAAAAGGAAGTCAGTAGGTATAATTTGTATTGCCTGATATAAATATTTTTTCAAAATATTACAAAATACAATATATCATAAATAATTAAATACACAAATGAAAATACATAAACATAGATATATAACCAAATTTTTTGGCAAACATCCGCCACTATGAATTTATAAACGGAAAAAAAAAATTAACAAGGGAGGGAGGGTGGGTAATTTCAACGTAATATCAAATTCAAAAATGTAAAGAAAACTCTTTGCAATAGTATAAATAAACAATTAACAACAAAGGAAAAGTTTATATCCAATAAAAAGAGCGAAATAATATAGTGAGTAAATTTAATGCAAGAGTTTATACTAATGAAAATCTAGTTTGAACCAGTGTGATTACTGGGGTGTAAAATATAAATTTCACTGTTTTGCTAATTAAATAATTTAAATCTTAAATTAAACCAATTATCAAGTGGGTGAAATAAAAGGAAGTCAGTAGGTATAATTTGTATTGCCTGATATAAATATTTTTTCAATATATTACAAAATACAATATATCATAAATAATTAAATACACAAATGAAAATACATAAACATAGATATATAACCAAATTTTTTGGCAAACATCCGCCAAGCCTGCAAGGCCGCCAAAAAAAATTAAAGATAAAATAATAACTAGTATCAAAACAGTTATAATGATGATAAAAACCAGACATACTATGATCACTCTTTTTTCTCACTTAAATAAGCTCCATCCTTTCAAAATGTGTATAGATAATGAAAGGACAAAACAGCAAACCAACTCAAAATATATGTAGATCTTGAGTAGTTAGAGGAAAACCAGCATCATATTCAGGATGCAAGTTCTCTGAAAAGAGAAAAAAGAATAATTACAGTAAACAATATACATGTATGAAGTAAATAAAAAACACAGTTGTAACACATTACAACTTATATACTCTGATGCTTAATAATATTGATTATCTTTTTTTCTGAAAAGTTCTGTACCAGCAAAATTTAAATGAAGCCCATCTCTCGGAGCAAATAAGGAAGCATCTGGAATATTGTCGAGTACGAAACTCCTATACAAATTACAATCAAATAAATTATTTCTTTTACACAATCTTTTTAACTCAGTATTAACTTTATTAACTTTAGCTCCAGTTTTCATGTGATCAACTGGTCTAGGAAGAATAGAAGTAAAGATCAACTTAGCAAATGTCATCTTTTTTAACTTGTGAATTAAATCTCCGAAATATGATATAATAGTATCTACGGATTGAGACGAAGAAATATTATTAGTACCAACATGAACTATAACGAAATCTAATGAAATTAAATCTACTTTCCCAGATGAAATTAACTCAGTAAGACGACCAATAGTGGCACCAGGAAAGGCCTGAGTTGTACACCCATCTATTCCACTAACATATTTAGGTGTAGACGCTGACACAATGGTCGCCCTTTTTTCAAAGAAATTCCCTGTAAAAATTTATAATAAAACATCTGAAATATGTGCCGTCATCTTTTCTGCTACTGAAATCTTATCATCTAATGAAAATTTTAAATATCTTTTATAAGCATCGCTTTTCCAATCTCCGTACAATTGAATTAATTCAGTAGGTACTTCTGCTGCAAAAGCCCAGCTAGCCCCCCCTCGCCTAAAACTATGTGTAGAATATGAACAAGCATCTAAACCAATCTCAGTAATTAACTGTCTCAATATTGTCTGAAATTGTCTATACGTGACAGGTACACATGATTTATGTTTTATAAAACAATAAGCTGGACTCTTATCAGAAGTACAAACTAAAGACTTCATATTCAAAAAAGCTTGAACGGGACACAATGGAGAATCTGGTTTCGAGACTAAAGGTATCAATAATTCTCTCTCACCAAACTGAATCATCTGGTTTTCGACCAGTTAACACTTATCAATAATAGCTTACGCTTACAATCGAAAATAATACTATCCCTACAAAGCTGCTTATTATGATCAAAAGTAGAAATGGAGTCTGGCACCAAATTAGATTTTCTAAACATTAGAAAAAAGGCATGTAAAAATAAACACCATATAGTAGCATCATATGCAGTATTCATATCCAGCTTCCTATAAATTTGAAGTAAAATGTGAGGAGTAATTGGCAAGGCCTGTTTTTGACAATGTGCCTTAATTCTACATAAACCTCTTAATACTAATCTTAAATGAAAAGCTTCAAACTGTGGATATTCTAAATCTAACAATAAATGCAGATATCTTACTGAACTAAGATAATTCTTTATAGAGTCAACAGATTTAAAACTTCTTCTTAGAAACTGTGCATATAGTGTCAAAACATGAACTGTAGCAGGAACAGGCATAAGTTCAAAATATATACAAAACATAAAATATGATTCTAACAGAGTTTTCTTATTTTTATAAGTACTCTCCGCAAAAGCATGTTTAGCAGAATCTTTACATTGAAACCGCAGAACCTCTAACTCTGTAAAATAAATTACCAATTATTTAAAAATGAAAAATCTGACATGAGAACTGGTACCTCTTCATATCTATCTACTGAAATAGCTGACTTAAATAACTCTCTGTATTTATGACTACAATGCCATCGAGACAAATAGTCAGCAAGTCTATTTTCTACACCTAAAATGTGTCTGGCTCGAACTTCAAACTGAAAACTTGCTTGAATAAAACAAAGCTCTCTCAAACAAGTTTGCATAAAAGCATCCTTAGATGAACCTGAATTGATGACCTGAACAGACGCCTCATTATCACAAAAGATCAGAATTTTTTTCCCGCAAAATGTTTTCCCCCAAATTTTAACCGCAACTACAATAGCAAGTAACTCCAAACAATTGATATGTAATTGATCTTTTGTGATATCAGAAGGAAAAACAGCATGAAAATACTGATTTGAAGTAAAAGCTCCAAACCCTTCTAAACAAGCATTGCTTGAAAAAATTTCATCTGGAGACGACCAATCTTCAAGAGACAGCATCGAGATACCATTATAATTTCAACGTAATATCAAATTCAAAAATGTAAAGAAAACAATTAACAACAAAGGAAAAGTTTATATCCAATAAAAAGAGCGAAATAATATAGTGAGTAAATTTAATGCAAGAGTTTATACTAATGAAAATCTAGTTTGAACCAGTGTGATTACTGGGGTGTAAAATATAAATTTCACTGTTTTGCTAATTAAATAATTTAAATCTTAAATTAAACCGTTTAGCCAACCTAGCTATAAGGTCAGGCATAAAAAGTATGGAAAGCAGTATTACTTTTTGGACTTGAAATCTAATGATATTAACAAGTCTTGCTGTTTGTTTATATATGGCACAAAATTCAATTCACTCTCAATTACCCTCATTGAAGTAATGATTACATTGGTTACTATGTTTTTGGGACTTTTTTAAGCTCACTTTGCATGGCCCATACAATCCCATCTTTTTCCCAATTTCTTCTATGAATACTACTGTCACTCTAATATAACATACAACTTTTGAGTTCAATGCATTTCTGTCAAAAACTCTGGTTTTAGTGAATATCATTCATGTGTTTAGGGGCATCGTCTCTTCTGTTCCAATGTTGAGCAAGTGGTTGGAAAACTATAACACTATTTTGCACAAATTATTCGGCAAATTAAATTCTTATGATTGACAATCAGCACTGCTATCATTATGGAACTGTCATGACTATGATTAAGTACTTACAAAACAAACATTATTTCTAGTTTATCCTGCACAGTGACAATCCCTTAGACACTAGATGAACTTTAATAGTGCAGGGATACAGGGGATCCCCTCTATTTGGTAAATGACGTCATAAAGGCGTGCATAATTGATGATTTTTTCCTGGTGACGGAGGAACTCGAAAGTGGTCTTTTATATTCCATTTAACTATTTAAACTATTGTCAGTTTATTGTCTTAAAACTATATGTCATAATCATTTAATGTAATGTGCTAATAAATATTGTCTATTGTCTATGAAACTTATAGGCTAAATGGACCTTAGAACACTACATAGGTGTGAAGATAATTGGAAAACAGCAAACTATCTTTTTATTTTAGATTAAATCATGAAGGCAGAGATACTAATTATTGAACCATTTTATGGTGGATCACACAAACAGATGGTAGATTTACTTCAGTCTAAGATCAGTGACTGTGATGTGATGACAATGCCAGCCAAGAAATGGCACTGGAGAGCAAGAACTAGTGCTATATACCTGAGTCAACAAATTCCTTATTCTCATAAATATAGGTTTGATTATCAGTCATTGTCAGTATGATCTAAATTGATATTCAGTTATAAGTCATGTCCTGTAATGCTTTGCAATTCAATTTCGACTCAAAATTTTTATCTGGAAATATTTAAAGTCACTGATCATGCTGATAGCTAGTTTATTGCCATTTGGCATTAGCAAACTGTAAATTAACAAAATCATGAATTCATGACAATATTAACTTGGTTACTGTTATAAAGTCAGTGTACACATTTGTTAAACTTTTATATTTAACATGTTTAAGACTAATATTAAATCAATCTTGAATTCATGGTCATTAAAGCAGGTCACAGAGACATTTCTGCATGTTTTCAATGTTACCCACTTATTATTTTGCAGGACTCTGTTTGCTAGTTCAGTATTAAATCTAGCAGAACTTATTGCATTACGACCAGATTTGCAGGGACTCACAAAGATACTGTATTTCCACGAAAATCAGTTGGTTTATCCAATCAAAAAGCAGCAAGACCGAGACTTCCAGTATGGTTATAATCAGATAATATCATGGTAAGATATCATCCAATCAGTAAGCAGCAAGATTAAGATTTCTTTTATGGCCGTAATTGAACTTATATCATGATAAGTTGTTATCCAATGAAAAAGCAGCAAGATTGAGATTTCTAATATGGTTATAACTGATGGTATTTAAAGTTGTTATCCCACAAAAAAAGATTAAAACTTGCAGAATATTTATGCTAATGTTATAAATACGAGGTTCGTTATTGAGGTTACCTTAATGGTGAATAATGATTAAAAAAAACATTGCCAAATGACATTAATGGTCATTTTTGGTGCATGACAATAAAAAGTACATTTTCTTCACAACAATAAAAACAAATCATGTTTGATATCTAATTCTTTTCAAAAATAAAGGTAACAGATTGTTATTTAAGACCTCTGTCAGACAAATCATGATTGACAGTTTAAATGCTTTAAGGATATTTATTGTATAATTTGTAATAGCTTCTTTTACTACAAATCATGTGTCTTATGAACACTAAAAAGGAAATTTTTTACCTAATTTGTTCATAACAGATTAAACAAATCATAGTAAACTTTTATTTTATATTACAGTATGGTAGCTGATACTGTGGTTTTTAATTCCAAATACAACATGGAATCATTTTTATCATCGATTAAGACCTTTCTGAACTTAATACCTGATCACAGACCCAAGACATTAGAAGATGTCATCAGACCAAAATGTCAGGTCTTGTACTTTCCTTTGGACCTTCCAGGTAATTTAATGTCAGGACTTGAAATTTTTTTGTTACCTTTATAGTAGTGTAATGTCAGGTATTGTACTTTCCAGGTAATATTATGTCTAAAAAAAGTTAATTATTATAATCTTCAGTCATTACTTACTACATTCAAGAATAGCATTTGCATTATTTTTTACTGCAAACACAAGAACAGCCAAAATTGACATTTTGTAATTCTAAATATTGAATGTTTATAAAAACTCTAGTCTGAACTCAAGTTTTGATAATGTGAGGAGAACACTGGAATAAACCAATAATGAATATGGCAGCACATACATGAGCTTTGACCAATGAAAACATCTTTTTTTTAGACTTTGTTGGAAAACTTTCAATTCCAGACCAGATCCAACCAAATACCTTATATTTTAAAATTTAAATTATATGCAATAGGTTAATGTCTATTGCTCAATTGATTTCATTTTTCTTGATATTTATTGTCTTATTTAGTCAGGAATGGTGATCAATCAATAGAAGGCTCGAAGCCAGAATCATCTGCTTATAAGACCAACACTGATAATGTATTATCAGATAGCAAATGTCAAATCAGAGATCAGCTGATTGAATCACAGGACTCATACACAAATTATAAGGAAGTCAACTTGACATGTGCAGAAGACCCCCGTTCACCTGAAGCAAATCATGGTAGCCCTGTGAAGCCACTTCATATTGTTTGGGCACACAGATGGTAAATACATATATCAGTATTATATATATATCTTATAATTGGTGGAAATGCTACATATGTCATATAACTCTTATTTCATTTTATGTAACAGTCATCCTGTTTCAGTCGTAGATAATCTGGATCTCAGAAACTTAACATAGTTATTTCAATAATAGTAAATTCAATTAAGGATATGTATGTGTCATTTGATTATAAACTTGCAAATTGTACGGAAATATTTAATTATCATATTATTATTTTAGTTTCAAGACTCACATGGCTTATTTGTTATGTCCTTGATTTAGCTGAAAAATCTTAATTTTAGATTTATGTTTAATATCTTTTGGTTGAGTGATTATGATGCAATTAGATTTTTATTGAACATACAAAAAATTTGCTTTATAGTTATATTATAGTGACTAACAATTGAGTTTATTTTTTGTTCCTGATGACATGCTTATAATGAAATTGCAAATTCCTTCTGTTATTCAAATGATGGAAAATTCATTGCATTTTGTTTGATTTACCAAATACTATGTCATTGCTTTTAAGAATTATGAACTAACTGCAACTTGTAAGGTTTTGTACCTGTATTTCCAAACAATATTTATTTGCAAATACCCTGTATAAAAGTGAAGAAAAATGTAATTTGATGATTAATTTCACAAATTTGAGGACAATTATGAATATTTTGCAGGGAGCATGACAAAGATCCAGATACATTCTTTGAGGTTGTGACATCATTATCTGAAAGCGGAAGTGAATTTAATTTGTCTGTCCTTGGTGAACAGTTTACAGATATACCAGGTAATAGCTGCAACAGATGAAGGATGCACAGTCAGAACTTGTAGTTGTCACTATGTTCATCTCTCTATCAATTGTTTTTGTAAATTTGATTGCTAATGATCTCAGTTGATTATTTGATATGTTGAATGTCTTTTCCCCAGGTTGTTGCTTACCAATACCTAGACGTGTCTACCCATTTCACCAGGGAACTTCAAGAATGTTTTCCTTGGTTGTTCCTTGTAAAACATCAAATTTGGTAGATTTTCCATGATGTCTGTAATAGATTAAATCCACTAAGGATTTTATTATCCCTTGGCTGCCACATTGTCGATACTTACATAGCTATGCAAATGAGTCACATTGACGTCACACCTTCTATGATGTAACTCTCACAACATTGAGCGACAAATTCAACCCATGGATTCAAATGTCTCTGCCTCTGGATTTAAAATATCTTATATGTGACTACCTGTAGGATTGTACCAAAGGTACCCTTTACTCCTTTAAAATTAGGTCAAATTCCCAAATTTCAATACAACATTTTTGAATAATTAATAAAATGTTGCATTTCATGTTAAAATTTGTGGTTTAATTTTTATAATTTGGACTGAGTCTGGGGACATCTATATATATATGAATTAAGCTGTATTTAACATTGTATTTTATAAGTTTAGTGGTATTGAACATTGAATTATATGAATTTATAGCTATTTAACATTGAATTTTATGAATTTAGAGGTAATTAACATTGTATTTTATGAATTTAGAGGTATTTGATAGTGCAAAAGAGAAGTTAGAAAGACATATAGTAAATTGGGGCTACCAGAAGAGCAGAACAGACTATATTGACATACTGAAGTCAGCTGATGTAGTAGTATCAACTGCATTACATGAATTTTTTGGAGTTTCCATGTAAGTATACTGCGAACATTTCCATAATATCAATTGTTTGGGTTTAAATAAAACATGGGGAGGCTAATACAAAAAATCATAGATGGAGGGCTGTCTATATAAAACCTTATTTGGAGAATTTAGTTTGTTTGGCTTTATAAATATTTTGATATGAGCGTCACTGATGAGTCTTATGTAGACGAAACACGCATCTGGCATACTAAATTTTAATCCTGGTACCTTTGATAACTATTAGTATTAGTTTACATGCTGAAACAGATACTGTTAAACTTTTACTGGACAGCAATAAATTCAAACAAAAAACAATCTTAAGCTTTTCAGACCAATGTTAAATGTGATAAGTCTCACAACTTTTCATTTGACATAGTTTTTGCTCTCTGCTACCTTTCCTTGTGTTATATCATGTAATATATGTTATTTGATGTATTGTATGTTTATGCATGTGCAATACAGTTTCATTTAAACATGTTACAATATGCAATATACCTGTAGTGATAATTTAATGAACGATTTTAATGGATCAGTATTGATATTTTTATTATAGGTTAGAAGCTGTATATTATGGTTGCTACCCAATGTGTCCAAATAGACTTGTTTATCCTGAAATATTTCCAGGTATATTGTTTTTAACCTAATCAGAGCACATATATGTCACGTTCTTAACCTCATTTCAGATAACCTGATAACAGCAGTACTTTTGCTTAAATCCTATGTTTCATTCACAAATGATTTTTCAATTCAGATAAACGTTATTTTATCCCTGTATAATGATCAATGTGGATTAATATAAAAATAAGACGATGTGGAATAAGTGCCAATGAGACAACTATTCAACAAAAGTCTATTATGTGCATGCATGCATCTATAGGTCATAGTATTGCCTTCAACTATGATCAAAACACATATACCGGTATACAGTATAGGAAAAGAAAGAAAAAGAACTGCCTGATCTATTTAGAAGACAGTAAAAAGAAAAACAATTGTAATACACAGCAGCCCACAACATCCACTGAGTTATAGGTTCTCCACTTTGGACATAAGCCTCTCTCTTACCTGGGAAAGTGATGTAACAACACAATAAAAAAAAAACAATTAAAGGCAATGCCATTTATATTCATAAAATATTTTATGCACTTTTTTTGTTATTGTAGATGTTTACCTGTATAATACCAGTAAACAGCTGATAAAATCATTAAAAAGGTTTTGTAAATTCCCTGCTTTAGCCAGAGACCATATATGTCAGGTAATATTAAGTATAGTAGTCAATGATAACTGTGAGTCCATTGATAAAGCTAAAAGTATTTCAGTGAAGATTTTGACAAGAAAATAAATAATTTATTATAAAGGTACAGTCTTTTGATCATACAACTGCCTTCAGAGTATACTGAAGTGATATTCACATTTGTATTCAACATATAAAATTAAGAAAGTAAATGAGGAATGTGTCAAAGCGACAACAAGCCGACCATAGAGCAGACAACAACCGAAGGCCACCAATGGGTCTTCAATGTAGCGAGAAACTCCCGAATATACTTGTTTTGTGAATTTATTTTGTTGTATACATACAATGGATTTGTGTTTATCCATTCATTATCAAACTTAAATTTATTTATTTAAAATGGTCCTGAAACTGGATCTCTCTAATGATATCACTTTAAAGTTGTCATGACATGCAGAACTATGTCATCTAATTGCATGTAATTCAGTGGTTGTTGTGAGTTGCTGTCTATCATATTTGATTTTCCTGTATTGGTTTATACATAAATCTGACTACTGTTTTATCTCACATCCAGCAACATCAACAATGAATTTAAAAAAAAAAGTTTGTGATTAGGTCAATTTATGGTGAAATACTAGTGCTAGGTCAATGATACCACATATTATTTTATTTATGTTACTGGGGGTTCTTGTTGGAAATATATGTTTAGACCTAAACCTTTGATAATTGGAATTATGCAAATATACATTTAACTCTGGCTTGACAAGTTTTTGACGCTACTCTATGTCAAGGACGTATAACTAACAACTAATATATGTCCTTGTCTATGTATATGAAAGTTTTATAACAAGAATAAACACTTCCACCATGCTTGTGATGTGTTATATTCAGATACTAAAAACAAAATAAAAACATCAGTAAAATACAAGTGACTGTTTGCATAGGTTTAAGATTTGATCTCAAATTTTTGTAACATATACATGAAGTTTCTATATTTTCTATTTGTAGGTACAAGTAGAAAAATATTTGTGGACCAACATGGCTCAAAATTATATTGGTCTTCTTAAAAATCAAGGCAACACTGGGGAGAAGTTAGAAAGTGCACAAACTGAGGATGTCACTTGAAGACAATAAAATATGGTTTATCTTGAAAACAAATACCAATTCAAGGTTATCATATACATGAGATAGAAGGTAAACATTTCTTAAGTTAAGTTATTGAACAATACATACATAAAGAGTATTTTAAATAAATTCCTAGGAGAGTCATTATCTTATACCTATATATAAAATCAGAAATTATTGTGAAAAAATGTGACAGGGTTATAAGCGCAATAATTTCAACTTGCGTTTTGAATTTTTTATATGAATTAAACAGGATTTTTCTCAATATCGCAAAAAATTAAAATTGGATTTCAGTCTAAAATGATAAAAATGAGATGCTAAATACTTGCAATAATTTATTTTCATTGGGTTGTAAAAGTTTTAACGAGCACACAATTTTAGAATGAAGCGCTTCATACAAAATGTGCTTCAGTCAACGCTTTTACACTCCGATGAATTAAAAAAAAGAAGCATTCAATTTTTAAAAAGAAAAAGTAAATCAAATAAAAATGCAACAAAGGAATTTATATATTTTTTTGTGCCAGCTAATCACAATTTATCTTTATTTTTGTAGGTTCGGAGATGCTGCTAGATTTCGAGGTCAAGTTTATATGGCAGTTATGAAAAAAAAGTTGATAAAAAGTTGAATGTGAGCTGCTAATAATAATGTGCAGGTTTAAATGGTTCATTCGGTCAACATGATTCTTTAGTTTATAAGTGACAGGAGACAAGCATCGTGACAATTGTTGTACCAGATATTGGATTATAACAAACACCGAAGAGTCATAGTTTTTTTATTTAAGGAAAATGTGATGCTTGAACATAACATAAAGAATTGTTACTATATACCATATTACTGATGGCCATTATTGACATATAAACTTGGTATTTTTCAATACACCTATGTTGATTTACAAGTTATGTTTTTAACATTCAATAAAAAAGTATATGTGCAATGTAGCATAATGAAATGTTTTTAATCATTGGGTTTCCATTCTACAAACACTATTTGAACTTCAAAAACTATTAATCTCTTTTAAACCATTGAGCCATTTGGAATCAGTTTTAGCCAGTCATCCTTTGATTTATATGATTAACCAAGCAACATGCATCTAACAGAACAAATATAATAGATGGACAGCAAACTAATGTCTCAGGCTGCACCACATATTTTTCTGTCCAAGTACAATAACTACATTAATTTTTATTTTAAACGTTTTTATAATTTTACAAGAAATGTGGAGTGAGCAACAGAACAATTAAATCTAACTCTTTTTGACAACAAATTTACCTTATGAAGCAGTGAAATAAATCAAGTTACCTTACACCAAGGCTCTAAATATATAATCAAATTGTAAAAAAGATGATAAGTGTAAGATTTAACAACAAGAGGCTCCAAAGAGCCTGTGTTGCTCAATTGATATTTTTGTTTAAAATTGATGCATGGAGTATTGCAACCATTATACTTTTGCTTTAGTTTAAGAAATATAAGCCAAAATGTGTGTTATACCCTTAGGTTATATTTTTTGCCATGTAGGCCATGTTGTCCCAAAGGCAGGGTCACCAAACACATTTTTTTTAAACTAGATACCTAAATTATAATTGTGGCCAAGTTTGGTTAATTTTCCAAATTAGTTTCAGAGAAGATTTTTGTAAAAGTTCACAAAAATTTGTTAAAAATTGACTTTAAAGGACAATAACTCCTTATGAGGTCAATTGGCAATTTTGGTCACGTTGACTTATTTGTAGTTCTTACTTTGGTGAACATTATTGCCGCTTACAGTTTATCTCTATCCATAATAATATTCAAGATAATTACACAAGAGTGCACACCCTGAAATGTCTCACCTTCTTTACTAATCATTGACAATATGTTGACAGTCCCTAAATATAAAGCTTTGCTATAACTATCACATTAACATAACATGATCCAAGAAAATGAGGTCAAGGTCATATAAGTTATAAATTAAACCAAACGTGAAATACATGTATCAGTAAACTTACAATTATTCAATACACTAAATATAGGTGACCTATTGCTTATTGTTTCTAAGAAACAGACTAAGCCAAGTAAACTAAACATTAGATTGACCAATGAACCATGAAAATGAGGTCCAAGTTAGATGAACCATGCCAGGCAGACATGTACAGGTTTATACAATTTTTTCATACAACAAATATAGTTGACCTATTGCTTATAGTTTAAGAAAAACGAACAAAAACACAAAAACCTAACACTGAGCAATGAACCATGAAAATGTAGTCAAGGTCAAATAATACATGCAAGACTGAAAAGTACATCATAAATATTTCTATACACCAAATATAGTTGACCTGTTGCATATAGTACCAGAAAAAAAAGGCCAAAACTAAAAAAACTAAATTTTTACCACTGAACCATGAAAATGAGGTCAAGGTCAGATGACACCTGCCAGATGAACAATTTACACTGTATAGTCCTTCCATACACCTAATATACTAGACCTTTTGCTTAAAGTATCTGAGAAATGGACTTGACCACCAAAAACACAACCTTGTTAAAACTTACCATGAAATGAGTTTGAGTTCAAGTGAAAAATGTAAGACTGGCATGGGGACCTTGCAAAGTACCACACATACCAAAAGGACTTATCCTATTACTCATAATAAGAGAGAAATTAACATTACAATTTTTCATTTTTTTAAAGTTGTCACTGAACCATGAAAATGAGATCGAGGACAATGGACCTGTGACAGACAGAAACTTCGTAACATGAGTCATCTATATACAAAATATTAAGCATCCAGGTCTTACACCTTGTAAAATATAAAGCTTTTAAGAAGTTAGCAAACACCACCCCGCCTCCTGATCACTTTACCTATGTTGAGCTTTCTGCAACACAAGTCGTAGGCTCAACACAAAAAATGCAAAACTTCCTTAAATTACCAATTCAGGGGCAGCAACCTTGCAACCAGTTGATTCATATGAAAATTTCAGGGCAGATCTTACCTAACCTGATGAACATATTAAACCATTGTCAGATTTGCTCTAATTGCTTTAGTTTCAGAGATATAAGCCAAAAACTGCATGCTACCCATATGTTCTATTTATACCCATGTAGGCTATGTTTGTTGGGGTCAAACCCTGATGATAGTAAGCAAGTTTGGTTGAATTTGTTAATGTTGTGATGTTACACTATATTTTCATGTAAGGGTAAAGGTTGGTACCTATAAAAACATTTAAACACGCTGCAATAGTTTGCACCTGTCACTAGTTTGGAACCAGATTTTAAGTGATTGTTGTTTGTTGATATGCTTCAAAAGTGTTTCTTGTTTAAATGGTTTTACATGTACAATAGTCATTTTTGGAGCCCTTTATAGCCTGCTGTTTGGTGCAAGGGAAGGCTCCGTCTTGAAAAATGTAATTGTGCCTGATGTTCATATGATGAAATATAATCTTTCAGTCAGTTTAATTGAAGTCTGGAGCTTGAATGTCAGTTAACTGCTAGTAGTCTGTTGTTATTTATGTATTATTGTCTCATTTTGTTTATTTTCTTTGGTTACATCTTTTGACATCAGACTCGGACTTTTCTTGAACTGAATTTAATGTGCGTATTGTTATGCTTTTACTTTATTTTCTTTGGTTACATCTTTTGACATCAGACTCGGACTTTTCTTGAACTGAATTTAATGTGCGTATTGTTATGCTTTTTCTTTTCTACATTGGCTAGAGGTATAGGGGGAGGGTTGAGATCTCACAAACAGTTTTAACCCCGCTGCATTTTTGCAACTGTCCCAAGTCAGGAGCCTCTGGCCTTTGTTAGTTTTGTATTATTTTCTAGTTTCTTGTGTACAATTTGGAAATAAGTATGGCGTTCATTATCACTGAACTAGTATATATTTGTTTAGGGGCCTGCTGAAGGACGCCTCCGGGTGCGGGAATTTCTTGCTACATTGAAGACCTGTTGGTGACTTTCTGCTGTTGTTTTTTCTACTGTCGGGTTGTTGTCTCTTTGACACATTCCCCATTTCCATTCTCAATTTTATTTGACCTGTAATGGTTTACTTTGATCTAACTTATCATGACTCATGATAAAACTACAGAACCTGATTACTTGCCTGAATTTTCTATGTGCAAGTACCACAACTCTGTGCAAAATCATCAGACTGGAAAAAAATTCAAACTTGATCCTTAACCGGTTATGAAAAAACTATATACCAAATATCAAATCACATTCTTCAAGGATGAAGAAAAAGTGTGCAACATTGATTTGCCAGACTTTGGATGGACAGACAAACAGATGGACATATAGCAAAGCTATAGTACCAGTCTGCACAGTTAGCCACTAGTCCGATGCCCCAGCCTAATAAAATTTCATTCAGACTAGTGAGTTTTTAACAAAACATTGTTTGGACAAATAAGAAAAATGTCTTTATATTGTCATCGGACTAGAAGTTGAATTTTTTTTGGTGCAGACTGTTAAAGTACCCTTTGACCTTGTTTTAAGGGACTTATAAAGGCAACTTACTGTCTGAAATGTACACCAACTCACTAAGAACTCCTGCCACTTAAAGTTGAGTAAAAAATTATGACTGAACAAACCATTAGACATAGATGCGATTATATAATTAAAGTTGAGTAAAAAAAATTTGACAGAACAAACCATTAGACATAGATGCAATTATATAACTTCATTTTTATTTCATTTATCTCTGATTATAATGCTTTCAAGTCTAATTGTAAATCTTGAATTTCTGCTAGCAATGATGATTTTTTGGCTATTTTTTCCAACTGCTCCTTTTCAGGTTCTTTCAAGTCACCTGAATTTATCTTGGCTTCTAAATCTTCAACTTGTTTAAGCTTTTTTTTCACATTACGCAACTTTTTCTCAATACTGGCTTTGTCATTTGATTCACTTGATTCAGGCTCCACTGTTTTCACTGGTATTAAATCTGATTTTTTTTTTAAATCTGATTTTTTTGTTGAATCAGATTTTTTTGTTTTTGTTTTTATGTCTGTTTTAGCTAATGAGTCTGCTATGTGATCTTCTTGGCTGCTCTGTCCTTCACCTTGACCTTGTTTCTTTTTCTCTTTTCTTTTCATGTTTTTCTTTGCTGACTTTGACATAGCTGATGTGTCTTCCTGTACATGTGTTTTAGGTGGTTCTTGTCCAGGATTCATGCCAGGTGGTAATGAAGGTTTACTCTTCATCCATTGAACACCTTTATTTTCATACCTGAAAAAAAGAAATATGGTATACAATTTTTGTTTGTCTCTATAATTATTACAACCACTTCTTTTTACTTGGTTATTGCAGGTTTAATAGATTCAATGAATTATAATTTGAATTGTTTGATTACTGGTGGCTAATTGTCCAGTGGCATATTTTTAAATGAAAATCTGTTAATGTCCATGTTCAACTACAGGCTAGCAGTGTATCATCAACAAGTGTTTTTTTAAAGGATGAAGTACAAAAAATCAAAATCAGATGTTTTAAATATTTGATATTCATTTAGCATCACAACGATTGTCTATTTACTTTAATAGTATTCATGGCCAAAAACCTAATGATAAAACCTCACACTGGCAGGGGGAGATAAGTGCATTACAATGTTTGCTACCTACTGTTGTAACAGTTATCTCCCATGATCAATATTCAATCTTTGAAAACTTGACAATGCTGAATTTATGTTTTCAATACCAGTTCATACATGACATGTAATCAATGTGATTGATAGATAGTGTCATGAATGTTTTCAGAGTCAAAGTTCAGAATTTTAACCTTTAACATGTTTAAATTGATAACATTTAGAACAATGTGTATTCAAGACAAAATACATAGTTCTTCTATATACCATAATATGCACATGGCAATCTTTTTCAGAAAAAAGTCACATGAAATATATTTTGGTACTGAGAAATTTCAACATTGTTCATTCATTTTTGTGTAGGGGCTCATCATACTGAAAACCACAAACATCCATTTCCAATAGATGAAAAAAATACATTTTATTTGATAGTAAAATAAATTTCCAAATATGATCTGTGAAAATTAAAAACTTTGAATTTTTTAAACCATCAAGACCATAACCATGTGGCTATGGGTACGATACACTCAATTCAAACAACTCAATTAATTCCTAAAACCAGCTGTGTGACAGACAGATGGACATATACATCTCTATACATTTCAGTCAGCTGTATAAGTACCATTCATGGACTATTATATTATCTCCCATATCTGATTCTAAACAAGCTTTCTTACTACAGACAAAATTAGAAAAATTTGTCTTTTTTCTCAATTATCTTGTGCATTTGTACTAACAGTATTAAGATATTCAAAGCCAAGCTTTTTTCTAGACTGAACAAATTGAAAATTTACAAAGCCGTAAAAAAGGAGACACTTTTGATCATTATATTCTATGTCATGTATGTGTCACACAATTTTTCACCAATTCAAAGTTTTATCAAAGTTATCTATTAACATAAATAAGTACATTCAATTTTTTATAAATTAATAAACAATACTAAATAAAATGAGAGCCATATTCTATACAAAAGTATAAAGAGACTACTAAAATGCATAGATATATATACTACATTCATACAAGGATGTATATTAGATTGTTAGTTATACGTCCTTGATTCATAACATTAAATGATATGAAATAATTTGAAAGTACTTTTTACAAAATTTCTATGTCTTCTTATAACTAAAATGGTCCAAGAAGAGTAATAACACAGATTTTATTGATGCAAAATTAAATATGTCCCTAAAATGTAAGCATTACGTTGGGACTTCATCTTGTGGAATGTATCCATCTTTCACTTTACGTGGCTTTCTCCATGTACCATCTGGCCGTCTTGATGCAGGAATGAATAATTCACCTAAAATAAAGAGTTAAAGACAGTTTAGAGAAAACACAACACAATTGCATATGTCAGAACATCAACATACAGGTATTCATTGGTCTCAGACAGTAAACGACTATAGAACATCTCTCCACAGCCTTTGGTGAATAGGGGTTTCATACAAGTAGGCCCAGAGTCAACTTGGACCAAAATAATGGCCACTCAGACTAAGTAAAAAATAAGTTCTGACATAATAAATAATTAAATGAAAAAGACTGTCATGACTGTGTCCGATGAGAAGTCAGTCCCTTATAAGTTTTGACACTGATTTTAAGTATAGAAATGACTAAAATTTGTACCTTTTAAGAATAATTAAATTTACACCATTGATTGCAAAAAGACTTTTATTTGCTTCAATAAAGTTTTAAGAATGAATTGAAATACTAAGAAATAATTTGTATTCACATTATACAGTATTTTTTCAATCATGCTTGCAAATTTAGCAACATGCTAAAATGATATTGTCATTTATAATATAACATTTAATAATTTTTTATCGTTTATATGGACATTGGTTCAAAAATCCTCTTTTAATACTTTCTCTGAGTTGTTATTGTAGACTGGCCAAGTTGTCTTAATCATAGTTTTTGATTGAGTTGAGTCTGCCAATTGATATTTTACCGTGTGTTTTTCTATGTTGGGATGTTATGCTATTGTTTCAGAAAAGGGAGAAGGTTTGGATCCACTAAAATGTTTAATCCTGCTGCAAATGTTTGCACCTGTCCTAAGGGGGTTTCCCTTTGAATGGTTTTACACTAGTAATTTTGGGACCCTTTATAGCTTGTTGTTCAGTGTGAGCCAAGGCTCCATGTTGAAGGCCATACATTGACCTATAATCATGATATACATGGTTTACTTTTTTAAAAATTGTTATTTGGATGGAGAGTTGTCTCATTGGCACTTACACCACATCTTCCTATATCTATAGACAGTTTGAGTTACTAATCATTTGCTTATTTGCTTAAATTATTTTGAAAATTCAAGTTGTCTTATTTATTATTAGTAAGTAACTGGTTAGTCCAAGTTGTCCCGCATTCAAGGATCCTAGTACCTCAGTAGATGCTTAATTAAGGGACTACACTTGCACTGTATCATGTGTATTGGAAGAAGAAAGATATATAAGTGCCAAGAGAATGTTGTGGGATTATAGTTTAATATTACTGTATGTATATGTACTGGTAAATGCCTCCATTATCCACAGAGCCCCTCGAAAGCTGCATGTACACTACCTAGATCTGAATTAATGTTATTGTAGATGTGTCACCAACTTATAACTGAGACATTTTTTTTTACAAGGACAATCAATCCCCACCCAACACAAGGGAGTGCTAGGACACCTGAAAGTCTTGTTATTATGGTAGAGGAAGCCGAAGTACTCGAGAGAACCACTGAGCCATTTACATGTAGCGGAATCAGACAAACCGGACAGATTTCAGAAACTTGATCTACAGGTCAAAAGAAGAGGACAACTTTGACCAACCAAGGCCCCCAAAGTACCCATTCTAGTTTAATCTCTGTGTGAAGGAAGATGAAAAGCACCATTGTGATGTACTGAAATGTCGGTTAAAAGCTCAACAGAGCTTATATGTTGTCTCTGTTTGTATACCTTGCCAACTCTAAATAGAGCTTATTTATTATACTGAAATTTCCAGCATCCCAAATCAGTATTGAACCCTGGACCTTCAGCACTGTAGCCATTTGCTAACAGGTTAATACAAAAAGGGAGAATAAAAACTACTAGAACACACCCGCGAAATCGCGGGCATTCAGAGCGTATTTGAAAGGATGTAAAGTGTCGTAGGAAGAATTTTTTAAAAGATTTAATGACTTGAGAATTTCAGGAAAAGAATCAAAAGTACTAAAAGGTACTTGGGGACAGTAAAATGTTTTTTAACCCTCCTCCTTTATTTCCAAAATTCCCATTTTTTGTTTTCTATTAATTTCATTATGAACATACATTTAGTGTACATGTATTATGAAAATTCCAGTCAGAAGCCTGTAATTCAGTGGTTCAGTGATATTTGTTTTTCGTTCATTTTTTGTACATAAATAAGGCTGTTAGTTTTCTCAATTGAATTGTTTTACATTGTCATTTCGGGGCCTTTTATACCAGACCATGCAGTATCGGCTTTTGCTTATTGTTGAAGGCCGTAAAGTGACCTTTAAATGTTAATTTCGGTGTCAGTTTGGTCTCTTGTGGAGAGCTGTCTCATTGGCATTCATACCACATCTTCTTTTTTTGTAAAACATTTAGTGACTTGATAATTTCAGAAAAGGTATCAAAAGTCATAGGTAATTTGGGACAGGATAATGGTTTTCCTAGCCCGGCTCCTCCTTTTTCCACAAAAAAATCCTTTTTTTGTTTGTTCTCTATTAATTTTAATGACACATGAATAATTTTAGCGCTTATCTGTATATAATGAACTGTCATTACAGGGGGGTCGGGACTGGGCGGATTTAGGGGGCCCGTCCCCCTCTTTCTTGAAAATAATTGGTTGCTTATATAGGGAATCACTGAAGCATGACCGGAGCGGGCCCCTCTTAGGCAGTCAACGGGCCTCTGCGTATGAAAATTTCTGGATCCGCCACTGCAGAGGGGCCCTGATCCCAATATCCCGGGCTTAAAAACATGAAATCCTGAGGTTCTGAATTTATTATACAAATTATCTCGACATCCCGAAATTCGAAAAAAGAAATCCCGGATCCCGAAATGGTCAATCCTGAAATTTCTATCTTAAAAACACCCGTTCCAGACGTCCCGAAAGTGTATTTTCTTTTTACAGTCACTTCTCAGTTTAATAATTGATCCACAGCGGTCATTGATTGATTATTCAGACCTCTCTATTAAATAAAACCTGTGACTGCCGTGGATAGAAAACTTGAAAATTATATCAGACAGAAAAATACACTTTATTCTTAGTATATGTATTTATTTCAAAGCAAAAAAGAAAAACGCAAACCGGGGTTCTAATTTGACTTAAAATTCATCTAATGCATGTAATGACGGATATAAGACAGAAAATACACTGTATTCGTAGTATTAATGTATGTTCAAAGTATACAGAAAAACGCAAACCAGAAAGCTAATCTGACTTAAAATTTTGCCCAATGACGGGAACATATCCGGACGTCTTTTTTCTCGTTTTTCACCCAAAATAACTCAATCCGAATTACCATATGAATGGATGACAAATGCGATTATGCACTGTACCCATAGGACGCAGAGGCATGATGATTAATTTATTGTGGAAAGAAGAGAAGCGACACCCAAAATGAGGTCTTCTCGTTTAATAGTATAGATAGGGACAATACATTATTAACGACATATCAAATATAACACACACAAATTGGTGACACTGCTTCTTTTCCAAAGTCTTGTGGAATATCATTGTGATATTTGCATAATGTATACCTTTCACTAACATAGTTCAAAAAGTTAGACGTTAAGGTCTTTTTGAATATCTTTGTACAAATGTAACTGTACATAGAGACTTGGTTCTTTAAAAGTCAATGAACCGACAAAACCGGGTAAAAAATCCTCGAAAATTCTTTTCAATTAATACCTGTCGCTTCGTCTTTTACTACGCCTGTTCTCTCTATGTATGTTTCCTTTTCTGTCATGACTAAATACTAATATTGTTTATACCCTGGATATTTATTTTATGATTTCGGTTTTCACACCACTCACGATTTTTTTTAGAAAAAAATTGAAGTTATCTCCCATGCGCTTTATTATAATTTTAAAATGACACCGTATTTTTTTCCGCTTTTGCATTCTTTAATTTCCTGCTGGTGGCAAAAGAGTCTCTGCTGCATGGAGCTACAATGTATTCACTGTTAGGTGCAGGATTACATGGAATAAATGGTATAAATCCACTATTATCGTATAAACTTTGCCAGACATACGTTATACCGAGAATGCTATATGGAATTAATTCTCAACATTAATTAAACTGATATCCCGCAAAAATTAGAAGCTTTTCAGAAAGAAAAAAAACATTTGAACAAATTATAACTTTACCACAAAGAACTGCTACTGCTGCTATCTCTATCTTGCTCGGAGCAGAAACTATTGAACAACTCATAAATAAAGCTGTCATTTCCCTATTTCTCAAAATATCCAAACTTGCGATCCTAACTCAATTGAATGTAAAATTGGAATTAGCCAGCTAGCTAGCAAAAGACGATAAATCAAATAGTTGGTACATAAACGTGGACAAAATCCTCAAATCTTATGATCTTCCATCCGCACATGAGATTATACTAAATCCAGAGAAAAATTGGAAACGATTGACTCATGAAAAATAGATGGACCGAAATTGCTAGAAGCAAAACAACACTCAATTTGTATTACATGGAAGTTAACAACTGGAATTTAGTAAAAACAAACTTCTGTTGGAGCAGTGTCAGAGATCACAAAAGAGATGTTAGCAAAGGGATAATGAAATCTAGGATACTTACAGGAACTTACAAAACCCAAAGTATTACCAACCGATTTGACGAAACAAAATCTGCAGAATGCAAATTGTGCATGGTAGGACCTGAGGATTATAAACAGTAAACACTTCCTCAATCTAATTAGAAACCAATCTCTCATCGCTCCCGTTTTCTGATATGTCGCGTGGCTCCACGCGTCACGCGACATATCAGAAAACGGGAGCGACGAGATGTCGCTTTTTAATTAGATTGACACTTCCTAGTTGTGTGTGAAAGTCTGGATAGTGTGAGAAAAAATCATCTCAATAGACTAAAATCACTACTGGAGAATAATCATATCCCTTTTTGCAGTATATTTAATTCTGATGAGGACCTTCTCGAATTCTTAGTTGGCTGTTCTAGGAACAACCTTTTAACTGTGTCTCAGCAGAGAGATTTAGAACGATTGAATTCTGCAAAGACTGGATCTATGCATTGCATGCTAAAAGAGACCAACTTTTGGAAAACAAATGAACAATCAGTTAAAGTTCGGTGCTTAACATGCAGTTGGCTGTCAGTCGAGGGAATGGTAACATGTAACAAGTATTATACTATTTATGTGTATACTATATATTGAAGACCTGTTGGTGACCTTCTGTTGTTTTTTTTCTATGGTCGGGATGTTGTCTCTTCGACACATTCCCCATTTCCATTTCCAATTTTATATAAACTTAATAAAATACTAAGTGATATAGTAAAGACGTTACGCACGATATTGCGTCCCAATTGGTAACGTCAAAATTTGACGTTTTACGTCGGTAATCGAGTATACTTTGTTCGTTTTGATTGTTATCATTTTTGATCGATATGGATACTTCAAAGTCTTGAATATGTACGAACTATTTGCTACTGGTAAATACGCAAGCAAATGAACTTTTCGGACTTCTGATTCGGCTTGTGTTGTGTATTTTTCTTCTGATTCGGCTTGTGTTGTGTAGTTTTCTTTATATTTATTGTAACTTTTATTTTTTTGCTCTTTTCTTTTTAGTTTCTTTATCTCTTTACAATATTTTATTCTCTCTGTCTCGGATATGAAATTCTTTTGTTATGTAATTAATATTTTACCTATTTATTGACAAATTACCATATGTTTTTTTTTTTTTTCATTTTAGATGATAATCTTATTATTCATTTTCTATTTGATTATACCTACTTTTATATATTGCAGTTCTTATCGTGGTTTCTATGATTCTATCTATTTTCGAAATTTTTAATTTGGTTATTTTGTTTTGTCCTCTGATCTTAAAACATAAAATCGAACTGTACTTGTTATTTAAAAACAATAAAATATCGTTCATATATCATAATTTATGATAATACGAATTGCTTTCAAGTTCGATGGCCTAGGAGGATGATTGGCCTAAAAAGTGATAAAAAACATGGTAATTTTAAGATACGCTCGTGGCGAGATTTGTTCGACTCCGATGGTAATCGACAGTTATTGCAACTCTTTTAACTTAAGGTCGCCTGATGTCCGGCTTCTCCTACCTTTGATGACAGGTCAATAAAATACAACAGATGTCGCTTATACATGATGTGGTCTTTAACACCAAAACAAAGAACAAACTTTTAGACATAATTTGAAAATACATATATGTATAGCGTCCCGAATCGAAACGTTCAAAACGTATGAAAATTGCTCAGTGGACAAACTTGCAAGACATTAGAATTGTTAAAAAACGACGTCATTTCGACTTAACAGCTTATCAAAAAGTATGTTATCGTATTGTGGGGTGAAAGCACAATTACGAAAAAGCACTGTTTTATATGCTACAAATTGAATATTTAATAAAATGACGTTGAAACTGACAGTGTTTTTGTAAAAAGCGGCGAATTTCGACATTGGACAATCTTGCAAGGCATTTTCCCGAGGCCAATGCGTTTTTATTTGTGGTGCGAGTGTTGTAAAATTCCGGATTTAAAATGGTCTATCTAAGCACATTTGTAGGAATAATTTATAAAAAACAAAATTTTATATCATCTGATATTTTAAAAAGAGATAAATTTTGATAACTTACCATTTTCAGAAACCTGACCATGGCGAGGATTATTCTTTTTTTTTTTTTAAACAAATTTTTACCGTTCGATCAACACAAAAAAACAGCAATGGCGTCATAAATTGTATTAGACTTTTATCATTCATGCGAATTTTCGCGGATTTTAAACTTTTTATTAGACCACAAAAATTCCCGCAAAAGTTATTTTGCGAAAAATTTGTTACGTCTGACACGCATATTTTTGACGTTTTGGAAATATTTGTATCATTATTTGAAATTATTATGAAAAGTTAAAGAATATTTTTGTAATTTTTGGAAACAGTAATACCTGCCTAATCTACGGATATAAATTTCATAAAGCTGAACTAGTTAGTTTTCATAGAAGAGCTATTTATCAAATTGCTCTGTCGCATTGCACGGCATTGACGCAATAACGTTCTTAACGTCAAAGTAATCCTAAGTTAAAATCATAACTAGAGTATTTTGAATATTAATTACCCCTGTAAATAAACTTGTGGACCTTAAATTGTGTTGACGACCTCTACTGTTTTTAAAACATTTTTTTTTTTATAGTTTTTTCATTTTCTTTTTTCTTTTTCTTTTTACCATTTTAGATTTTTTAAGTACATATAAACTAAATATGAAACTACACTAGTCAGCATACATTTACCTATAGCTAATACGGAATAGTAAGTCATATCACTTTCCTTTTTGCTATGAGAAATTTAAACAACTGATAAGTTAGTATTTTTATCCATTTTAAAATGTATAGTGTAAATACAAGTTCCTTTTTTTTAAAGAAGAAGGAAAAGAAGAAGAAGGCTGATGGGGTAGACTTTTGAATTTCCTCACTTCTCTCATCCATCTTCTCCTTTCTCCCACATGCGTTTTCAAATTATTGTTTCATTGACCTTTGTCATTTTAGATAATGTTTTGTTCCTCTCTTTGACTCTCTCTCTCTCTCTTTCAACTTTATCTAGTAGTTACTGAAAAGTTGTAAATTTTAGTGATCTTTATAGTGTTGTGTTGAAACTTACCCGTATTATACAGAAATATCTAAATCAAGGAGAGGACAGTTATTACTGTCCACATTTGATGTATTTAAAGTAAGTTCCTTTAAGAAAATTACGACTGTATTTTTGTTTTGTTTCTTAGAAATTCTTGATCATCTATTAAACGAAAAAATATCATCAAGATAACGGTGAGTTGAATTTTATCACTTAAATGTAATTTAAACGGATCTCTACTGAGTTTAGTCAAAAACTGTGATTCATAACAGTACATGTACAAGAACAAGTCTGCAAGTGAAGGGACACAATTAGTGCCCATAGGAAATCCCGAATACCTACAATCTGTCGATAAACTTTGTTACATAAATATCAATAAGCCGGAAATAATTTACACCTCCAGTAAGTATATCTAGCATATTTACCTTTCTCATCAGAAAAAGGCTTTAAATGAGTTTCAGCAAATATATTTGCATTCAGAGTTACAGTACAGTAGAATTAAATAGGACAACTTTAGTCTGATAAGATTGTGTGGAAATATAGTGTAAAGAGTTGAACAGTCAAAATTGTCAACAGAATCAAAAGAAACCATCACACAAAGCGCGTAAGTATTTTCTGCAACATCACATGTAAACGATTATAATAAAAGTAACAACAAAGCTATAATTGGTAACATGGTTTTAACTTAATGCATCTGTTACGACGCTAGATAAAAACTGAAGAGGAAAGGTAGCTTTATTTTTGTAGAGCCTAGGTGGTTGAGTGGTCTAGCTGGTCGGGCATAATGCAAAGCGATTTGGTGCCACGATATCTCAGTAGCATGAGTTCGAAACCCAGCCAGGGAAGAACAAAAAAAAATGCTTCCGCAAGGTTACCAGGTGAAGGTTATTCCTGAAACAAATATTGTTAGCATTGACATCGGTTTACAAAATTTTTAATTTTTCGAAAAACTAAGGAATTTCTTATCCCAGGCATAGATTACCTTAGCCGTATTTGGCACAACTTTTTGGAATTTTAGATCCTCAATGTTCTCCAACTTTGTACTTGTTTGGCTTTATAAATATTTTGATGAGCGTCACTGATGAGTGATGTAGACGAAACGCGCGTCTGGCGTACTAAATTATAATAACTATAACGACCGTCGGACGGACCAACAGAGAACAGTATATAACGTAATACTGATCTTCGACGGATGTAACAAAACGAGGTCCACTATTTTTGATTTCTATCTTTGAAGGCGTAGACTAGTTTTATTCGATCTGTGTAGTGTGTTTTGTTTAAATAACGTAGATAAATCATTACATAACTTTATTTTACATAAAAATCGGATATCATAAAGGACTAAAAACTTACCTAAATTCGTCGTTTAATAACTGGCTTATTTTATGCACACATAAATCTGAAAATCTTTACTGCAGGTCAAAAACCGCCAAAAGAGAACCACCAAGAAAAAGATGACAAAAACTCGACCAAAGCGAATAATCAAGAAAAAGTAGTAAGATTGGAGGATAAAATCAACATCATATAGAAAAATAGAATTATTTAAGGAATTACTGTAAAAATCGGATATCATAAAGGACTAAAAACTTACCTAAATTCATCGTTTAATAACTGGCTTATTTTATAGATATAGGAAGATGTGGTGTGAGTGCCAATGAGACAACTCTCCATCCAAATAACAATTTAAAAATTAAACCATTATAGGTTAAAGTACGGCCTTCAACACGGAGCCTTGGCTCACACCGAACAACAAGCTATAAAGGGCCCCAAAATTACTAGTGTAAAACCATTCAAACGAGAAAACCAACGGTCTAATCTATATAAACAAAACGAGAAACGAGAAACACGTATATATTACATAAACAAACGACAACTACTGTACATCAGATTCCTGACTTAGGACAGGTGCAAACATTTGCAGCGGGATTAAACGTTTTAATGGGCCCAAACCTTCTCCCTTTTTCTGAAACAATAGCATAACATCACAACATATAAAAACATACGATAAAATATCAATTAGCAGACTTAACTCAATCAAAAAACGTATGATTACACAAAGAACGAATAAATTTGATCTGCGATATCTGAATACAAATGCACAGTTAATTAAATATTAGAGACAAACAGTCATGACCAAAAGGCTATCAAATAAATTCAAACACACTGAGAAATATTTAACCAATCAATGTTCACTTTAGAAAAAAACCGGTTTTTTATAATCTTGAAGTTTATACAAATGTTGTAAGAATAAGTGAAAAATTGAAGATATTACAAATAATCAAAGCTGGTATACAGCCAAGATCCATATAAATAAAAAATGACAAAAAAGCATTATAAACAGTATCAACAGGTCGAATTAACAAGAAAATACGATTTGAGAGTACTCGCAGTTACTGACAGCTAGTTAAAAGCCAAAACCAATTAATAGTAAAAAATCATGCATCAGAGACTAAAATCGACTAAAACACATCACAGGGATTTAGTATTTTAACGTCATTAATAGTCAAAGAAGACATGACTTGTGCAATGCCAAAAATAAATGTATCGACAGGTAGTAGTATAGTGAAGAGCGACTTCTATAGAAATAAAAGTTAACGTGGCTGTGTCCCCTATACATCTCGCCTCAAAAGATAATGAAATTTAGATATGTTTTAATTTGCTAATGACAAAATCAATATTAGTGCCAATGTGAACTATATTCAGAGATCTAATTACAATATTGGTACGATAACCCTTACTTATAAGTTTGTTCAAAGGTTCGATGAGTTTACAAGGATCACATATGATAGTGATTTCCTCGCTTTAAGTACAATATTACCATAAAATTTAGGATGAGAAATACCATTTTTAATAAGCTTTCTACAGGTATAGCCAAATTTACTAATCAAATCTTTGTATCTATGAAAGAATTTAGTAAAAGTTTTAAGTAATTTATGGTATCGAAATCCCTGACACAACAATTTACCAGTGATGCATTGATTACGTTCGTTAAAATCTATGACATCAGAACACACACGGGCAAACCGAACGAGTTGCACACATACATCTGAAAATCTTTACTGCAGGTCAAAAACCGCCAAAAGAGAACCACCAAGAAAAAGATGACAAAAACTCGATCAAAGCGAATAATCAAGAAAAAGTAGTAAGATTGGAGGATAAAATCAACATCATATAGAAAAATAGAATTATTTAAGGAATTACTGTAATATTTTTTCTGTCTATGAACAAAAATGTGGTGCACACTGAATAACGCGCGTAGCGGGTTATTTAACAGTGTCCACCATATATACTAAATACGTTTAAAGTGTCATGTATGGTTCTCTGTTCATCTATTCGGAATATCAACTATGCTCGAGTTGTGTATAAACAAAGTCCCTACCACTTATTCTATTAATTTTATAATTTCTTAAAAGATTGTGGGAGCCAGTGGACTTTATCAACTAGAGGACACAACAAAAGATTGAAAAAATTGGTATTCGCTGCTTCTTTACTGAGCACGCAGCATCAATGAGTTGGAGGAAAATTTTATACTGATCGACTTTGAGTCAGAATGATGTCCATGAGTAGGTTGACATGTCAGGGATACCTTGCGAACCAGCAAGAAGAAAAAAACAAATACGCGGCCAATCGTGTCATTCTTGTACAAAAAGCAGAATCTATATTTATTTCACATTCGTATGTGTTCTGGAGATTTATTTAATTTGCCGCTAAAACAATCCATCAATTTCTGAGGTGATAGTCAAGCTTCTGATTCGATGAAATTTCGATATTAATTTATAATATCGGGGTCTTGCTGTATTCCTGTCTTATATTTTGTATTGGAGAAAACCTACGTCCTTGATAACACAAAAAAAACAACCCAAAAATAATTCAAAATGATGTATTTATGTTTATTTTAAAACAAATATAGTTTATATTGAATGTTCATATACCATGATCAGTCAATAACAATAATCTTATACATCTCTATGTATAATTAGCCACATTTTAAAAATATTGCTTCCAAATGTTTATTCCATAATCCACATGTTCATAACTCTCATATCGAACTATATCCCGCTTTTGATTTTGCTGTATTGAAGGTCAACGAAAATCCTTCCTGAAAAATCATAACACAATTATTTTTTGACGAAAATTCTAATGCAACAGAATCGTATATTTTCATATAAACTATGATAATGACTTAATACAATCAAATAGGGATATCGTTTAGAAAGTGTGAATAATGTCTTTTTGTTCATAACTATTTTGTCATTCTCATCATATTTCATGTTCACAATCGATGTATGATAACTATAAACTATAACATTATACATTTATAGCGGCATGTATATATGGTATAAAGTTGCGTGGAAAATAGCGACACCAACCCTGTGGTATGTATACTGTGGATTCATTTATTTTCGTGGGTACCAGTTTTCGTGGTTTGAGGAAAACTTACATATTCGTGGATATTTAATTTCGTGGTTTTGGCAAAGTCTACACTAATTCCTTTATAAAATTTGTATTTCGTTGAACATTTGAATTCGTGGTTCTCCTATACCCACGAAATCCACGAAAATTGGTATCCAACGAATATTAATGAATCCACAGTATACAGTGACGTTACGCTCGATGTTGGTGACGTTTTCTGATTTCATGTACCTCTCACCAATAATCGGCTTAAAATAAGAAAAATACCGGGAATATCAAATGCTTTTTTTGTGTTAAAATCTTCGAAGCACTTAAAAAACATTATTTTTACGGTGGCTTATTTGTTTTTATTAACTTTTGTCAAAAAGCTTTCCAAAACCAAACGAGACAAATCATATATGTTTGTGTGTAGACGGGTAACATACTAATATTGTCTTTGAGGGTTCCTCCAAATTTCGGATACCCACAAGTAAATAAAATATAAAAATTGTATACCATTTGGAAGAGGAACGTTAGGGCTTTGTGATGTCATATTTGTATAAAGCTATTGAAACCATTTTCGAATCGAGAAGACCTAGGAAAAAGCCATTTCAGCTTGTAGACACTGAAGGAAAAATATAAGCCCTTTGCGGCATAACAGTTGAGAATCGATCGATAGCGAGATTATTTGTCATCAAAGTCTTTATTTCAAATATCATTACATAAAACAACCTTGGAAAATGCTTTAAAAACATTGATTCCCAATTTAAAAGAACGAATTCAATGAGAACTTCGACATCATCATCAAAATCAAAGCCCCGAAAAACACTGGCACAACAACGTTTAAAAAAACATGCTCTACTTGAAATTATCAATACCGAGTAAAAATATGTAAAGCATGTTATCTAGTCAGAAAATACTACATGTCCGGTAATCTAGAAGATATGAACAGCATTTATTCATATCGCAGTCTCTTTTTTAGCATTAAAATAAAATCATATTTTGCATACGAGTCCCCACAGGGCTCCCGTCACTAAACTTTTAACTAACGTTTAACGTTAGTAATTTCGATGGTTTTTAAAGAAAACGAAGAAAAAAAATGATTGTGCATTTTAAAACAGAGAAATGAAGCCAATATGATAAATTCCTAATAAAAAAGAAACGGTAGTATGCATTCGTTTATATTTTTGTCAATTTATTTCGATTACTAATGGGTTGGAAGGGTGTCTACCAAAATGTCACAAAACGGCATCTTCATTTTTTTTTCTAAAATACTAAAAACAAGTTGTTACAAATCTTTAGAAATAAGTGAAAACTATATAATTAAGAAGAAAATTTTATCGATAATCGGAAATTCTCAAACCGAACGAACATTTCAAAATAAATAGGATAAAGATTAATGTACAAATTATCAAAATACAGTGGTCACATGGTGGTCTACCAAAATGTCACAGCGTCGCATATTTGACGTTCATTATTAAATGTAACCGTTTTTGCATTATGGCGTTTTTGAAACATATTTATTTTGTTATAAAAACATCTAAAACTTAAATTTGGAATATACTTTTTCTTTCAAATGTTTTTTTTTACTTTCATGTCTTTTTTGGTTAAAGCTAAATGAAGTAATGAAACAGAAACCCAACAACAACAAAATTATACATGTATATACAAAATTAATATCTTCAGTGGAGATAATCGCCTCAAAGTACAACTAGCATACCTGAACGAGCAGTTTTACGCTAGTCATCCTACCATATTTGTCTTTGTCGATGTGTTATTGAAACTGAAGACAACATCTTACATAAAGATGAGAACTCTAACTATAAAAGCACCCGTTCGGAAATATGAAAAGTAGAAGATGGACTTCCTTCCTGAACAAAATACAAAACTTGTAAACGGTGAATGTGCTACTATGGAATTTGTACTACGTGTTGGCTACAAATATTCTGCAAGAACAGACTTATTAACTCATATCAAGATATTTTTGAACATACGTTTTCATACATTTATATTAATTAATGATGTATTTTACTTACATGTTATGATGACCTTTAACTTAAAACATATTTATTTTTTATCATAGCTTTTCTTTCGATCAATGGGTATTCCTTAATTATTTGCGGAAAAGTAATAAATTATTTTTTTCCGGAATAGTTACTTTTTTTCCGGAAAAGTAAGATATTTATTTGCGGAAACGTAAACTTTTTATTCCGGAAACGTCATCTTTTTTTCGCGGAAAAGTAATGCCAATTTGCGGAAACGTAAAACGCCGAGCATATCATACATAATGGATATTTGTATCAATTAAAGTATTGAATAAGAAAGTTGACACATATCGATATGTATAAACAATCAAATACGGAGATATGTTATACATACAGCTAATCGGATATCAATACATGTATTTCCAAACATAGGTGGAAATTTTTCCGTTTTTAATATGATTGATATTTTAAAAGTATGTATGTTTCAAATAAAAATCATCGATGCTTTATGTTGCCTTACATAGATATTGACGAAGAAAGTTTTGGACATTAAATGAACATGTTGGATATTTAGGTTGACAGGTCAAATATTCACCTCAACATGTCTGATAGTTTTAAGTTGACTTGTCCACTAGTAAGACTTTTAAGTTCTAATGACGAAGACAAATGCAATCATGGGCATTGGTACTCTAGTAGAATCTGTAGCGGAATTTGGATATAAACAAATAATTTTGAATTATTTTGAAAGTTGTCGTAGAAAGGGTCCACAGTATGACGCAGGTGGATTTTTGAAAAATCAAGTAGATATTGCCGTTATATACGCGGACAATTTCAGATATGTTCGGCTGTATAACTGTTTCAATTCACGCAGTCACGATTAACAACACCATGGTCATATGCTTGCAAACGAAGAATTTTCTAATATGTAGAAGAAATTCCTAGAGATAGAAAATTATTTAAATCAATAAAGGGTATACGGGCCATAAATCGAGTAAGAACAAAAAATCTACAAATTGTACTAGTTCCAACAGTGTCGTGTTATTGCGACGGGTGCCTTGTTTGTTTACTGATTTTAGTTGGCATTTCGTTGGAAGTCAAAGTAGACCGGTCAAATTTTTGCAGTTTTATGTGATGATGAGGAAAATTGTCTCTTCTTCCTTAAATATACATCGGGGAGTCATAATTATGTTATCAGGAGAAGAAACTAATGAGTGGGGTCAACTTTCAGCATTCTTTTTCTTTTAATAGGGGTCCCAACACTTATAGAGTATTACTAAACTATGTTAAACCCCAAATCTTTCCATAACCCATACCTAACCGTAACACTCGTCCTAACCATATAACCTAGCCCTAACCTAACAATTACCATGAATGAACCCTACCTCTAAAGTATAGGGACCCTTAAGGTAAAAGAAGGCCCAACTTTCCCTGAAGGAAGATCTGTAATTAATGGACATTTTTTCATAAAAAACCCATCACGGTTTATAATACAGTCTTTTGAAAAATCAAAAAGCAATTGTCCCAAGCGCTTCCGTATTGTATGTATGCCAAGACAATATTTTGAAAAGAAATACGCTCGTTTAAACCGAAGAAGAGCATAAAAATATTTTGGATTGTGATAATTTATGTTTACTGCTTCATTAATATTCATTTGACATTTCTATTGTGTCACGGTTCGTAATGTGTCGTGGCACAGGATGAGAGCACTACATAGAACTTTCTCAATATTGCTCCAATATTGTCCAAAGCCATAATATCTATTACATTGAAGATTTTTTTTTATTTTATTGTATTTCTACAATTGATATTAAAAGAAGTGATTTAGAAATGTATGACGTGTAACTTTTTTTCTCGCGATAAATAAATATTGTATTAAACAATGAGTACTGTGTTTATTAGGGACAAAGAAAAAATAAAATTGTCAGTGAACTTCTTTTTTCAAAGTCGAAATTTTGACTTCTCAAATCTCGAAATTTCGTCTTTAACTTGAAATTTTGACTTAGACTTGAAATTTTGACTTTCTAAAATCTTGAAATTTCGACTTTTTGAAAAGACGAAATTTTGACTTTTTTGAAACTCGAAATTTCGACTTAAAAAAAAGTCGAAATTACCGCTTTAAACTCGAAATTTCGACTTTTTAAAACTCGAAATTTCCACTTATTTAAACTCGAAATTTCAACTTATTTTGAACTCAAAATTTCAACTTATTTTGAACTCAAATTTCGACTTATTTAAAACTCGAAATTTCGACTTATTCAAAACTCGAAATTTCAACTTGTTTTAAACTCAAAATTTCGACTAATTTAAAACTCGAAATTTCGACTTATTTAAAACTCGAAATTTCGACTTATTTTAAACTCAAAATTCGACTTTTTGTTAACTCAAAATTTCGACTGTTGAAATCTCGAAATTTTGACTCTTTCTAAGTACTTTTAAAACTTTGATGTTAGTATTCAAACACAGTTATTACAATTTTAGAAGAGGTAGACATGGACGCAAATTATTAAAGCGTCATCCACACATTTTGGCAATTTATATTCAGAAATTGGTTTTGTTCTTAAATTAAGATTATGGATTAGCATTTAATATTGTGAAGAAATCATTCGTAAAGAGCATGCATGTTGACATAATCCCCCCCCCCCCCCCCCCCCTGTTCCATGTTTTAGTTTCCACGACACTGTCATAGGATCGTCAGATCTAAGGACATTTAGCGTCACAGTTTCAAAGGCCTGTTTGGTATCCCAATAGCGATAAATAAATATTGTATTAAACAATGAGTACTGTGTTTATTAGGGACAAAGAAAAAATAAAATTGTCAGTGAACTTCTTTTTTCAAAGTCGAAATTTTGACTTCTCAAATCTCGAAATTTCGACTTTAACTTGAAATTTTGACTTAGACTTGAAATTTTGACTTTCTAAAATCTTGAAATTTCGACTTTTTGAAAAGACGAAATTTTGACTTTTTTGAAACTCGAAATTTCGACTTAAAAAAAGTCGAAATTACCGCTTTAAACTCGAAATTTCGACTTTTTAAAACTCGAAATTTCCACTTATTTAAACTCGAAATTTCAACTTATTTTGAACTCAAAATTTCAACTTATTTTGAACTCAAATTTCGACTTATTTAAAACTCGAAATTTCGACTTATTTAAAACTCGAAATTTCAACTTGTTTTAAACTCAAAATTTCGACTAATTTAAAACTCGAAATTTCGACTTATTTAAAACTCGAAATTTCGACTTATTTTAAACTCAAAATTCGACTTTTTGTTAACTCAAAATTTCGACTGTTGAAATCTCGAAATTTTGACTCTTTCTAAGTACTTTTAAAACTTTGATGTTAGTATTCAAACACAGTTATTACAATTTTAGAAGAGGTAGACATGGACGCAAATTATTAAAGCGTCATCCACACATTTTGGCAATTTATATTCAGAAATTGGTTTTGTTCTTAAATTAAGATTATGGATTAGCATTTAATATTGTGAAGAAATCATTCGTAAAGAGCATGCATGTTGACATAACATCCCCCCCCCCCCCCCCCCCCCCCCCTGTTCCATGTTTTAGTTTCCACGACACTGTCATAGGATCGTCAGATCTAAGGACATTTAGCGTCACAGTTTCAAAGGCCTGTTTGGTATCCCAATAGCAAGTCACTGACTTTGCCTTGTTTAAAAAATGGTAAATCAAGTAGCCAAAAATGCCATGCACATTCAGGACGAACAATGAGCTGCTCAGTTTTCTAGTTTTGGAAGTTTGCATTCTTATAACACAACTATTAACCCTTGTCTTTATATATTAGACTGTTAAATAAAAGTATGTCGTAATATAGGTGTGTCGGAATAGCGGGGTTGTCTTGATACACATATCAGAAGTCCAGCCTTGAAATATGTATTTGAACGTGAAACATTTTTTATTTATTCTTCAGCAAGAACAAGATTTTCAATCTAAAATAACCTCTTTAAAATGGTTTAGTTTATTAAAATATGCTTATGAAGTTTATGATGTATATGGCTCTGAGTCTCCGCCTTGCTGATATAAATGACTGTGAATGTGGTAATCGCAAACGTATAAAATTTTGAGTTTAAAAAAAGTCGAAATTGTGAGTTTAAAGAAGTCGAAATTTCGAGTTTAGAAAGTCAAAATTTCGAGTTTAGAAAAAGTCGAAATTTCCAGTTTAAAAAAGGTCGAAATTTTGAGTTTAAAAGAAGTCGAAATTTTGAGTTTAAATTAGGTCGAAATTTTGAGTTTAGAAAAAGTCGAAATTTCGAGTTTAGATAAATTCGAAATTTCGTGTTTATAAAAACTCGAAATTTCGAGTTTCAAAAAAGTCGAAATTTCTAGATTTTAGAATGTCAAAATTTCTAGATTTTAGAATGTCAAAATTTCAAGATAAGAAAAGTTAAAATTTCGAGCTAAAGTCGAAATTTCGAGTTTGAAATGTCAAAATTTCGACTTTGAAAACAAAATTCACTGCCAATTTTTATTTTTTATATGTCCCTAATACGCTTCCGTATGTTTGTGATATTTTAGAGAAATGCAAAATTGAAAACTTTTCTCGGGAGAAAGTCACATGAAACTAAAGTACATCTTTACTTAAAATATATTCTAAGATACAGAAAATCATTTCGTTGAGAAATAAAAAAAATGCGCCAAATGAAAACAATTAAATAAGATACCATCAACGACAAAAACAGGTTAATGAGAGAGAGAAAAAAAATACAAAACAAATACAGAACAAAATAAAACATAAAATATAAAATTGAGAATGGAAACGGGGAATATGTCAAAGAGACAACAACCCGACCAAATTAAAGAGCAGACAGCAGCCGAAGGCCACCAATGCAGCAAGAAATTCCTGCACCCGGAGGTGAGCCTTTTATAACCACCCCATTCCCCAAAAAATAAAACTTGTCAATCAAATACTGTCATCGTACAATTTTGACAGACATTAAAGTCTTACAATCATTGAAAATACGCAAAAGTTAATTTGTTAAACTACTTTAAGGTTGATATAAAAAAAAAATATACCGGACCTCCCTGCAACCATATTTAAGTTAAAACAAAAAGATCAAGTATTAAAAAAAATCTCAACTTGATTGTAAAGCGTTTCTCCTCTTCAGTACGATTTTATTATTAAAAAAATCATCTTGTTTTTTTTCAACCGGTAAACATTATTTTAAAACAAATTGTACATGAATGCATACGCGTGGGTTTGAATGTAGCGTAAATCCCACAATTTCCGTCCTTTTCACAAAACACCATACGCATTTATCTCATTTCTTTGTCTAGAGGTTACCTGGCATACACCCATATCCCCTTTCATTAACAGAAAACCAAGTGTTTAACGACAATACTGGACGTCAATATTACAAAACGTCTATATAAAATCTTTTGACGTTAACATACGACGTTACCAAAAGTGACGCTGCAGACCAAACAAACAATAGAACAGGACATTAACAAGCTATAGACCAAACACACACTAGAGCACGACATTAACAATCTGCAGACCAAACACTAGAACAGGACATTAACAAGCACTAGAACATGACATTAACAAGCTACAGACCAAACACTAGAACAAGACATTAACAAGTAGACCCATAACCCCATATAGTGAATTTTTACCACTCCTTTGTGGTCATAAACCTTGTGTTTAAATTTCGTAGATTTCTGTTTTCTTATACTATTGTGCGAAAACCAAATGTCTTTAGACGACAATGAAGTGATACCAATATATGACCACATTTTTTTTGCAGTCGTATAAAAACAGACCAAAACACTAAAACTTAACCTTCACCACTGAACCATGAAAATGAGGCCAATGAAAAATGACACCTGTCAGTTAGACCATGTACACCTTACAATCCAACCAACTATAGAACTATTGCTTACAGTATCTGAGATATTAATTTGACAAAGAAAACTTAACATTGTTCACTGATTCATGAAATAAGGCCAATGTCATGTGAAAACTGTATGACGGATGTGCAGACCATACATACATAAACTTGTGTGCAAAATACAATCAACGGCACCCACCCAAATGATATGAATACAATACTGAAGTGAGCTAAAAACTTGCATGCATAATACCAACAGTGGTAATACACATACACATGCATTAAAGTATGTTATAAACTTGAGTGCATAATAAAATAAGAGGCACCCAGTTGTATACAAATGTAAACCAATGCAGCGAAAGTTTTTGGATTGATATTAAATTTAGCTTAAAACCAGCTATATAAAAGAGAGGCGAAAGATATAACTCGAAAGACCAATCTATGGCTAAAATCAAATAAAACCTAGTAACAAACAGACAAACATCAGAACACAAAACAGAACATAAAAAACAAAGGCTTTGCAACAGGAATGCAACAGTGGGCGAGTGATCTCAGGTGCCCCGGTAAACCAATCCGCTGTGCTGCTCATGTCAGTACATTTCCTGTGATAAGTCTAATTTGGTAGGTCACATATATATTTGTCGACAAGCTTGAGATATACATGTATTACTTATTTGGGCAGTTTATCTTCAATATCTGCTTGAACAGAAAGGCATCTAATTAACCATAAAGCAATGCAAATGAAGTCGTATAAATGATACTTACCTTAATCAAGCCTGGTAATGCCACCCAGAAACCTAAGTTAGGTATTCGGTCTGTGCCTTCTGCCTTTTTCACAGCTGTTTGGAATGCTAACCCTCCAATAAGGTAAACAAATAACAGCACAACAACTCTGAAATTGGTAGTGGAATCATTTTTATAGTGTTTAAAGCCTGACATATATATTGGTAAATTAGAAATGAATTAGAGAGTGTTCTTAGAACACAGGGAGTGCTTGTATATTTAAATGGAGTAAATATCGGCCTTTTTGTTTTATATCATGACTTTGACGTAATCTGCTAAAAATTCGTCAATATATCTGAATTTTAACCAGATTTAAATTCATCATCATACGTATGTTCTTCTATTTCAGATGACAAGAAAGCTAAAAATACAGCAATTACAATAAGATCTATTCAAACATAATATTTTATAAAGATGGATTTTCCTATTCCATATTTTGCTAGAATATCTAGACATTCCTTTTTTGTTCATTTTAAACAGGCTTAGGTTCGAATATAATTGCTTTGTAACAAAAACTAATAACTGACAGGACAATTTCAAATGTAAAATGTAAAATGTACCGTTTTTCTGCATAACGGTTTTTGTGGAATCAATCTTTTATATCTGGAAAAATCATCCGCTGTGTGAGATAGCATCTTCGGTAATTTTCATAGTTTTTCATTTTGACCGTTTATTTTCGAGTGCGGCGTTTTCGTGAACAAACTTGAAGAGCTCTATTTTTGATTCGACTTAAAAATGGAATCTTGAATATACAAAAAATAACTTTATATTTCGCTTGTATAATTACATAATTAAAAGAATGGATCCACCTGATAGACCACCGCCACCACTGGAACCGGATTTGTCTTTAGTTGGACATGCGTATTTGCTAGCCAAATACAGATACTGAAAACAATAAAGACATATTTTTCAATTGAAAACTTAACGTAAGCTTATTATAAAATATATACACCATATAAACAATTTGTTTTAGCGATTACACGAAACACTTAATTATAATTAACTTTATCATGCAAGGCATATCCGAATGAGAGAAAAAAAGATAACACTTCGCCTTTTAACTAAAAGTTCTGCGTATTTGTGTTAACCTTCTTTACTTTGACATAGAAATCGTCAATTATGACCACTTGAGAACGTTTGTATTTTCTGTTTTCTTACTGGTAACTACGCTTTTCTTATCCATTTCTATGTAAAGAACGAAAACTGACGAGTAATCTTGTGGGCTCCAGGGGTGTAGGCAGACCATGCTCCTCATGTGGCACCTGTCGTGTAACTGGTTGTCGTCAAGTAGTCGCAGGAAAGACTCTTTTAAAATGTGCCACTAACAGGCAATAGAACTGGTTTTTGCAAGGATTATATGTTATGTCATCGTATGACCTTTAAGAATATTGACACTTACATAGTTACCATCAGCCACAATTTCACCTAGTACATTTAATGCCCCCTCCTGATCAGGTTCACACTGGAGATACGTATATGTAGTTCTGTAAATAATATTTAATGATTTTATGTATTGATTTAGCCAAGAATGTCGTTATGACATTAATTGATGCTCGGAGAAATCAACTTAAATATAGATTTTCAAGAAAAGATCCCGTTCTACTCATGTGAATTTATGTTTGCATACAAGTCGCAGAATTCTAGCCGATTTCCTGTACAATAATTCTTTGCAGTTTGTTTTTTCGGAAGTTCACTTAAAATCATGAATGATACAATTTCCCGAAATGCTTTATATCAGATTACCAAAAGTATTAATGCCAGTACTACATGTAGTTATATGCACTTCATTCTCTTTCGCATGTATATGTATCACCTTTTTCATATTGAATTTAAAAAACAAAAATATACTGACCTCAAAACATCACTCGTTGCTGAATACACAAGAGCCAGGCCGTTTTGTTCATCATACTGAAATCTGGCACTATCTTGTGTTCCTGCACTGAACCCAGCACCATTCCGTATCTGACATACCTAGATCAAAAGGTTATCGGTATATTTCATATTCGAATCTATTCCGATAAGATTGAAATATTGGGTAAGTGGAAATGGATATTACGATGCCTAAAGACAATCATATTCTGACAAAAAAAAAGAATCGAAAGGAAGCTTTTGCGGAATATAAAAGGGTGTTCAAAGACGCGAAACCCATTCGGAATTGACGTATGAAGCCTCTTCAAGCCGATGAGAAACAGTTATGTATGTACATGTGCCCCATTGTTGAATGCCGTACGGCGATATAAAGTTGCAAAGGTTTTCGTTAATTGGTCTCTAGTTGGGAATTCTCTTAATGGCAAGAGTACCGCAATATTCTTATTTGGATATGCTGCATCTGTAAAATGTTATTAAAACGAAGCCAAAATAAAAATAACAAGAATGTGTCCACAGTACACGGATGCCCCACTCGCACTATCATTTTCTATGTTTACTGGACCGTGAAATTGGAATAAATTATCAAATTTGGCATTAAAATTAGAATGATCTTATCAAAGGGAACATGTATACTAAGTTTCAAGTTGATTGGACTTCAAATTCACCAAAAACTACCTTGACCAAAAACTTTTAACCTGAAGTGTAACAGACGGACGAACGAACGAACAGACGGACGGACGGACGAACGTACAGACGAACGGACGCACAGACCAGAAAACATAATGCCCCTCTACTATCGTAGGTGGGGCATAAACAATGTTGTCTAGTATGAGATGCACAATCATCTAAACTCATTTTGATATGTTGTTGTTTGCAATTTGATGATAGTATTCGTGTTATTTCTTGGTCTTTCTGACTATTGAATAACGATAGCCAACACATATACTGGATTTTTTTCTCTGTTTGTTTCTATGCCCCCATAATTAATCAAAACGTAAAAGCAATCAACGGAAATTTTAAGCAAGCATATCTTACATGGTTTTAGTCTAGTGGGTACTATTCAATCGGGTAGGTTTTCGCTAAAATAGCTATCAAAATCAGATTAAACCTGCGATAAAAGAAGCTCTAATGTCTGCCCTAAAATGTCCCAGAATATTTTAAAATTTTTCGATAAATGTCTTGCGCCCATAGGAAAATGCACACCTAATAAAGCTCTCTATGGTATCAGATCTGGGTTGGATGCCATGTATTTTGAAACAGTGGTCATGTATTTTAAGAACATGGTATATATTCACAAAATGTTTAAAAACATAATCAATATAAAAAAGTGTGGGATATGATATTTGTAAAGTAATATTATGCCATAATGGGAATAATGGTCTCAGTCCGGATTTACATTAAATGATGATTACTGTAAAACTTACTGCAACATCATTGCACGCATTTTCTGTAAAACTGTAACAAGGGTTGTACGAGAAAACGTCACCAGCGCCGGCGTCAGGTACGTCTTTATATCTGCAATAAAACAAATGCACAGACAATTTAACTAAAACACAACACAGAAATGAAACCTTAGCTATTTTCTCAAATACAAAAATCACGAAAAAACACAAATAAAATCCAAACAACAACAAAAACAAACAAAATAAACAAAGCAAACAAGCTGACAAACTGACTTTCTTTCTTTTATTTTTTTTTAGAAAAAGGTGTTAATTCTAGAATTGTAACAAACAGTTATCCACCTACTGCATGTCCAAACCAAGAATGTCTTCTCATGTTAAAAGACAAATTTTTCTTATTTATTCAGAACGATGACAAATAAAGCAAACTCAGTCATCAATCGGGTAAGGGGCCATTTGATATCTTAGTATGGACCTGATATCAGTCATCAATCGGGTAAGGGGCCATATATTTTAGTATGGACCTGATATCAGTCATCAATCGGGTAAGGGGCCATTTGATATCTAAGTATGGACCTGATATCACATTGCTAACTGTTTGTGCTATTGATTTCAAAATATTTTGGCTTCGAAACTCTCTAACGAAATGTTATTTGAAAAAATATTATCAAAGATAAAGGTGTCACCACTGAAAAACCACGTATTAAAACTTACTGTAGAAGTAATTTTCAACTTACTTCGGGTTTCCGCTCGTCAACCCCAGTGGTGATAAGTCAATGACAGTCCCGTCATCTAGTCTACATTTACATGGGTTTTCTTTAACACAAGTAAACCCATGACATATGTCTGTGAATAGTGAAATAAAGAATAAAAAGCATAACAATGAATAATGAGTCATCTTGAGAATTTACGAATAACGAAAGCTGTGAATGTTCCACTTCTTAGTCAACTTCTAGTTTAATGCATTAAAGAATTTTTCCTTTGAAGATAGCTCAATTTGACATTCATTTTGCAATCATGAATATTTAGTTTTCCCTTAAATGTCCATTTTAATAGATTAACGTGATGTTTGACATGTGATTTGATAAAGCCAAATTTATCTTTAATTGATATCAGAAGTGAATATTGTTTCACTATATATACCTGTGACATGCATAAACTATTTATCATATTTACCCAGACTGTCAAGATATTATGGGATTTTCTATAATAGCTCGATTTATCAACTACTAAACTAAACTACGATCTTTCAGCCAAGTCCAGAAATCTAATGGTTGGAACAGTTATTTTCCAGCAGATTTCATTGCCGCTGCTGACACGGGTGTCATTCGGTTTATCGAGAGAAATGCTCGTGAAAGAATATCTAACGGCGGTCAAGTATTGAGCGACGATCGTGAAAGCTCTGGTAGCGGATCGTGAAATACATTTAATGAAAATTCTAGGTCAGAATCTTTGAAAAAATCGCTTAATTTTCAAAACGCGGAACAAATCCGATCAAAAAAATATGTCTGTCAAAATGGTTTAACTTCCTCAACATAACTATGAAATAAGAAAGAGAAAATATGCAGCACTTTATGAAAAAGCAGGCGCAATGCATGTCTATGAAATTAATTACAAATAACACCCTTTTTGTTACAAAAATGGTCATATTTCAGTTCATCGTGATATATTTGAAATTTAATCTTTGGTGTAACTGATAGTACAGTAAAATTAAGGTATGTTCTTCTCTTAAAAGAATTAATTTGTATATGAAAACCTTGAATTTGTTGAATCTCCATCAAACTTGATCGTGAAAGATCAGGCAACGCATTATTTTGATCGTGAAAGATAATGAGTGACCAGACTTATTACTAGATATCAGAAATCAGTATTTCTTTTCCCATTTGATAAACATGAAACTGGTTGAAGCCTGTAACTATTTTGATAAGGATGAACATTAAAGCTAATTTTTTTTATTCAACACTTTACCTCGGAAGTTAAAAAAACAACAACTAAAACATCTCTAAATAAGTTTGAAAGATTCAGCTCTGAGAATCGGTCAAGTGCAATTCAGGCAGACCGACACTATTTAGCCAATAATATGGATATGCAACGTTTAAACCAAAATAATATCCATCAAACGAAAAAGTTACAGCAAAACAGCATCTTTCATGAGTAATTTGAGATTGAACGATAACCAACATTTTGTGCAACAGTACTTTCTTAAGTTCTGTATATACAACGCAGATGTGGATTGATTTAACTATATACTACAGACTATAGAATACCAGAGCGCAAATTCTGTAATGTCTTGTCTGATTTACTTATGATAGTTAATATAACATTATCGAAGCTAGATTATAATATGCTTTTGGAATCTCAGGTTCTGCTCTGAAATGTTTACTCTCTTACCTCCGAGATAGGACACAGCGTATAGCAGTAGGCTCGGCCCACTCCAACGAATTTCGTCTTAATTGCGGTGTGCCGCAGGGTTCCGTGCTTGGCCCAAAGCTATATACTATATTTTCGAAGCCGATCGGCGAAATCTGTAGACGTCACAACATGTCTTATCGATGCTACGCCGATGATACGCAGATCTATTTAGTTTTCGTCCCTCAATTCGTTAATTATTTCTAGATTGGATTATGGCAACGCTTTACTTTATGGACTACCAGCTTACATGATTCAGAGACTACAAAGGGTTCAGAACACTGCTGCGCGAGTGGTTACAAGAAAAAAGAAATACGAACACATTTCTTCGACGCTTGAGTCTCTTCACTGGCTGCCTGTGCAATACAGGGTGCAATACAAAATATTATTATATGTATTCAAGTCCGTGAAACATGAAGCACCATTATATCTTAGTGAACTTGTAAATTTATACAGGCCATCAAGATCATTAAGGTCTGAAAACAACTTAACACTCGTAACTCCTATTGTGCGAACCAAAACCTACGGCAATAGAAGATTTGATCAAGCAGCGGCCATCCTTTGGAATGCATTACCAAAAAAACTTCAAAATGCAAAGTCGGTGCCTGTATTCAAAAAGAACTTAAAAACTCACTTTGTTCGACAAGCATTTTTAATCCCTTAAATTCGTTTCTGTGATACATTGTGCCAAAAACGTTAGCCTGCTTTTGATTTATCGAACCTTTCTTTTAACTGGAGATATGTTTCATTTATAATATGTACATTGTATGTTTTTAGTAGCACACATATTTTTCATTTCAGTAATTATATTTTTACATGGTAATATTCCTTTTTCATCTTTTGAATACGTTTTAAAATTTTTAACTTATATATGATAATTTTTAATAGCAATCTAATTTTAGACTTTTTTGGCTATTTTATTTTACCAACTTTATTCAGTATAATTTTATTTTGATTCATTGATATATATATTCCACTTTTTGTAAAAATTTCCACATTATTAATCCTTTTATCTAGAAAAGTTTTAACACTTGAATATTTATTTTGTGTGTTCATGTTTTATATTTTTATCACTGTCTGTGTGTATATTTCGTTTAACATGTGATGTAAAGCGCTTTGAGTAATATTGTTTTAGATTTTGCGCTATAGAAAAATTGTAATTATAATAATAAGAATAATTTTATTGAACGTCTATAATATCAAGGGTTTTACTAGTAGTGTCAAATGTGCTTAATGTATTTTTGTCCATCTGATGAGTTAAGCCTATTCAATTGATTTTATAGTTCGTTCTTATGTTGTACTGTTACACCACTGACTCAGGTTAGGGGAGGGTTGGGATCCCGCTAACATGCCTAACCCCGCCACATTATTAATGGATGTGCCTGTCCAAAGTCAGGAGCCTGTAATTTAGTGGTTGTTGTTGGTTTATGTGTTACATATTTGTTTTTCGTTCATTTTTTTTCATACAAATAAGGCCGTTAGTTTTCTCGTCTGAATTGTTTTACATTGTCATATCGGGGTCTTTTATAGATGACTATGCGGTATGGGTTTTGCTCATTGTTGAAGGCCGTACGGTGACCTACAGTTGTTAATGTTTGTGTCACTCTGATCTCTTGTGGATAGTTGTCCCTTTGGCAATCATACCACATCTTTTTTTAAATAATGATTGTGAATGGTTCAAAAAAAGAGTGCAAGGTCAGATGAACCATGGTATACAAATCCCTACAAATATCCCGTAGACCAAATAAATGTGTTCCGATCCTTACGGTGCCTTAGAAACTGACAAATATAAAAGTTATGCTTGGCCAATTAATTCGAAACATAAGGTCAAAAGTATATGAACCCTGACCGACAGCCAGACATAGACATTTTACTATCATTCAAGATATCAAATACAATATTGACGTCATCATAGTCATATATGAAACATGCAAACAGACATGTACACCATACACGAAATACCATGGCGCTATAGCATACAGGTATATATCCATGCAAAGGCTAAAAAACATAAAACGAGCATTGCCGCATGATGCATTGTAATGAGTTTGATGTTATTTGAAACCTTGCAGAAGTCGAAAATATACACCTCACAATCATAGGTGGTGTTACTCATAATGTCTTTTCAAAATTATATGAGAGTTTGGTGCTTCCAATTGTTGAATATGGTGCTGGTATTTGGGGTTGCAAAATTTTTTCTTTTATAAATGCCATCCATAATAGAGCTTGCAGATTTTTTCTTGGAGTGGGTAAATATACTCCAAATGCTGCAGTTGCAGGGGATATGGGGTGGATACCTATCTTTCAAAAACAATGGCAATGCTTAATTCGACTATGGTGCCGTTTGAACAATATGAGTTCTGAGCGTTTAAACAGAAAAATTTTCACATGGGCAGACATTATGAGTAAAAAACATAAGTGTATAAAAAATTGGAATTTTTATGTAAGGAAAACGTTTTCTGAGTATAATGCAGAACATTTGTGTATCATTACAGATTATGTTGATAGTACCTCAGTTGTCAATACTGTTATGTCTAAAATGTTTAGTAAATATGTCGAACAGTGGCAAGGCAATTTACAATCAGAGAAAGCTTTATCTGGTAAAGGGGGTAACAAACTTCGCACATATAATTTGTTTAAGAACAGTTTTGAAACGGAAACTTATTGTAAAATTCCAATGCCATTTTCGCAAAGGAGTTCTTTTGCCAAATTTCGATGTGGTGTAGCACCACTAAGAATAGAAACGGGGAGATTTGAAAAATTAATTTTAAAAGATCGAGTATGTGATAATTGTACGAATGTTTTAGAAGATGAAGCCCATGTTATTTTATCGTGTCCTTTGTATGATGATTTTAGAAAAACATTATTTGATGAAGCAACACATTTTAATAGTGATTTTATGTCTTATGATTATAAACAGAAATTAGTGTTTTTATTTACAGATAATAATATGATTCGTAGCTGTGCCAAAGCCTGTAATCTTATTTTAAATAGACGTAGAAATGTTTTATACTGTAAATAATGTTAATGTCAATATGTTTTATAATAGATGCATTCTTCATATAATTTTTAATGTTATAGTCTCTTATAATTCTGTACAGAATGGCTCTCTTTTTATATTTATATATTTTTACATTTAATGTAATGTTGTATTATATATTATTGAGAGATGAGACTTAAATAAAATATTGAATTGAAAATCATAACAACAGACAGTTATCCTAAAGCTTAACGAATCCGCGATCCGTACTTGACCACAAAAATGAACTTCATCCATGAAATAAGGCAAATTCGGGGTCAGGTGAATCTTGTCTGACGGACATGTAGTTTATCGGACCCAATATACAAAATGTGGGTATCCTATAACTCATGATAAGTGAGTACTTCACATGACAGTAAAAAGCTTCATCCTACAATCGTCCAACTATTTTACATTTCATTTTCTGAAAATATTAATACTTTGAAAAGCTTAAACCTATTCAGGATGCTGACCTATTAAGCTTTAATCAATACTATTAACAAATATTAACAATGATATAATTGAAGAATAATTTGAACGTCGCATCAAATCTTTCACGATGCTTTTCACGATCTTCAAAAAATGCGGTACGTGATCTTTCACGATCCAAAAAATCCATTTTTTGGGAATTAGTTCTTTATTTACCAAGTTTCAGATTATGTTTCAACAAAATAACTATATAAACCATTTGATTAATTAAAAAAGAATGCCCTTATTCGTATTAAAGTAGGTTTTCTAGTCGAATTTGTGAAAAAATCATGTTTGTTTACATTTTTTATGTCATTGAAATGTCGAGAAGCAATCTGCCTTTTGTTGTTTTGTAATAACTATGTAATTTTAAAACTGGATATTCTCATAAACTGATCATAATGTTGAACCATTTTGACAGACAGTTTTATTTTGTCGTAAATTTGTCTGTGTAATTCATTAAATTAGAATATGTATTGACCTTTCATATGTCTTCTCGATTAAATGTCTTTCACGATCCGTTACCAGAACTTTCACGATCGTCGCTCAATACTTGACCGCCGTTAGATATTCTTTCACGCTCATTTCTCTCGATAAACCGAATGACACCCGTGTGCTGACATCATGTTTAGTTAGAAGGCTCATTCACATTGACAGTTTCTTTAAAATAGTTTTTACACTACTGTTATGGATGAAAATTAAAAATATCATTTTCCTAAATAAGGCAATTCCTTTACATTAACATTAACCGACACAAATGTTTATTAATTATTAATCCATTTTTTTTTAAAATTTTACATGAAGCATATTTAGGACATTTAAAAAATAAAATACAATGTATTTGATACCTATTTTATATAAAATGCATGTTCTTCCATTTCTCGCTTTTTGTATGAATATGCCATATTCAATATTAGCATTTATAAACAAAGTCTATAATTTAAACATCCTGGGGCCGTGTCAACGAAGCTGTCCTAGGACTAAGACATGTCTTAGGATGGTCTTAGGCTACGTCTTAGTCCTAAGTCAGGTTAACGAAAGTCTCCTAAAATAAGATATGTCCTAAATTTGGTCCTAAAGTTAGGATATACAACTAGGTGTCTTAGGATAGTCCTAAAGGTTACATCGTCCTAAAACGTAATAAAAACAACAAATATGGCATACACTTAATACTAAAAATACTAATACAATATAAAACTATCATAAGTTAAAATTAATAGAAAAAAAAAATATTGTTTAATGTTTGTTAAAGATTTAATTGTATTAAATTTAATTATTTCGTGTTGCCTTTTTTGAAGCCTAAACAATACTATCATCATAAGCAACATATTTTAAATAATTCAAATATGGGGAAAAGTTAACTTTTTTTGTTTACCTAATCCTGATTCGATACATGTAATGAAATTGAGTGGACCCAAGGACAAAACTAGTTTATGTACTAAAATTGCAGCACGAATATCACAAAGTTTTGTGACCATTGACTTTTGTTTTCGTATTAAATTCATTTATATCTTTTATCATATTCAATAACGTATTTATTATTATTCCGTAAAAATTTAACTTTTATTTTGCGTTAATTGTTTTCTACATAAGAGTCATCCTCCCTCTCTTTACATACAGGTTCTAAAATACAATTTAATCTATGTATACAAATCGCTACATATATTTTCAATTAAATAAATGTGTTATGATGGTTCTAGGACCATCGTAGTTAGGACTGTCCTAAGACAGCTTTGTTTTACATCCTAAGACATGTCTCAGACACTTTCTAAGACCATCCTAAATAATGTCCTAAGACCTATCTTAGGACATATCCTAGGATACTTTCATTGACACGACCCCAGTATCCCATGCAATAACCAATTTGATTTATGTTAGCAAATTGTAAAGCAGACTGCTTTTTTTTGTTTTATGGAAAACTCTTGAGATATCATGTGAATATCATCTTTTACTTGTAGAGAACGGAGAAAACCTTTTCTGCGGCTCTTCGGATATCAGCAGTGACAAAACACATTATAACGTAGGTTAAAATCACCATTAGGAATTGTTGGTTCAAGTGAATTGTGCGTTGCCACACTTTGGGAATATAATACCTTCAATGTATATAGTAATTTGTAAAAAAAAAAGAAGAAGTTTTTGTATGTACTAAAAGCTAATGTCATGCATACGAAAAAAGAAATGTCTGATGTAAGAATTTTTGAGAAGATATCAAACAGAAAAGAAAATCTTATTATCAAGATCAAATCTATAAAATGAAAACCACCAAGGTTGATTGATAAAACTAGTTGTGAACCAAGATAAGTCAAGGTCGATATTTATACTATACTGTGTGTATCTTATTTGTTTGACGAGCTGATAAAAGAAAAGTCATTTCAGCAGTTTAATAAAATCAATCAGATAAAATCAATTTGATTTTTTTTTCTCTTTGTCATATACAAATTACTCTTTTTCTCTCTCAGTCATATACAACATTGCACTTTTTGTTCTTTGTCATACACAACTTTGTTCTTTCTCATATTTATACAGAAAAAGTAAAATCACAAACTTACTGAACTCCGGGAAAAATTCAAAACGGAAAGTCCGTAATCAAATGACAAAATCAAAAGCTCAAACTCGTCAAACGAATTGATAACAACTGTCATATTTCTGACTTGGTACAGGCATTTTCTGGTGGATTAAACCTGGTTTTAAAGCTAACTAAACCTCTCACTTGTATGACAGTCGCATCAAATTCCATTATGTTGACAACGATGTGTAAAAAAATAGGCAAAATGTCACAAATATTGGAACAACAGCAAAACGATCACAATAAAAAATTGTGGGTGATCGCGGGTCCTCCAGAAGGGTCACCAGATCCTGCTTCATATGTTGCATCCCTCGTGTTGCTAATGTTATTACAAAGCCGGTAAATAGTCTAACTCGGTAGGTCAACATTATACTCTTTGTCATCTACAACATTATTCTTTTTGTTCCCTGTCACAAACGACATTGTACGTTTTTCTCTTTGTCATATACACCATTGTTCTTTTTCCCTCTTTGTCATATACACCATTGTTCTTTTGGTTCACCGTTCTTTTTTCTCTTCGTCATATACAACATTGTTCGTTTTCCTCTTCGTCATATACAACATTGTGCTTTTTCTTTCCTTGCCATATACACTATTGTTCTTTTTTCCTATTTGTCATATACAACATTGTTCTTTTTGTCTTTTTGTCATATACAACATGGTTCTTCTTTTCTCTTTGTCACATACGACATTGTTCTTTTTTGTTCTTTCAATGTCATAAACATGTACAACATTGTTTTTTTTTCTCTTTGTCATATAAATGTTCAACATTGTTCTTTCTTTTCTTCGTCATATACAACATTATTCTTTATCCTCTTTGTCATATAAAAAAAAAAAAGTAAAATCACAAAAATACTGAACTCAGAGGAAAATCAATTTGGAAAGTCCATAATCACATGGCAAAATCAAAAAACAAAACGCATCAAAAACGAATGGACAAGAACTGTCATATTCCTGACTTGGTACAGGCATTTTCAAATGTAGAAAATGGTGGATTAAACCTGGTTCTATAGCGCTAACCCTCTCACTTTAATAACAGTCTCATCAAATTCCGTTACATTTACATGATGCGTTAAATAAACAGTCACAATCAATAAAATAGTCAAAATATGGGAACATCAGTCATCATCGTATAACAATTTAACAGGACACAACAACATCTACTATCTACGAACACATGGATTGATTTGAGTGTCTGACGTCAGAAAAATTATATACGTCACATAAATACAACGTTGTTCTTTTTCTTTCTTTGTCATATACAACATTGTTTTTATTTTCTTTGTCATAAACAAGTACAACATTTTCTTTTTTTCTCTGTGTCATATACCTTTACACCATTTTTCTTTTTTCTCTTTGTCATATACATGTACAATATAATTCTTTTTTCTCTTTGTCATAACCAGCACTGTTCTTTTGTTCCGTGTTATATACGATATTGTACTTTTTTTCAAATGATAAAACACATCAAACGATGATTTACTCTACGCTGAAAACACATGAATGAATGAATGAATATAGCCTTGTTATACGCAAAATTTTATGTATCTGAAATTCATTCATTCATTCATGTGTTTTCAATCTGAACTTTTTTTGATGTCTGTTTAAATATAAAGACTTGAACCAGTCGAGATTATTTCTAGAGCTTTCAAACTTTTTCAGCGTAGAGTAAATCATCGTTTGATGTGTTTTATCATTTGAAAAAAAGTACAATATCGTATATAACACGGAACAAAAGAACAGTGCTGGTTATGACAAAGAGAAAAAAGAATAATATTTCGAGGCCCTCTTTAATCAAACTAAACTATCATATGTGTTGCCTCTTTGTGTAAAGATTTGTATACAGATGATTCTACAGATGATTGTACGAAAATTCTCTTGACGTGAAAACGTTGATTGATAACCTAAATGTTCATAGAAAATTGTATTAAATCATGATAATCTCAAATAGGAATGTTAACATTTAAAAACAGAGCACAAAAATGAGTTTATAAACTAAATTATGTGGATGCATTTTCAAAAAATTGGTAATTCAAATTGAAAAAAAAAAATCATACTCATTGCCGCTTTTAACATATCTCATTTATTTATAGACATATTTCACAACTTTTTATTCGACTGTAACTCTGTATACATATAGATATTTAGATGATACTTAACAAGTTATAAATGTGTAAACACTTTCAGCAAAATCCGAAATATTGCTCTTTTACGTTAAAAGAGGGACGAAAGATACCAAAGGGACAGTCAAACTCATAAATCTAAAACAAACTGACAACGCCATGGCTAAAAATGAAAAAAGACAAACAGTTAACTTTGCCTTAATATCTTATATAATTGGGGGGGGGGGGGGGGGGGGGGGGGGGGATGTATAAATAATCATACACATTCTTTTTGATTAAAAAACAAGCCCGAAACATTGCTCTATACTTTTTTTGAAAGATATAGTGATCACAGTTTGTATGTTTACTGGACGAAAGACGTTCAGCGTCCATTATTACATGTTTATTCATGACAGTATCTATGAATATGCCATACATTAAATCTTACCGATACCCTGAGTCTTTAACATATTTGTACATGCTAAACAGGTTAGAACATTATCATTTTTTACGGAAATGTTGTTCACCGTTCCTAGAAATTTAGAAACGATTTTGGTAAACTTATATCGATACTTGAAACAAACCATGACTATAGGGTATGGGCTTAGCTCATTGTCGAAGGCCGTACGGTGACCAATAGTTGTTAATTTCGATGTCATCTTGGTCTCTTGTGGAGAGCTGTCTCATTGGCAATCATGCCACATCTTCTTTTTTATATTATTCTAAAAGCTCACCAATTCAACACTGTAATTAGATCTTTAAGTATTATTTTCATTGGTATTAATATTGATTTTTGTTATCAGTAATTCAAAAACAAACTACATATTATATATATATCTTGGCATTGCACAATGTCACATTTTTCTCCGACTGTTTATGACGTCTTTACACTAAATTCATTGGATTTCGGATGTACACTGATGAATAATTTAGTCTTAGATGTCTGATTTGTTTTATTATAATCATTCATGGGTGTGAACTAGCTTCCATGAATTGTGAGTACTCTTAGATATGTGCTTAGTGTCTTTTTGTTATTGGGATATACAAGTACCCGGCCACGTCCATTCTGTGTTTTTGTTAGATGTATTTCATGTTGTACTGTCACGCCGATTTTACAGATAAAAGGGGGGTTGGGATCTCTCCAACATGTTTAAACCAACACATTCTGTATATATGTGCATGTCCCAATTATGGCGCCTGTAATTCAGTGGTTGTCGTTTTTTGCTGTGTTACATTTTTTTTTTTCGTTCAATTTTTTGTACATTAATTAGGCCATTAGTTTTCTTTTATAAATTGTTTTACATGTGATATTTCGGGGATTATTGCAGGTGACTATGTGATCTTTTTAAATGTGCTTTGCTTATTGTTGAAGGCCGTACGGTGACCAATAGTTGTTAATGTTGGTGTCATTTATAGGTATTCAGTCTTCCCGATGATCGTTTACGTGAGCTATAAAAAAAAAGATGTGGTTTGATTACAAATGAGACAACTCTTCACAAGAACTAAAATGACACCAACATTAACAACTATTGTCAAAGATCATGTTTTGAACTCACAATTAACTTGTCTTTCTTCATACTCCTGTAATATGCCACGTCATGGTAGATTTTTGACTGATTCTGCTCAATTTATTCATAACTGTTATAAGGTATCAAATTTTCTATGTGTGTATTTCTGCTTTACAAGATAAAAATGCTGATTGACAAAAAAATAATATGGAATTTTAAACTAAATGTTCCTCTTGGACATACCATTTTACTGTTGGGTAGTACTTCGGACAACAGCATGTGTAATACTTAAATGACTATTCAACCAAAGCCTTTCAGATGAACATGAAAGTCAAATACGTTGCTGACGATTAAATGGACTGGTAAACTCCGTAAAAATTACTATTTTTTTAATTGTTAAAATGTGAGAGTAATATAACCAAGCAGTTTGAAATAGCAACTAACTTCGACCAACCAGTGTGCAATTTTGACGATGACATACAAAAAATATATTGAAACATGTATTAATTTGGGTGAAATATTTTGTCTCTACTGTTACCATGTCGATAAAAGAAAAGAATAATTTAAAAAAAAAACCCAATAAGATGGTTTCGCATGTTGGCATACTTTTGCCGTGATGTTTTTGGAAACAGGAAAGTACGTTTATGATATATCACCTATTCATCTTATTACCCTTTTTGATTAATATGTTGTTACATTCAAATGAGTTAAAACAACCAAACATTTTTAATTCTTAATGGAATCCGCTTGTACTACGCTACACTCAAACACATTCTATTATAAAACTTACTTTATCTGAGTTATCTCCCCTTATTTAGCGAAGTTGAAAAAAATCTAATCAAACACAAACAAGGTGTTTTTAAAAAAATTACAGCTATAATTATGATAAAACACACAATTTTCTATATTGATAACAAAAGTCTTTTACATAAATTACATACAACTCTAAAAATTTGCACAATTCATCAAATATCTAGACTAAAGTTACATGTATCTGCTTCTTCAAAATCCAAGTTTATATTATTATAATTGTTTAATTTGTTGGTAAAAGCAGAAACACGATAACTCACCTACTCTTTTTCACCAAATTTTATTGAATTTTAATGGATGCATTGTACTTTTGAAAATTCACTATATATTTCCACATTCATTTGCAGAAACAATTTACCTGTTGATTGATTTAGTACCGGTAGGATGATAGACATGCATTTAATGTAAAAAAAAAATTATATCATAAAACATTCTAAAAAAAATATTTTGCAGATATTTAAATGACAAAGAGAGAATAGAAAAAAAAAAACCTTTGAAATATGTAATCCTGACACTGTACGTACAGGAACTGGACTTTATGATGATGAATATATTTCAATATGACCTCCTTTGGGAGATTTTATTACTTTTTATTCTGTAATATCCGTAAAATAGAAGTTATTATCAGTCGTCACAACGTGGAAGTTGAAGTAAAACCTGGCAGCTCTCTCCACTTATTAAAACATCCATCATATTACCAATTATAGAACTGACCTTTTCGTACGAAAAACATGAAACAATGAGAATAAATGATTCAAGATGGAGTATTGTGTACAAAATTAAAGACGTACAAAATTCCTATATGTGGTTATGTTCAAATTGAACAATAGAATTTTTGAAATATAACTTAATATATTTGGATCAGACAATTTTTCGTTATTGGCGAATCTATACACTGAGGACCTGACCATAAAAAGACACAAAATATATCTTCTCTTTTATTATGTCATTTACACAGTCGTCACTTTATAAACAATAATGAACAGCTCACACAGAGAACGACATTCTATGAGTCAATGTATTTAGATTTGTTGTGGTTGTTGGTTTATTCTTTGTTTTTCGTCAATTTCGTCGTATTCCGATTTTCTTCCACATGTAAAGACATAAACTACCCCAGCCTACAAGAAAAACAATAATTATAGTTTTTATTTTACACACGTAAATAGGTTGTATTTAGGAGATAACAATATTGTATTTTAAGCTCCGACGGCATCAATTTGGGATTGATGGTCGCAAATTAAGTTTACTGGCGACGCGTTAGCGGAGACAGTAAACGGGTATTTGCGACCATCAAATCCCAAATTGATGCCGTCGGAGCTTAAAATACAATATTGTTATCTCCATTCTAATGAAACTGACAGAAAACAACGTTAAAACATGTATTTAAAATCTGTCATATGCCGTGTGCGCTTGCGCGTACGTCCCATAGCATCAATTGTCAATTGGTGCCATGTTAGAAAGTGACGTTATCCAATCAAAATGAACGTTACAAACGTTGTTGCATTAGAATTATTAATATAATCTCAATTGTTGCACGGACCACTCCACGTATGTATAACTGTAACTGTATCTGAATACGAACTAATAATATTGGACGTTTACAATCTAATTAAAATATAGTTCTCTGATTACGTCATACTTCATCAATACTATCATCTTATCTCATGAATATGTAGTCATATTTTCTGTTTCAGCTCTAAGCATTAATTTTTCATCTTCCGGCTTTGTTATTAATTTGTTTTGTATAAACTACAAGTATGCTTGTACCATTATTTTTCCGAAATTATCGTTTGCTACGTCCCGAAAAATCTGCTATCCGAGAGGACATTCTACGGCAGGCTATAAGCGCCACACAATTTAAAAAAAAATGTTTGCGTTATAAAGCAAAATGTTTACGTTTTTTCGAAAATAATTGCGTTATTTCGCAAAGATTTGCGTTATATCGCAAAGGTTTTATGCTCAAGATAGGAACTTTGAAAAGACGAAATATGATTGGTTTCAGAGCGAAAATAAACCAAACAAACACATAGACACAAACGTAGACCGAGGTGGTTTTATTCGAATTCTACAGAAAATGCTAATTTTTATTAAAAATGATTTTTTGGCAAACTAGGCGGTACTATGGAAAGCGGCATAACTCTTTGTTCTTATTTGGTAGAAACGCAAACACCAAGTTATTCCTTCCCCTGATCATGTTATATGATCTCAGAAGGCGCTTCAGTTGCAGTTAGAAGTGGCAGGAAAATTTTGGAACTAAAAATTATATTACATTCTGCGTAATTTGTGTTTTAAATAATATGATTATATTGTGACTTGAGAAGAAAAAGGATTATATTCTGTAGATAATTAGGTAACTTTAATATGTTATCTGACATTGGAATTTATAGGTCCGTAATTTGTCGTAATTTGCATCTACCTGCTTGAGAGTTTTAGAGTTTAAAGAACATGGTAGTCTAATTTTATTGAAAGGTTTTTCTTGTATTACTTTTCACGGAACGGTTCCTATACAAGTACAAGAAAAAGTATCAAGAGAATATTGTATTAGATCCAGTGAGTGATTTTGGTCAGCTGAAGCGCCAGAAAATAAAGAGAGAGACAGTATAATTTTACGATGAAAATTGTCGTAGTTGGTAGTTCACACGTTCATAGATTGGGAACTTTTATTTATAATAGACCTGCATTACATAATTTCAACTTGATGAACTGTGAGGTAAAATGTCTTGGGATCGGCGGCGGAAAAGTTTCAAATTCAGATCGGGTTACGGCTGATTTTATTATCCCAAACATTGACAACTCGATTTGAGATTAAGTCAGTAACAATATGCCAACTTCTACCAAGAGAATCGACACGAGTCATTGCATCAAATGTGTATAATGATTTAGTTATTAAGACTAACAGATTTTTGAAAGCACAAATAAAGGACCAACCACATTGTCGTTACTGGAAAATAACAGGAGTGAAAAATTCGGATCGCAATAACTATGTTGATGGTGTTCACTTTAACTATGATGTTCGGCATGCCAAAATATTTTCGAAATATAAGAGGGTCAATTATTCAAGCTATGAAATGAAGAAAGTTAACAGCAGTTAAGTATTGGACAGGTTTTTATTTATTTATTTATTTGTTAAAAGCTAAATTAAGTTCATGGGAAATTCCCCATAAACATGCTTGTACAGAACAATGCGATTTAATGTTCAATTTCTTTCAAAACTGGAGGTATAATTTGGGTATTATGTGCCAAGAATAGTTTTATGCAACTATGGTATATTTATACCAGGATGATTTGTTTCAATAATAATTATATTAAAATTAGGGTTTTAACCGGAGTGTCATATCATTATAACAGTTTTTATGATAACAACACGTTATATTCCTTGGATACTTTCTCGCGTGGTTGTATCGTATCGGGACCACACATAGGAGCAGAAGATAAATAAACAAACTCATAAACTATACGGCTTGTAATTAAAGTCATGATAGTAACAACACAGCTGCATCATCCATAAATTTTAACGGTCATCCAGACAGTCTGCTAAGGTTCATAAAAACAATTAAGATAAAATTATTTAACAACCTTATCCCTAACAAATTAAAACACAGCTGCATATTACATTAATTTTAACGGTCATTCAGACAGTATGATAGAGTTCATGAAAACAACTAAGAGAAATTATTTATTTAACAATCCTTATCATAGCAAATTAGGTGGGCAATTAAATACGGGCAACAGAACTGCGTATATTTACAGAGCTTAAATCTTCTTCTTGCGTTTTGTTATAAGTGTAACATTATACATGTAGACTTTTTCACCAAGAATCATTGTAATTAGAATTCACATATTTATTAGTGAATAGTGCATATGACACATATATAGGATATCATTAATTCTTTATCTTATTTTTTTCTAAATTTTGTACTTGGATACATTGTGTACTTAAAACAGGTGTTATGGCACCCACATGAATTTATAAGGCTCTTTTGATGAGCCACTGAGATAAATAGTGTACTTGGATACATTTATGTACTTAACACAAGCGCATCTGAATCTATGAGGCTCTAGTACATATGCATGATATGGTGCTTTGATGAGCAATGCCCATATGGCATTTATATAGTTTCATTGTGCTTGAGTACATATTTGTATGCATGATGGGTGCCTATAACATTTAGATGAATTCTATGAGGCTCTAGTACCCATATGGTGCGTTGAGGAGCATGCCCATATGGCATATAGATAGATTTGTTGTGTTTGAGTACTTATTGTATCTAGTTTTGAGTGTATATAGCATTTAGATGAATCTCGTACAAATGGTGCTTTAGATGTATAGAATATGATTTATATTTTATTTTATTTTTTCCTAAATTTTGTACTTGGATACATTGTGTACTTTAAACAGGTGTTATGGCACCTACATGAATTTATAAGGCTCTTTTGATGAGCCACTGAGATAAATAGTGTACTTGGATACATTTATGTACTTAACACAAGCGCATCTGAATCTATGAGGCTCTAGTACATATGCATGATATGGTGCTTTGATGAGCAATGCCCATATGGCATTTATATAGTTTTATTGTGCTTGAGTACATATTTGTATGCATGATGGGTGCATATAACATTTAGATGAATTCTATGAGGCTCTAGTACCCATATGGTGCGTTGAGGAGCATGCCCATATGGCATATAGATAGATTTGTTGTGTTTGAGTACTCTTTGTATCTATTTTGGAGTGCAAATAGCATTTAGATGAATTTGTGACGCTCTAGTAAAAATGGTGCTTGATGGGCAGTGCTTAGGGTACTTAGGTCAATTCTGTTGTGGTTAATAAAATATAATATTAAGAATCGGTGCACACGGCACTTAAATGAATTTAAGGGTATAGAGTATATATGGTATAAAAGAGAAGTGCAGATGGTATAAATATGTTCAAAATGTTCTTATGGCACTTATTTTGATATGGTAGTTCTATATCATGCATTCAATATATCTTGTGTTCTTTTTCCAGCAACCGTTTTATCAGAAATGCCATCCAAAGAACAAAAAAGAAGTAATCGTAAACGGAAAAGCACACAGAGGCTTGGAGAAGTTATTGAAAACCTAGGCAGTTCAGATTTGGGACTGGGTGTATCTATAGACAATTCTGTACCAAGCTCTTCAAATCCAAATATTAATTCCGGCCAGTTGTCAGCTGATAATCCACCTGTACAGTCCAATCCAATTGATCCAAATACGTATACTGATGACCAAATTCTGAGAATATTGACGGTCGCAACTCCAATTATCACCCAAACAATAGTTACAATCAAAAACACTGGTGTTATTCAAGACAGGAATGTAAACTCACCAGATCCAACTTTGATACCAACACACCAAGGTGTTAATTCCATTTGTCCACCAAGGCAAGATACCACTACATGTAATACAACAGAGATGACGCCACCATCCCAGTCCAACTCAACAAATATTATTGATAAACAATCATCTGAGAGCAGTCATCCGTCCTGCTCAAATGTGTTTAGCAGAAGCGGTCAACAGTGTTTCATGCCAACTGAAGGATCTCCGAGTCAACAGGTGGTGAACAATCTTCTACAGGGCACTCCAAACACAGGTACATGTTCAAACGAGTTAGAAGGCCAGGGTTTATCACGCCCACTGGCTTTGGTGTGGACCCAAAACTGAAAGCTGATTTTTGTTTTAACAAATACATTAATCTGGACGATCTTGAAATCCAAATCCAGAGTTGTAAAGTATGTTCCAATAGAGAAAGATGATTGTTTAACATTTGTTAAAAATAGTAGTAGTAAGGCAAAAATTGAGTCAATGGCACAGTGGCATGAAGCTTTTCGCATTTATGGGGCAATTTATTTTGAAAAAATACCCTACTGAATCCCCGAAGCTGATGAAATATGCGACTATCATTGCAAACTTGGCAGAAAAAGCTGGAATTGAGGCTGCATATTTTTATGATCAAGCATATAGGCAGTGGAGGGAAGTAGACCCTTTGCACTTACCATGGGTTGGTGTAAATGGGGAATTATTCAATGAGGCGTTAGCTATGGGGCTTATTGGGAAAACTAATGCCATGAAACAGCCCTTTCTTACACAAAGCCTCACGGCTCCAGCCCTTAAACAGAAAAGGTTTTGTTATGCTTTCAACAATGAATCAGGCTGCACGGCAAGAATTTGTAGATACGAGCACACCTGCCAGGTTTGCGTTGGAGACCATAGTAGGAGGGATTGCCAACAATCCAAACACGAGAACGCCGATTCTAACTCCACCAATAGAAGGGGGTCCTGATACCAGTCCTTAACATCTGAATCTGTTTTATGTGTTTTGATGTTGTATCATGGGGATATGGACCTCTGATACGACACAAGGCGGTTCTTTTCATGAAATACGTTGAAGGGTTCCTTGTTCTTGCCACTGTGCCATAAACGGGTATCATGTTTAGATCTAGAATTGTATTTTCATTACATGTATAAGAGGGCCTTTTATAGCTGACTATGCGGTATGGGCTTTGCTCATTGTTAAAGCCAATCTACCACATCTTCTTTTTTATATATAAGAGTGTAATAACTTTGTTGACAGTATAGTTGATACTATTTTTAATTGTATCTATGTTGGTAACTGTGATTACGAAATATAATGGGGACATGGGCCTCTTTATTTTCAATCCTTTTTACAGACACGGTAATATTTTGTATAGTGTATATGATTATTGTTTTGTTTATGTTTTTTTTTTTTCGTTTTTGTATTTTCCTTTTTGTTTTTGTTTTTTATTATTTTTTGGATTTGTTTTATTTTGTTCTTTGTATAATTAAGTTGAGATATTTATCAGAAATACAATCGTTTGCTACCATTATTTTCAAGGATAATTTAACACATAATAAAATGAAGTATTTAGGTTTGCAATCATGGTCATACAATTTTATGCCATATTTTCCAATTTCTCAGAGAAATTATAAAACTAACAGTAAGGAATCACCCCCTTCTGTCATTGCAGCTGACGATGGGGTGAACTCTGGTCGACCTGTGGTCATAAAATTTTAAGGAATCTCGTAAAGATGTTGATTAAATTTACGCACTGTAATAAACTATGCGGGTAATGATGTTATCTTTCAAGAAGTTAAACTAAGCAGTCAAAAATGTTTATCACAGATAAAAAAGATTTTTAACTGGATCAAAATAAAAAAAAAAAAAAAAAAAAAAATAAAAAAAATAAATAAAATAAAATAAAATATAAATAAAATAGATATACGAATAATAATAAAATTAAGTAAGATAAAATAAAATTAGAATTTTCAATGTAAATATATGTATAAATTTGGCTTTGGTTGCCATGGGGACAGGGGCCTCCGGCAGCCATTATCATTTTTTTTTTTTTTTTTTTTTTTTTTTTTTTTTTTTTTTTTTTTTTTTAGAATCTGTTAATACATTATAATCATGGGATAGTTATCGTTTAGTTTATAGAATGAATACTCTTAGATAGAAGTAGCTTTATTCAGATTTGTGATTTCTTTTTTGATATTTTTTGTTTTTCCTATTTTTGGAAGTTTAGGATTTTATTTTTAGAATTTTTTATCACTGGCTTGGATGGGGGATATTGTTACAAGGAAGGCTTTGGGTAACAATATTGTGGCGAATGTAACCCCATCTTTGATGGGATGGGTCAATAAGGTTTTGTCATTATAACCATATAATATGTTGTTTATAAATAAGATTTATTGATTTCATTATACATGTTTTTCATTGTGTTGCTTCTTCGTCATTTTAATAATAAATGACAGTTTTCAATTCTTAAATATTTGTTTGTTTGTCATTCTTTCATCCCATCAAACAGAGCAAGCCTGTGTTGACAAAAATGCTAATTTTTATTAAAAATGATTTTTTGGCAAACTAGGCGGTACTATGGAAAGCGGCATAACTCTTTGTTCTTATTTGGTAGAAACGCAAACACCAAGTTATTCCTTCCCCTGATCATGTTATATGATCTCAGAAGGCGCTTCAGTTGCAGTTAGAAGTGGCAGGAAAATTTTGGAACTAAAAATTATACCCACCATCCCTCCCTGGATAGCTAATTCGGATTTTGTCATGATGTTTGAACCAATTTAAATTGAAATATTTTAATTTTGTTTAATAATGAATATTGTGTATTCATGTTTTATTTGGTTTAACAATATGTCAGTGTTTATATTCGAATGTAACACCATCTCTGATGGGCGAATGTAACCCCATCTTTGATGGGATGGGTCAATAAGGTTTTGTCATTATAACCATATAATATGTTGTTTATAAATAAGATTTATTGATTTCATTATACATGTTTTTCATTGTGTTGCTTCTTCGTCATTTTAATAATAAATGACAGTTTTCAATTCTTAAATATTTGTTTGTTTGTCATTCTTTCATCCCATCAAACAGAGCAAGCCTGTGTTGACAAAAAATATATCATTTGAATATTCATCATTACCGTAGTAAATACTACTTGTCTGATGATATATTTTGGGGTTAAAAGTCCAGCGACAGTAGCAGCCATTTGAAACCTAAAGGCTTTGAATATTCAAATATAAAGTACATACCTTTATTGAGGAGCCAACAGCTGACCAGAACGGATAATTAGGTATTATTTCTTTGCCTGTAGCTCCATTTACCTTTTGATATGCCATACCTCCCAGTAAATATACTCCAACTAAACAAGCAATTCTACAGTACGAAAACGCCATTATTTTGTGTTGGTCAATCAAAAAGTTTAAACAAAGAAAAAACTAATCGCGATTATATGATGCAAGATAATACTTTTTATAGATCTAGTAATTTTTTTAAATAAATTTGCAGATTTTATATCAGAGAATTAGGTTGATAAAAACTAATTTGACATCCATACACCTTACAACCAATCCATATTCAAATTAAAAACCAATTGTTCAGAGAACCATTGATGGTCTTTCCACCAGTTAAGACCTTTTTTTATATGAAAATATTAAAATTTGGTTTTAAATGTCAATTGTACCGTCAAATGACAGCTTATTGAACGCTAATTCCAAAAATGTATGGTTTCTATGGAAAAATATATAGATAAGGGAGATAATTGTTTACTTCCGGTTCAAACGATGTTATTTCCGGTATAGTTTGATAGTTAAAGTGACACTGATTCCAAAAATATATGTTTCTATATACTTTTTCATTAATGAAGTACAAAATATAGCTACTTCCGGTTTACAAAAGGTCACTTCCGGTTGTCTTTTTCTAGATCACATTGCTTGCAACCTAATTTAAAAAGTCCCAAGTCTTGATCATGTATACATATGAGGTAAAAGCAAAGGTCAAAATCTAGAACGTTACATTTACCTATGACCTTGAGCTCAATTTCGAGGTCATCAACCAAGGACCTCAAATCAAAAGACTCTAGGCCTCTACTATATATAGTTAATGAGTTGTATTACCTTACAACTAATATTAGATATAAAAGGGGGCAAAACTGGCATCAAATGTCTACGTACTCTTTCGACTAAAATCTACGTGTTACCACATGTCGCAACTAACAATTTAGTAAAAATAATTTGTCGATAAGTTATACGGCTTTTGAAAATGAGTGAAAATAAGTCAAAATCAAAATTTATAATATGACCTTGACCTTTGACCTTGACCTTATTTTCATTTTTTTGGACCAAGGACCTCAAATCAAAAGACCCTAGGTCTCTATCACTTATGGTTTACCAGTTAGAAATGCAAATTCTTATATCAAACATAAAAGGGGGGATAACTCTCATATGGAATCTATATACGGCTTCGGTCAAAATAAAACAGAACATCCTGAGGATATAACGAGCAATTTGGAAAAATAAATTTGTCGGTTTCTTATACGGTTGCGAAGCCTTAGAGATAACAAGAGAAACAGTGTTCGGGGAGATAACTCTTATTTGGGAAAGTATTCGGTTAAAACGAGTTGGTTTCAAAAGCGTATAAACTGTTCGATATCATATTCCAAAAATCTAAGCGACAACTTGCGAAACAAAAAAACAGCGAAGGAAAAAAATTAGGCGGAAGAAAAAAAAAAAAAATAATAATAATTAAAAACCAATTGTTCAGAGAACCATTGATGGTCTTTCCACCAGTTTAGACCTTTTTTTATATGAAAATATTAAAATTTGGTTTTAAATGTCAATTGTACCGTCAAATGACAGCTTATTGAATGCTAATTCCAAAAATGTATATTTCTATGGAAAAAGATATAGATAAGGGAGATAATTGTTTACTTCTGGTTCAAAAGATGTTATTTCCGGTATAGTTTGATAGTTTAAGTGACACTGATTCCAAAAATATATGGTTCTATATACTTTTTCATTAATGAAGTACAAAATATAGCTACTTCCGGTTTACAAAAGGTCACTTCCGGTTGTCTTTTTCTAGAACACATTGCTTGCAACCTAATTTAAAAAGTCCCAAGTCTTGATCATGTATATATATGAGGTAAAAGCAAAGGTCAAAATCTAGAACGTTACATTTACCTATGACCTTGAGCTCAATTTCGAGGTCATCAACCAAGGACCTCAAATCAAAAGACTCTAGGCCTCTACTATATATAGTTAATGAGTTATATTACCTTACAACTAATATTAGATATAAAAGGGGGCAAAACTGGCATCAAATGTCTACGTACTCTTTCGACTAAAATCTACGTGTTACCACATGTCGCAACTAACAATTTAGTAAATATAATTTGTTGATAAGTTATACAGCTTTTGAAAATGAGTGAAAATAAGCCAAAATCAAAATTTATAATATGACCTTGACCTTTGACCTTGACCTTATTTTCATTTTTTTGGACCAAGGACCTCAAATCAAAAGACCCTAGGTCTCTATCACTTATGGTTTACCAGTTAGAAATGCAAATTCTTATATCAAACATAAAAGGGGGGATAACTCTCATATGGAATCTATATACGGCTTCGGTCAAAATAAAACAGAACATCCTGAGGATATAACGAGCAATTTGGAAAAATAAATTTGTCGGTTTCTTATACGGTTGCGAAGCCTTAGAGATAACAAGAAAAACAGTGTTCAGGGAGATAACTCTTATTTGGGAAAGTATTCGGTTAAAACGAGTTGGTTTCAAAAGCGTATAAACTGTTCGATATCATATTCCAAAAATCTAAGCGACATCTTGCGAAACAAAAAAACAGCGAAGGAAAAAAATTAGGCGGAAGAAAAAAAAAAAAAATAATAATAATAATAATAATAATCAGAAGAAATCCAATAGGTCTTTCCACGGAAAAGTGGAAAGACCTAATAATCAGAAGAAATCCAATAGGTCTTTCCACGGAAAAGTGGAAAGACCTAATTAGTGTTGCCTTTTTGTTAATTGTATCTGAGTAACGTTTTTTACTACAAACACGTAATGTTTCACATGAACCATGATAATTAGGTCAAGGTCAGATGAATCCCGCAACACTTGAAACTTTCACAGTTAAATCAAAACAAAACATTAACTATAGTTGACAACTTGACATACTACTTTAAGAACATGTATCTGAGAAAAACAGAGACGCCGAAAGTAAATATTGTGGTCAAGCGAATGACAAACAAAAACAAAATATTCAGAATTCGGATTTCCCCTAAAATACCTTAAAGTGTTAGATTTTAACAAAATTTGATTGATAGCGTAGTAAAAAAAATGTTCGCGCTTTTCTCAAAAATTATTTACGGACTCAGAATTTTATAATGATAGAGTAAACAAAGTGTGCTCTTTACACATTCACTTCTTTCCTGATTGATACTTACATTATACCTATAACAGATCCTGCACTCAAACCATTGTCCGGATTTGATATAGTTGGAGACGTCGTAGATCGACATGTATGCTTGCTATGTAACTCAAAGTACTGTAAACGAAATCATATGAGAATGTATGGATTTTGTGAAATCAGATGAGATCACATCTGGGTTTATTCGTACATGTAATGGTATATTTCAGTTCTTTAAATCTTCAAAAATATTTACTTGCCTTGTACTAAGTTCCTTTGGAATCCCGAAAGGATTTTTGCATGTTTTCTTTGAAACTTGGGTCATGAATTTTTCGTTCCGAGCAGATTTATAAGACTTCAATTTGTTAATAAATACGTATTTCTCGATCGTATATAAAACAAATTGATGGATTTTAAGTGCATCATACGCTTAACATTTGAATTGAATGGTGTAATACTTTATGAAAAGACATAAGCATTAAAAGTATGATATTAATCTTTATCTGAATTGATAACTTACATATTTACCACTCCCTGCAGGTTCTTCACCTGTGACTATGAATTGTCCAGGATCCTGGGTTTTATCACAGAACAATAGTATATATGCTGTCCTGTGAATAGCGAATAGTGATTACAGATTATACATTAAATCTGTTTCTATGTAGGTGTGCGTGTGTGCGTGTGGTTTAGAATTCATTGCCATTTGAACACTGTATAAAGTCCTTATGGAAAATGTTACTGAGAAGTGTCTGCGTTCTTAGAATATTTTGTTTTTCTATTTGTCAGGGTACTATAACAGTATAATAAACACTGAATTCAACACGGATTTTTCATTAAACAATTTGTTTATAAAACTTGTATCAGTGTCCTATCCAAAAACTTTTAAAAAGTTACTGTTTGTATTTAAGTTACTGAATTACACATCATTTCTGTCTGAGTAACGTTTGATTACAAGATCCATTACCTGTTCTCTTCGCCTGTTACACCATATTGAAGTTGAAGGTCACCATTTACTTCGTTATGATCGAACTTTGCGTTCATCATATTCCCAATTGGTACATATCTTGGAGTAGGTGCCCCAGAAATAACTTCACACATCTAAAAAAAAGTCTCCCTCTTATACGCCTTACAATGTTGTTTTTTTTTAAATTAAAGTAAACCAAAGATATACAATGTTAAAGAGATGTCATAGATCTTTGAAGAAAATTAACGAGAACATAACATTTTATTTTATCAAGAGATATACAATAAACATGCCCATTCTTTCTTATCAAAAAGAAAGGCCTTTAAAAAACGACAAAAGATACAAAAAAGGGTGATCAAAGTAGAAGAAATAACAGATAATACAATGCAAAAAAAAAAGAAATCAGACACACAGCTGTCTACAAAATAGTACACAAAACCTAGTTTAATAAATACGAACCTAGCAATAAAAAATCTCAAACGAAAATGAACTTAAATATTTACCGACCTTACTCAGATATACAGAGATTTGTTTTTTTCTATTCTTTTTTACGTTACTATAATCATATTGTGTAAAAGATCTAAACAGAATGTCAAGTCCGCAATATATTTATGTGTAAGTCCTGGGAACCTTGGTGTTTGTCCTATTGTTTTGGTAATTTGGAGATCGATGACAGCTCATTTAGATTCTTTTTATTTTATTTACAACTTTTATAGAATTGGGGCAATTTTGATATTGCTACGAAGAATGAAAGTAATAAAACCCTGAATTCAAAACATTTTCTTTTTACTGCATTATATATGATTTTTCTACCAGCGCGATGAAACACTGAGTTGTCTTACTTTCCAAAGTGGTCACTACTGGTTCAGTGCTGGCTAGGATATAATATATTTCGACCCTTTTGTTTCAGATAAACCTCCTGGAATGGTCAAAAACAAACAATAAAAGATACCAGTTTCAGAGTTTTGAACACAACACGTGTGTTTCGTCTACAAAAGACCCAACAGCGACGCTTGAACAAGATAAAATATCAATTAATGTACGAAGTTAAATAGCAATCTAAAACACAGTTTTCATTTTCACGTAAACAATACTATGAACGGATTTAAGACGGAAAAAAATCCAAACAAAAAAACATTTGCCTTCCAATATTAATGATAAAATCTTGTTACCGTGACGTTTGTGCACTCTTTTTCATTAAACAGATGACAAGGATTCCACGAGTATTTTGCACCACCCAATATTTCAGATGGCATATCTTTAAACCTAAACAATATATAAATATATAAAGCAAAATTACTTTCAATATCATAATATTCTGCTTAATATATATATAATGATCATGTATAAGATCCTGAAAGTGATATACCATTTACATTAATTTTCTTGTGTCCTTGTTCAGGGACTTTCTATACTAAAATATCAGTTCCTGTCTTGTTGGATATTGATGTAGAAAAATGTAAAAAAAAACCATAACAGTTACAAGAACGAAGAGGTGACACGGATGCTCGTTTCAAAAATCCCCCTTTATACTTTTACTTTATGGTTTTCCCTAAGATTTCCATGCTTTTACCCCCCATTATCCCACACCCCAAAAAGCGTGTCATTCATTTCAAAGAGAATAAATAACAGATGGAATCGCTTATAATAAGCATGTATTCCTATACTTAACACGACTACTGTTTGGGTTAAGTAAAGGAATATAGGTTAACTTGAAGACAATCAATTTTCATGTACAAAATTGATTCCTACCTTTATGCTGTCAACAGAAGAACACATTCTAATGTTTGTAAATGTTTATCATTCATAATGGGTGTGCATCAAAGTTTCTATTTGTGTCTACCAGGTTATCTGGTCAAATGGGCAGATTTGTGCGTGTCGGATAGAAAAGATGACCATAGCGGATAGTGGTCTTCTGAACAATCACATGTTTATACTGTTTGAAAAAAGGCCGAGTTTTCGACTTCATCTTATTGTGTTTATTCTCTAGCAGACTTTATCCGTACATTCGTATGCATCATTCTTAATGTATAGATTCAACAAAAAGAACGAAAAGGGTTGTATCATTTAATTTAAAATTCTGCCATATGATGTTAGCTTAATAACTCATTAAAGCCATGTTGATAGATCATAACTCATTGATATTGTTTATTTCCGTATCTAAAAATTGACAGTGATGGTCGATTGGTAGTTGAACTGTACCACACAATAATGATGATTCTATTGATTCAGAAGTGAGTTTTTCATTTTTATCTAGCAAAAATGCAGCAACATCCGCATATTGAATATGAAATGTGGAAATGTTTTCTCTCGCGGATATATTATTCTAGTTTGCTCTTTCTACCATGTCCTCTTTGTTGGTTTGCTGCTTATGTGAAATGTAATGCAACAATGGTTTTCAATGGTATTATCAACAGGATTTGGTTGCCCCATACAGAATATCTACGACACAGCTGGCCAAGGGTATACTTTGCTTGGCGTTACCACAGTCTGTAATATTTCCTCTTAATGCGAGTCATCGCCGGAGTGGCACTGTCATAAGGAACCCGACGGACGGCAAACAGAATAGGAGGAATTGCGTACCCTTCCGAAACACTTACTGAGTTGACCGTCGTTTCAGGAGACTTCGAGTTTTGTATTTTTTTGTTTGGTTGTTAGTGAAGTGTTTTGTCTTTTGAGATAATTTGGTATTATTTTAAAAACAGGTTCATTTGAAAATGTACTTCAATCTTTACATCAAAAATGCGCAGTGTGAAAGTGTTTTTTTTTTATACTTTTGAATTTCAAAAATGCGCAGTGTGAAAGGTTTTTTTTTTTTTATACTTTTGAATTTAATCATAATCATGTCATATTTTTTAACAAATTTTGCCGAACGATCATTGATTTATATAACAAAAATGATATGTTTTGTCTTTCAGATATAAAATTAGTTCATTTTGTTTAAGGATGCAAAATGTGGGTATTGTATCAAGACTTTAGTAATAATGTATAGTGACGAATGTCGATGTTATACTATTCAAACTCCTCTATTTATTCAAAATCTGACATGTTTTGAAAAGTTCTATATATATATATATATACTTCTGAGTGAATTGATCTCAGTGGAAATTGCGCCTCCTCTTACCTGGGTTCTGTGTCATTATCATTAGATAGAGATGTGAGATCTACGAAGTCCCCATTGGAATATTCGCACAAGCATGGACTTTTCTGTCTACAAACATCTATAATGGGATGTGGATCATCTGAATAAACGTAACATGTCAATAAAACAAGGGTGAAGAATATCAGCTGTGTGACGTCCGCCATGTTGGTCCAGATTAAAGTATTCGTCCATATCACAAGATAATCTACGACATGTGATGTTACTGTATATCAGTGTAACACAGTCAGATAAACTAATCATTTTACTCTTCGTTTTGATTAATCAACGAAAACTGATAAATAACAATCAAGGTTCAGATTGCCCCACATACATGAAAAACGTTTACAAAAATAGGGGTCCGCTCAGTTTAGATCGGTGGTGAAGTTATTCTTTGGGTTTTGATATTATAAAAATATAAGCCTAATATTAAAAATATAATTAGAGGTACAATATTTTAGAATTGCTCTCACTGGTAAAGTGTTATTATAATGTAAGCAAATGCGCTAAATTCGTATGCAGTATCGAAATATAATACTTCCGATTTGTTTGCACATTTAAATTATTCAATCATGAGCTATTTCTTTAGCTCATAAGCCTAATATATTGTATTCCGAAGGTTGTAAAGAAGTGTCTTTTTAAATTAACTTCAATTCCGAAATTCATGTTCACTCATTGGCAAAAAGGTCTCTACTACTGTCATGACTATTAAATAAAGACCCACCTTTCAATGAGTATATGCACTACATATATTCTAGTGTATACTGATTTTTTCCTATACATAGTCAAAGATGGACCACTTTATTCTATGACAAACGTGATGTTTCTCAGCAGAAACATGCTCTCTGTCCATCAGAGTTATGAGTAAAATAGACTGAACACGAATTGGTTGATTTATATAACATGTTTGTTTCTCAACTCTCTAGCGATATGTTTCGCAGTAGATCTTTGGATATCAGAATAGTCATTAACTCAGTAAATTTACATATGGTTCTATTACCGATTGTTACAGCGTGACTGAGTGTGCATTTGAATTGCGGTGATAAGTCAGCGCCTTGTCGTGCCGAATAACCCGGTAACGCTCAATTTAAAGTTTATTTGTTTGTACCTTGATTTGTCTCCTATTCGTTTAATGAGATTGAACGTCGTCCAACTACTGCTTTCTTATTTTATATCGTGGTAAACACTAAATATAGAATGGATAATTAAATTGCCCACCCTAAATTTATTGCACATTATGGATATATTTTTTTTTATTTTTTCCAAACTTAACCTTCAAATGTGTGTACAGGTACAACAATGAGTTGGGGTTTGTTACATTTAATCAAATTGTAATTGCTAGGATATGACTAAACTTCGCTATCTTACAATTTGGCAAAATAAAGAACGAGAAGGACATACATGGGCAAATCAATTTCCAATCAGAGTAGAATAGAGAATGATAACGGGGAAATATGTCAACGAGACGCCAATCAGACAAAACAATGGAAAACCGTCCAATTGGCCTACAAGGCAGCAAGAAAATTCCACACCATTTTTTAAGCACTATTTTTCCCATTTCAGGTGCAAATTTATACCAATTGTCAGAGAACATTAAGACGGACAATCTATTACTAAATAAGTCTACTCGCAAGTAAAGTACAATTACATTTTTACCCAGTAGGTAAAGTTTACAAAATATTTTTTCCTATAAAAACTGCGTTGCTATAGCTTCATTTATATTGCATACATATTTCAATCCTTCGTAAAGCTCTGTTCTTACAACTATCAAAACAAACCCCTCTCTTATTTTGCTTCGTTGAGGATTTTTATACCGTCGTTTGTTTGAAAATGATTTGACGGAGCATTGTCATCTATATGTTTTGTCTTTGGCTATTCGTAACTAAAGTGAGATTTGGCTTTAATATTAGATTTGGGATTATATCACTTTTCATCACGATAAAATTTCGAATTATGTTGTTTCTAATTTTACTGGTTTTTAATCTGTCAAAATTCAAACCTTCAATTTTCATTCACGAACATAATTTCGGCAAAACATAGATTTCCTTACCTCATATTTATGGTTTTCCTTTCAAAGCTATGATTTGGTTATATTTCTTCTCATGAACTGAATTTTCTGTCTTTCGTTGACATCTCTCAAACTGACAATTTTGTACTTTTACACAACCACAATGACAACACAATATACATGGCATGATGGCACTGATTTAATGAAACAATGTCCAGTGATTCTCAAAATGTAAAATGATCAGGAAACTAACGAACTAAGAATAGAGATAATATTACTATTAAGAGGATACCGCAGTGTTATGAAGGATAGAGGACGAACTTGCTATTTCTAATATTGATCACAAACAGTTTGATTTCTCCGAAAAAAATCAAAATCGTCACATTGATCTCTGCAACAATACTCAATTTGTAACGAAAAATATAATTGTCAATAATAAAATCACAAAAGAATATGTATATAAGATTATCCTTGCTGTACCACAATGGTCGGTCATAAAGCAGAAGGCAGGAACATTTCTGCCTTCTGCTGTTTTCAATTATTTAGTCGGGTTGTTGCCTTTTTGACACTTTTCCATTTCTCTTCTCAATTTTATGAAACTGTTTTTGAATTTAGCTCCTTTGGTAGACAATTCTTTCAGTAATTGAGGAGTCGATAAAGAACATACGTCTTTTTACATAATTATATTACCAACGAAAGCATATTTTGTTTTAATTGTTACTTTTCTAATTCACTTTCGCAGATGATGAAAACTGAATTAGTTACTGTTTCTATCACTAAATACCAACGTAGAGCCACCATTGGTCTTATCACTTGTCTAAATGATGACAAAGAAAGACATACATAAGTACTTTAATATTGAAGGTTTTAATAAAGAGAGAGCATATACGAAGTCGATAGTCATGAAACTGGGCACTACATCTGTGATAACGGTTATCAACACTGCGTTCACAGTGCATTCGACAAATGATGAGGATACACTATGCCATGACAATTTATTGGGTATAAAGAAAATAATTTCAAAAACAAAATGTGTACTAGATCAGTAAATATGGACGTCACACTAAACTCCAAAACATATAAACGAACTAAAAATTTTTTTTTTTAATAAAGATGAAAAAAAACAACAACAGACTTAAAACTTGGAACAAACGCAACAATGCTGTGGGGTTTTGTGAGATCTCACCCCTCCTTTAATACACCTAGCCAAAATAGAATGGGTCGAATTATCAAACACAACGCAAAATGCATAGTAAAACTCAGTTGAAAAGAATTCAGATTCCAGTGTCATCAGATAATATTTATCAATTTGAAATATTATTCATTATTCTTATAAAAGCGATTGATAAAAGTGCAGAATTATTTGATTTAATTATAATTTCTTTAAATATAAAAGCAAGATGTTCACTATTTACAAGGACTAAGAATGCTTTATGAAGAAATTATCTAATTGATTAATTCGGTTTAATTATAATGGTTTGATTACGCCACGGTCACTGACAAACTCAAATTGATTTTGTTTTTCAAATGACGTTATTATTTATACTGAGAAATAAGAGAACATATGTTCCTCTTACAATCATTCATTATGCATTTCTACAAATTTTGTTATTTTTATCTTATAAATCTGATAACCAATGCAAAAGGTTATAACTATAGTTTGATCTTGTTTATGTCTAATGTATTTCAGTTACAGAATTAAAATATTATCTGATGAATTTCATGGACAATAAGATATGTAAAGAGTTGGACTGTCTTTCTTTTGAAAAATATTTCTATCAAAACAGGTCGATAGCGTTCGGAAATAGAGTACGTCTTTTTTTATTTTATGTCCTTAAAAAAACCCCATCTCAAACACAATTTTTAAAGATGGAAATATTTTGTTAAGCAATACTCTAGATTTAAGAAAATCAGATATTCCACATTCAGCCTATTATGAAATGTGGACAGTAACTTCCTTTTTGTTTAAACCAGAACAGTCTTAAAACATCAAACGACAAATGAATAATTTCATTTAAAAGTCATACCAAATCCATTAGAGAGTACACAAATATTTTCAAACCTCCTTTCTATAAATATAAAACTAAGGGAAATGTGGTTAGTTTGTCAATGAGACAGCTATCCACCAAAATTCAAATGAAATGAAGTGGATGCAAGCATGCAATTATAGGTAACCGTGCAGCCTTCAACGACGAGAAAAAAACCCTATTATACCTTATAGTCGACTATAAAAGGCCCAACAAATCAATTGAGAAAAATTACTACTTAATTCAGAAAACAAAAAAAATACCCCCCAAAAAATGTCAGACATATACTACCGGGTCCTGACTCCCAGAGAACCGACGGTTACAAAATAACGAGAATATATCAAAGAGCTTGTTATGAGACTCAGATGACGGATATCAATAAAAGTGTTATTTGTTTGCTTTGAATATTTTGAGTTCAATATAAAGACAGAGCAAACTGAAAAAAATTGAACTATAATAGAAAACTCATTTGCAAATTTATTCCTGGGAAACAATATTAATTTGTAAAATAGTTGTACTGAATTGTATATAGCAATAGGTAAATGATGTTTTAAAGTCATCAATTTGTCAGACTGAATATTTCGACGTTTAGAAAATTATCTTCCAAGGACTTTTTCTCAATATTTTCCATACTTTAGAACAGTAAAAGTCATAATATTCGACGTACACAACATCTGTTACGGTTTTCTTGCTTTGAAACTTAAAAAAAAACAACTTGAAAAAAAACAACGTAAATCAAGTCAAATAATTCAACATGAAACAAACAATGAGGAGGAGCCTAATACTCATGAGACCAATCACGTATGAAAATATAAATTTGATATTGCAGCTTTTTAATATGCGTGCGCAAATTTATAGATTGAAATTCATATATAACGTAAAATATATCATAGATTTGGCATTTGTACATTACATTACACGTCTCAGTCCTTACAGCTGAACGGACGTGCTGGGTCAGCTCTCCTTTACCCGCTATCTTCGATGAGGGTTTATTGCTGGATGGTCAACGACATACTACTAAGATGACAGAAACCAATCCATGCCGTACAGAGAGACGTAGTAGTTGGCGTACCCGCGTTAACATGCCTCCAAAACCATTGTCTATTATGGGGAGTGTCATGCCGATTAACGTCCGAGGGCTGTATCCTAGGCTGTTGGGTGATACGACCTTCATTTTACTGCCTCACGGCTTTGGTCCTGATAACGCTTCCTGTCATCTTTAGAACTACGTCCACGATTCATCTACCAATACTCCATCATCGAGGCTAGCGGGCTGCCAAGCTGACCAAACTGGCCCTGAAAGCAGCCGTTAGTGAAGTAAAAGACCAAAATAGTAAAAAACCAAAATCTACTCACCAAAACCAAGATGGCGGCCTCCATATTGCGACCTCCACTACTTGTTCCTGACCCATGGCATCAAATCATTTAAAGCTCACCAAACGCCTTCGGGCACCGAGCCGACCGTGCGAGGGCTGAAAGGCCAGTCAAGGTCGTTAAACACTTCCATATATAGATTTGGCATTTGAGCATCAAACTTCAAGATATAGCTATTATGTGAGTAAAAATGTTTTTTACCTTTTCAGTCATATTTAAAATTTTGTTTATTTTTCCATTCCTGTAATATCATAAGACATTTGTTAAAACTATATTGATAATAAGAATTGAATTAAAACCGAATACAATATTGTTTATTGTTTAAGTACTTACGGTGCTTGTAGATAATTATACTTTGGCATATGCTTTTTATGCGCATGTCCCAAGACAGGAACATTTGATCCAGTGGTTGCCGTCGGTTGCCGTCTGTCACGTTTGTTACCATCATAAATCAAGCTGCTAGTTTTCATCATTTCTTGTTTCATATTTTGTCATGACGGAACATTTTATAGCTTACTATGCGGTTTGTGTTTGGTCATTGTTGAAATCCCTACGGCGATCTAAACGGTTGTTTAATTCTATGATGGGTAGTTGTCGCATTGGCAGAAATCACTTTTCTTTTAAATATTTGGTACGATTTTGACTGTATAAGTTGCGCAAATAAAAAGTATTTCCTTTGTTTTATATATTTAAAAAACAGAATATTGATAATAATTCGTTATTAACAATCACACAGTTTTGTATAATGTTGTCATAATGAGTCCTAAAACTTCGATGATATATTATTGTCTTGTAAAATAATAATTTGACCTCAACTGACCTATGATGTGACTTTTGATGCGACCTATATTGAAGACTATTGCAAATTCTGTTATTGAAAAGAATATCAACGGGAAAGGAAAACTATGGAAGCTAACAATTTGTACAAATTATTTCGAATCGGTAGTCAACAAATACGACATGAAGTTGTAGCTTTGAAATTGAAATAAAAAAGTCTCATTTAAATTTGGATCGTAATTTTATATATTTTCTATATCTGTAGTGTTACGTGTAGAATCATGTGAATGCTTTTAACATTATATCAAACATCGCATAACTTCAAGCTTTGTCAGATAGTAGGGATACAGGTGACAGTTTGTCGCTCCTTTATCATCTTCACAGAAATCAAGGTTTGTCAGATAGTAGGGATACAAGTAACAGTTAGTCGCGCCTTTATCATCTTCACAGAACTTAAAGCTTTGTCAGATAGAAGGGATACAAGTAACAGTTTGTCGCGCCTTTATCATCTTCACCAGCGGTAGTCAAAATAGTACCTCCCCTGAAAACAAAAAAAGTTTTACCAATGACGCTGTTATCATGATTTCATTTAAGAATTGAATGCTTCTTTTTGTAAATTTATTGGGGTGTAAAAGCCTTGACCGAAGTACATTTTGTATGAAGCGCGGAAGCGCTTCATTCTAAAAATGTGCGCACGGTCAACGCTTTTACAACCCTATAAAGTTACAAAAAGAAGCATTCAATACTTATAATTACATTTTTTTAGCTATGATCATAAAAACACGAATTTTATGTATTTTTTTTATTTAATTCACCTGTGCACTTTATTGTTGGACCACGTGTTATCATGAATGAAAAGTTGTATTGAGCAGTGCAACTGCTTACGGAATAACGCGTGATGTGCAGTTAGCCAATCAGAATAAAGTATTATAATGAAACATACATCTAATGTAATTATAAGAAAATGTTTCGTGGCAAACTTGTTCCTGAATTATGATTAATTACAGTTTATGGCCAAACACAGTAAATATTCGTCGAAATTACATTTTATTGATACGTTTAACACTTACCATTACCTTGAAAATATTAAACCTTTATATAATAAGAATTTTCTTATTTTACGGCTGAAATTTTACCCATAGGAACTGATTTTAAATAAATGATATTCAGACAGCAACATTTGTCCTTTTCTCGATTTGGATAATTCAGTTCTATACAGTGAACTCCATCACAAAAAAGAAAGAAAAAAAAAAAAACGACAAAAGAGAAGATTTTTCGATCTTGTTTTCGAATCTGCCCTTTTTGGACGTCGATTTTCCTTTGATCCCTTCCTACAATGTATATATTTCATTTCATTCCTTTGTTTTTGATTTCAATTAACAGAATTTATGTTTAACTTACAAATTATTAAGTCAGGGATTCTTTTCCATAAAACAATTAAAACCTTTAGTGATATAAAAAAGAAGATGTGGTATGATTGCTAATGAGACAACTATCCACAAAAGACCAAAATGACACAAACATCAACAACTATAGGTCACCGTACGGCCTTCAACAATGAGCAAAGCCCATACCGCATGGTCAGCTATGATAGGCACCGATAAGACAATATAAAACAATTCAAACGAGAAAACTAACGGCCTTATTTATGTAAAAAAAAATGGACGGAAAACAAATATGTCATTACAAATTCTTTCAAAGATACAACTAATTTGCTGTACCGGTAGTGTTCTTATTAAAACCGTGAAATCCCATTCAAATTATAACGGCGACGTTGTCAATATTTAGGAAAAGATACGATCCGTATGGAAACTAATTAATCCTTTGAATAAACTTATTTTAAAGGTAACCAATCTAACATAGATATGTTATTTTTCTTCTTCAAAACTATGACATTACTAAATATACATGTATATCGCTATACATGTACAGTTATGAGAAGTAATAGCCAACATCATGTCGGTGCTTTGAGCCTATGTTTTAAATTTATAATTATTTTTTAACCTTGTACCGATCTGTTGATTTCTGTCAATTGCAACTGGTGTTTTTTTTTTACAGTTTGTTTTTATTTTTTTAATGAAACACCATGCACCAGGGGAGGGTTGGGTGCTCACAACCATGTTTAACACCACCACATTCTTTTTGTCCATCTCCCAAGCCTGTAATTCAGGGGTTGTCTTTGGTTCATGGCTGTCATATTCTACATGTAATTAGAAACTTTTATCGTAAAAGTTTTCATTTATATAAAAATTAAAGTGACTGAAATTTATAAATTGAACTTGGGCGATTTTTGTATTTTGTATTTGTCTATTTGATAATACCAACATATAAGAATGATAAATGAATGAGTTGGTGAAACATTCAACAAATTGCGGAGCATACATTTTCTTAAGACTAATAGACATAACACCAAATACATGTTCTACACATTTATATATAAAACAAATGAAATACACAGTAAAGTTCTGCAACAAAATACCAAATGAATATTCGAAACTTCTTATTATCTTCCTTTACGGAGTTTTGTGAATATCAAAAATCATCCAGTTTTTAATTATCTTATTTCAGTTTTCTATCGGTTACAAGGAAAAACGGTAGTATTACATTTTCCCAGCATTAGGTTGGCCTTTTGTGTACCCAAGACAGGTGAAGGAAGTCAACATAGGAACGCTGTGATTGGATATAAGGGTACACTATATTTTTTTTATTTATCTATGAATAACTGCAGTGTGTAAATTTACAATATAAATTTTAAAACCTATTGAAATATTTTCTAGAGAATTATTCGAAAAGGCTTCCAAAATTTCATAAATTTGGTGCAAAATGACGGTGGGCATGGATAACATAAACAAGCTCCTTTGGAAATTGGTCATGATACTATTTGGCTTCAATTTTTAAAATACAGTAATAAAGTACTAACACCACACATAACTGTTTTATCCAGGTTTTTATAATAAAAACTTGTAAATTTAGAAAATGTTAGTATTGTCGCCTATGGCAGAATAAATAGTACCGTTTTCCCTACATGTATACACATATCTTTATTGAAATCTGAGTTATGCCGCTTTGTCCGACGAATTTTACTTACCTTAAAAGACGAGAGAGAGGATAAAGTAAGTCATGACAGCGCCCGTTAAACTTCAGATAAAGGGGACGGAAATAACTGTATGGAGGTGCTGCTGAAATGCTGCAATATGAAACTAAACTAAACTTATTCAACAATGGGAAAATAGGATTATCTTGGCACTTTCAAGATTTAATCAGGTTTACCTTTTTGTGATCAGAAGCCTGTAATTTAGTGGTTGTTGCTTATACTTGCTGCCCTCCACGTCACAAACAAATCTGTTTCTCATTTGTATTGTATATGTGATGCATTTTTGTATAAGGAAATTTATTAATTTTCATCAAATAAAGTTAATCGACTCTAACAAAATTTATGAAGTCCGAAGGGTTGATTATGTAGGCATACTTTTTTTGTTAAAGTGAAAGTCGGAGGTGATATATCATTACATTTCGTAATAAAAGCATTTATTGCTAATACAGTCAATTATATTTTTCGCGCCAATGAGATAACTATCCAAGAAAATTCAATTAAGCAAAAATGTAATACTATATGCTCACATCTGAATATATTTTTTTAAAAAGATAGTACTTGTCAAATAAATTAAAGTAATTATTAGCTTATATCATAATGCATTCTGGTACTTGACGAACAAAAGCGAAGAAGGGCAACTCTATACGTACTGTTCTACATCACAAAGTCAGACAAGGCCTTAAAATAGAAAACATAGACTTCCTACTTGTCTAATTGAACACATTTTTTTTCTGAATTGTATGGTAGATTTTGAGTCTGTTCTATCGCTTAACTTGTACATTAATCTGTTAAGATGAAGAGCCGCAATTCACTCTTTTTTGTCATAATGGGTTATTTTCTGGTTGATTTTTTTTGTCTTGTAAACATCAATTTAACTTTCTTTCTCTTGGAATATATCAGCTGTCTTTGTTTATGTGCTATTCGAATTACCGGGGTATGTCTCATCACATTTTTTTTTATACCCTCTCATAATAACTAACAAAAATTTATAAAAATAAAACCCAAAACAACCTCTTTCACAAAAAAGAGAGAAAAAAGAACAAAGGCAACACATACAAAATCATATATTGATTTTATCCTTCAATGTTCACTCGGCATTTTTTAAAGATTTATTAGTTAAAATTAATGGGCCTGGTGCATGTCTTAAAAGACTAAGCAAAAAAACAAACCCAAAACAAACCCAAATATGATAGACAACAACCACCGAATTTCAGGGACCTGACTTGTGACAGACACATACTAAATAGTATGGGACTTATCATGCATACGTGCGCTTAACCATCCCATTACTTGGTAAGTAGGTGAAAAGGGACAGAATTAGAACAAATGGTGAACTTATCCGATCTGATCGAAACAAAGCACACCAGACTGTCGTTTTAAACAGCATTTATTTGTTTATTAATGCAAACATTTATTTATTACAGGGGCTACGCACATATATCACATATGGAAAATTGATCATGTATAGGCCAAACGTTAATAAGAAAGCAATTATTGATGCAGGCTGATACAGCACATCCGTTGTGGTAGAACAAATGGTTAGACGCTTCGACAAAACTTCAGTGTTTATAACTACTGTGAGGTTTGTAGATGATTGCTATTTTCATATGAACGAACAAGGTAAGTCATGAAAATTTAACTCAAGTAATTTCATTTATTTTTAATTTAATACATGTATTTTCAGTGATTTCCACACAAATGTCACATACTTATTCGAGCAGGCTAAATCCCAAGGTGTTAAAACAACATAATATCTGACCAAAAAGGTTTAGTACCAGAGGGTAAGTATACTATATCGTTTTCAGAGGGTAAGTATTCTTATATTTCATAGGGTAAGTATTGTTATATTTCATAGGGTAAGTATTGTTTTATTTCAGAGGGTAAGTATTGTAATATTTCAGAGGGTAAGTATACAATATTGTTATATTATCAGATATTATTACATTTCAGAGGGTAAGTATATCATATTGTTATATTTTCAGCTATTGTTACATTTCAGAAAGTAAGTATAACATATTGATACATTTCAGAGGGTAAGTATAACATATTTTTATATTTCAGATGGCAATTGTAACATATTGTTATATTTCAGAGGGTAAGTTTAACATATTATTTTATTTTCAGAGGGTGGGTATAACATATTGTTACATTTCAGAGGGTGAGTATACCATATTGTTACATTTCAGAGGGTAAGTTCAAATGTATAACCTATTGTTATATTTCAGAGGGTAAGTTTAACATATGTATACAATATTGTTATATTTGTTTATTTACCTACAGTAATGGACAAGTATACCATATTACTGTATATTAATTTAATGCTTCAGACGACTAGTAAGTATGACTTAATACATGTATGCATAGAGGGTATATTTTATGGAATTGATAGAGGAGCATGTTGTCCAGAGCCTTACGAACTAATTTCAAAACCACAACATGCTTACTCTATTGATTTTCCATATTTTTCTCTTGTTTTTCTTAATTATAATGAATATTTAAATCTTTGCAGATTATATTTTGTCTGTCTGAAGAAACAACAACTACGTGAATGTCTTTCAGAGCCTCACATTCTTCAAAATCTAAGAGACCTTACTTACTTGTTGTTTCAAATAAGACAGTCAAAATTATAAAGTATTTAGACCTATATGATTTGAATCGTAACTTTTATCTTCTTAAGGTTCAACTTCAGATAAAACCAGAGGAACATCGATTGCAACAACATCAATGAGTCCAACAGAAGGACCACAAGTTTCAATGGCGACACCGACACCATCACCTGCACCTGAGGAATGTCCATCTCTTGATTTGATGGAAGACTCAGGAGTTGGTCTGTCAATAACATATGACGATGAGATAATATCAGCTGACACTTTGATTGGTCTTCAAAGCTCGGATGATAATAGAAAACTGACTGTAACACCGTCATCAACCGTAAAGATTTCACTTACCAAGGTATCAACACTTGTGTCAATCAATGTGAATGGAGACAACATTGAAGAGATTACTTTGACTTTTACAGATGAAACCACAAACCAGATAAACACGGTACGTATTTGCAACCATTGCAGTAAGTATTTGAATACAAAGTTAAATTATGGTGTTTCTTTCTGTAAAATTTCGGACTTAACCATCACTGGAAACTCATTACTGTTAAGCCACATCGCTTGTTCCTAGTGAAATTTGAGGAAGAAATATACCAAAAAATCAGTAAAATATTCAATCGACTAAACACAGTCTCAAGAAAATTAGTCCAAATAGTTTTTTTTTAATGATATTAGCAACAGTGTATTATAATGATATTGGTCACACGGTTTTATTATAATATTGGTCGCCACTTTTTATTGGCATATTTCTTCATGTCGAGAAAAACAATAATATAAAAAAAATTGTCTTCCATTATAATTATTGTAACGTTCATAATATGTCTGCAGTGTTATTAAACTCATTCCAGGTAACTACTGTTGCAAATCAAGACACACCATTAAACTATGTTATAGCCGGAGAAATAGAAATCTCTTTTACTGCATCGAATGAGGACATTGATGTTTCTGTTGATAAGATAGAACTTATTGCATGTGAAAAGTCAACCTCAGCAGGTCCAACCACTGTTTCATCTGCTACATCGGCACCGACGACAAGTGGAATCACAGGTTTACCAAGTATAACGACAGTGCCACTAGTAGGTGAAACAGGGGGACCACCATCTACTACAGCAGCACCATCGACGACAGGTGCAACCGAAGGAACACCATCCTCAACTGTAGCAGGACCAACAAGTTCGACTACAGGTGCACCCAGTACAACGACAGCACCATCGACAGGTCCAACAGAAGGACCATCAGTTTCAATGGCGATACCGACACCATCACCTGCACCTGAGGAATGTCCATCTCTTGATTTGATGGAAGACTCAGGAGTTGGTCTGTCAATAACTTATGACGATGAGATAATATCAGCTGACACTTTGATTGGTCTTCAAAGCTCGGATGATAATAGAAAACTGACCGTAACACCGTCATCAACCGTAAAGATTTCACTTACCAAGGTATCAACACTTGTGTCAATCAATGTGAATGGAGACAATATTGAAGAGATTACTTTGACTTTTACAGATGAAACCACAAACCAGATAAACACGGTACGTATTTGCAACCATTGCAGTAAGTATTTGAATACAAAATTAAATTATGGAGTTTCTTCCTGTAACTTGGCGGACTTAACCACCACTTGAAACTCATTACTGTTAAGCCATATCGCTTGTTCCTAGTGACATTTGAGGAAGAAATATACCAAAAAATCAATAAAACATCCAAACTACTAAACACAGTCTTAAGAAAATTAGTCCAAAAAGTTTATTTTTAATGATATTAGCAACAGTGTATTATAATGATATTGGTCACACGGTTTTATTATAATATTGGTCGCCACTTTTTATTAGCATATTTCTTTATTTCGAGAAAAACAATAATATTACAAAAATTGTCTTCCATTATAATTATTGCAACGTTCATTAAATGACTGCAGTGTTATTAAACTCATTCCAGGTAACTACTGTTGCAAATCAAGACACACCATTAAACTATGTTATAGCCGGAGAAATAGAAATCTCTTTTACTGCATCGAATGAGGACATTGATGTTTCTGTTGATAAGATAGAACTAATTGCATGTGAAAAGTCAACATTAGCAGGTCCAACCACTGTTTCATCAGCTACATCGGCACCGACGACAAGTGGAATCACAGGTCTACCAAGTATAACGACAGTGCCACTAGTAGGTGAAACAGGGGAACCACCATCTACTACAGCAGCACCATCGACGACAGGTGCAACCGACGGAACACCATCCTCAACTGTAGCAGGACCATCAAGTTCGACTACAGGTGCACCCAGTACAACGACAGCACCATCGACAGGTCCAACAGAAGGACCATCAGTTTCAATGGCGACACCGACACCATCACCTGCACCTGAGGAATGTCCATCTCTTGATTTGATGGAAGACTCAGGAGTTGGTCTGTCAATAACATATGACGATGAGATAATATCAGCTGACACTTTGATTGGTCTTCAAAGCTCGGATGATAATAGAAAACTGACTGTAACACCGTCATCAACCGTAAAGATTTCACTTACCAAGGTATCAACACTTGTGTCAATCAATGTGAATGGAGACAATATTGAAGAGATTACTTTGACTTTAACAGATGAAACCACAAACCAGATAAACACGGTACGTATTTGCAACCATTGCAGTAAGTATTTGAATTCAAAATCAAATTATGGTGTTTCTTTCTGTAACTTGGCGGACTTAACCACCACTGGAAACTCATTACTGTTACGCCACATCGCTTGTTCCTAGTGAAATTTAAGGAAGAAATATACAAAAAAAACAAATAAAATATTCAAACTACTAAACACAGTCTTAAGAAAATTAGTCCACAAAGTTTATTTTTAACGATGTTAGCAACAGTGTATTATAATGATATTGGTCACACGGTTTTATTATAATATTGGTCGCCACTTTTTATTAGCATATTTCTTTATTTCGAGAAAAACAATAATATAACAAAAATTGTCTTCCATTATAATTATTGCAACGTTCATTTAATGACTGCAGTGTTATTAAACTCATTCCAGGTAACTACTGTTGCAAATCAAGACACACCATTAAACTATGTTATAGCCGGAGAAATAGAAATCTCTTTTACTGCATCGAATGAGAACATTGATGTTTCTGTTGATAAGATAGAACTAATTGCATGTGAAAAGTTAACCTCAGCAGGTCCAACCACTGTTTCATCAGCTACATCGGCACCGACGACAAGTGGAATCACAGGTTTACCAAGTATAACGACAGTGCCACTAGTAGGTGAAACAGGGGACCACCATCTACTACAGCAGCACCATCGACGACAGGTGCAACCGAAGGAACACCATCCTCAACTGTAGCAGGACCATCAAGTTCGACTACAGGTGCACCAGTACAACGACAGCACCATCGACAGGTCCAACAGAAGGACCATCAGTTTCAATGGCGACACCGACACCATCACCTGCACCTGAGGAATGTCCATCTCTTGATTTGATGGAAGACTCAGGAGTTGGTTTGTCAATAACATATGACGATGAGATAATATCAGCTGACACTTTGATTGGTCTTCAAAGCTCGGATGATAATAGAAAACTGACTGTAACACCGTCATCAACCGTAAAGATTTCACTTACCAAGGTATCAACACTTGTGTCAATCAATGTGAATGGAGACAATATTGAAGAGATTACTTTGACTTTAACAGATGAAACCACAAACCAGATAAACACGGTACGTATTTGCAACCATTGCAGTAAGTATTTGAATAGAAAATTAAATTATGGTGTTTCTTTCTGTAACTTGGCGGACTTAACCACCACTGGAAACTCATTACTGTTAAGCGACATCGCTTGTTCCTAGTGAAATTTGAGGAAGAAAATATACAAAAAATCAATAAAATATCCAAACTACTAAACACAGTCTAAGAAAATTAGTCCACAAAGTTTATTTTTAACGATTTTGCAACAGTGTATTATAATGATATTGGTCACACGGTTTTATTATAATATTGGTCGCCACTTTTTATTAGCATATTTCTTTATTTCGAGAAAAACAATAATATAACAAAAATTGTCTTCCATTATAATTATTGCAACGTTCATTTAATGACTGCAGTGTTATTAAACTCATTCCAGGTAACTACTGTTGCAAATCAAGACACACCATTAAACTATGTTATAGCCGGAGAAATAGAAATCTCTTTTACTGCATTGAATGAGGACATTGATGCTTCTGTTGATAAGATAGAACTAATTGCATGTGAAAAGTCAACATCAGCAGGTCCAACCACTGTTTCATCAGCTACATCGGCACCGACGACAAGTGGAATCACAGGTCTACCAAGTATAACGACAGTGCCACTAGTAGGTGAAACAGGGGGACCACCATCAACTACAGCAGCACCATCGACGACAGGTGCAACCGAAGGAACACCATCCTCAACTGTAGCAGGACCATCAAGTTCGACTACAGGTGCACCCAGTACAACGACAGCACCATCGACAGGTCCAACAGAAGGACCATCAGTTTCAATGGCGACACCACACCATCACCTGCACCTGAGGAATGTCCATCTCTTGATTTGATGGAAGACTCAGGAGTTGGTCTGTCAATAACATATGACGATGAGATAATATCAGCTGACACTTTGATTGGTCTTCAAAGCTCGGATGATAATAGAAAACTGACTGTAACACCGTCATCAACCGTAAAGATTTCACTTACCAAGGTAGCAACACTTGTGTCAATCAATGTGAATGGAGACAATATTGAAGAGATTACTTTGACTTTTACAGATGAAACCACAAACCAGATAAACACGGTACGTATTTGCAACCATTGCAGTAAGTATTTGAATACAAAATCAAATTATGGTGTTTCTTTCTGTAACTTGGCGGACTTAACCACCACTGGAAACTCATTATTGTTACGCCACATCGCTTGTTCCTAGTGAAATTTGAGGAAGAAATATACCAAAAAAAACAAATAAAATATCCAAACTACTAAACACAGTCTTAAGAAAATTAGTCCAAAAACTTTATTTTTAATGATATTAGCAACAGTGTATTATAATGATATTGGTCACACGGTTTTATTATAATATTGGTCGCCACTTTTTATTAGCATATTTCTTTATTTCGAGAAAAACAATAATATAAAAAAATTGTCTTCCATTATAATTATTGCAACGTTCATTTAATGACTGCAGTGTTATTAAACTCATTCCAGGTAACTACTGTTGCAAATCAAGACACACCATTAAACTATGTTATAGCCGGAAAAATAGAAATCTCTTTTACTGCATCGAATGAGGACATTGATGTTTCTGTTGATAAGATAGAACTAATTGCATGTGAAAAGTCAACATCAGCAGGTCCAACCACTGTTTCATCAGCTACATCGGCACCGACGACAAGTGGAATCACAGGTTTACCAAGTATAACGACAGTGCCACTAGTAGGTGAAACAGGGGGACCACCATGGTTCTTCTGTACTTGGCGATTAACACATGAAATCTTACTGTTAGCCATCGCTTGTTCCTAGTGAATTTAGGAAGAAATTCAAACAAAAATCCAATACTACACAGTCTTAAGAAAATTAGTCAAAAATTTATTTTATGATATTAGCAACAGTGTATATAAGATATGTACGTTTTATATAAATGGTCGCACTTTTTATAGCTATTTCTTTATTCGAGAAACAAATATAAATGTTTCATTTATTATTGCACGTTCATTAATGACGCAGGTTTTAAACTTCCAGTAACTACTTTGCAAATCAAGACACACATTAAACTATGTTATAGCGGAGAAATAATTCTTTTACTGCATCGATGAGGACATGATGTTTTGATAAGATAGAACTAAGCATGTGAAAAGCAACATACAGTCCAACCACTGTTTCATCACTACTCGGCACGACGACAGTGGAATCACATTACCAGTATAACACAGTGCACTATAGGTGAAACGGACACCATCCTACACAGACCATCGACGCAGGTCAACCGAGGAACCATCCTCACTGTACAGGACCTAATTGATACAGGTGCACCCATACAACGAAGCACCACGAGGTCCAACGAAGGACCTCAGTTTCAATGGCGACACCCACTCACCGCACTGAGATTCCATTTTGATTGAGAAGACTCAAGTTGGTTCAAAACTATACGATGAGATAATATCAGTGAACTTGATGGTCTCAAAGCTGATGATATAGAAACGACTGTAACACCGCATCAACGTAAAATTTACTTACCAAGTTAACCTTGGTCAATCAATGTGAAGAGACATATTGAGAGATACTTTGCTTACAGATGAAACCACAAACCAATAACCGTACGTATTGAACCTTGCAGTAGTTTTGAATAAAATAATGGTGTTTCTTTCTGTAACTTGGCGGACTTAACCACCACTGGAAACTCATTACTGTTAAGCCAATCGCTTGTTCCTAGTGAATTTGAGGAAGAAATATACAAAAAATCAATAAAAATCCAAACTACTAAACACAGTCTTAAGAAAATTAGTCCAAAAATTTATTTTTAATGATATTGCAACAGTGTATTATAATGATATTGGTCACACGGTTTTATTATAATATTGGTCGCCACTTTTTATTAGCATATTTCTTTATTTCGAGAAAAACAATAATATAAAAAAATTGTCTTCCTTATAATTATTGCAACGTTCATTAATGACTGCAGTGTTATTAAACTCATTCCAGGTAACTATGTTGCAAATCAAGACACACCATTAAACTATGTTATAGCCGGAGAAATAGAAATCTCTTTTATGCATGAATGAGGACATTGATGTTCTGTTGATAAGATAGAACTAATTGCATGTGAAAAGTCAACATAGCAGGTCAACCACTGTTTCATCAGCTACATCGGCACCGACGACAAGTGGAATCACAGGTTACCAAGTATAACGACAGTGCCACTAGTAGGTGAAACAGGGGACCACATCTACTACAGCAGCACCACGACGACAGGTGCAACGAGGAACACCATCCTCAACTGTACAGGACCATCAAGTTCGACTACAGGTGCACCCAGTACAACGACAGCACCATCGACAGGTCAACAGAAGGACCATCAGTTTCAATGGCGACACCGACACCATCACCTGCACCTGAGGATGTCCATCTCTGATTTGATGGAAGACTCAGGAGTTGGTTGTCAATACATATGACGATGAGATAATATCAGCTGACACTTTGATTGTCTTCAAAGCTCGGATGATAATAAAAACTGACTGTAACACGTCATCAACCGTAAAGATTTCACTACCAAGTATCAACACTTGTGTCAATCAAGTGATGGAGACATATGAAGAGATTACTTTGACTTTAACAGATGAAACCACAACCAGATAAACACGGTACGTATTTGCAACCATTGCAGTAAGTATTTGAATCAAAATCAAATTATGGTGTTTCTTTCTGTAACTTGGCGGACTTAACACCACTGGAAACTCATTACTGTTAAGCCACATCGCTTGTTCCTAGTGAAATTTAGAAGAAATATACAAAAAATCAATAAAATATCAAACTACTAAACACAGTCTTAAGAAAATTAGTCCAAAATTTATTTTTAATGATATTAGCAACAGTGTATTATAATGATATTGGCTCACACGGTTTTTATAAATATTGGTCGCCACTTTTTATTAGCATATTTTTTCTTTATTTCGAGAAAAACATAAATATAAAAAAAATTGTCTTCCATTATAATTATTGCAACGTTCATTTAATGACTGCAGTGTTATTAAACTCATTCAGGTAACTATGTTGCAAATCAAGACACACCATTAAACTATGTTATAGCCGGAGAATAGAAATCTCTTTTACTGCATGAATGAGACATTGATTTCTGTTGATAAGATAGAACTAATTGCATGTGAAAAGTCAACATCAGCAGGTCCAACCACTGTTTTTTATCAGCTACATCGGCACCGACGACAAGTGGAATCACAGGTTACCAAGTATAACGACAGTGCCACTAGTAGGTGAAACAGGGGATACCCATCTAATACAGCAGCACCATCGACGACAGGTGCAACCGAAGGAACACCATCCTCAAATGTAGCAGGACCATCAAGTTCGACTACAGGTGCACCCAGTACAACGACAGCACCATCGACAGGTCCAACAGAAGGACCATCAGTTTCAATGGCGACACCGACACCATCACCTGCACCTGAGGAATGTCCATCTCTTGATTTGATGGAAGACTCAGGAGTTGGTTTGTCAATAACATATGACGATGAGATAATATCAGCTGACACTTTGATTGGTCTTCAAAGCTCGGATGATAATAGAAAACTGACTGTAACACCGTCATCAACCGTAAAGATTTCACTTACCAAGGTATCAACACTTGTGTCAATCAATGTGAATGGAGACAATATTGAAGAGATTACTTTGACTTTAACAGATGAAACCACAAACCAGATAAACACGGTACGTATTTGCAACCATTGCAGTAAGTATTTGAATAGAAAATTAAATTATGGTGTTTCTTTCTGTAACTTGGCGGACTTAACCACCACTGGAAACTCATTACTGTTAAGCGACATCGCTTGTTCCTAGTGAAATTTGAGGAAGAAATATACCAAAAAATCAATAAAATATCCAAACTACTAAACACAGTCTAAAGAAAATTAGTCCACAAAGTTTATTTTTAACGTTTGTTTGCAACAGTGTATTATAATGATATTGGTCACACGGTTTTATTATAATATTGGTCGCCACTTTTTATTAGCATATTTCTTTATTTCGAGAAAAACAATAATATAACAAAAATTGTCTTCCATTATAATTATTGCAACGTTCATTTAATGACTGCAGTGTTATTAAACTCATTCCAGGTAACTACTGTTGCAAATCAAGACACACCATTAAACTATGTTATAGCCGGAGAAATAGAAATCTCTTTTACTGCATTGAATGAGGACATTGATGCTTCTGTTGATAAGATAGAACTAATTGCATGTGAAAAGTCAACTCAGCAGGTCCAACCACTGTTTCATCAGCTACATCGGCACCGACGACAAGTGGAATCACAGGTTACCAAGTATAACGACAGTGCCACTAGTAGGTGAAACAGGGGGACCACCATCAACTACAGCAGCACCATCGACGACAGGTGCAACCGAAGGAACACCATCCTCAACTGTAGCAGGACCATCAAGTTCGACTACAGGTGCACCCAGTACAACGACAGCACCATCGACAGGTCCAACAGAAGGACCATCAGTTTCAATGGCGACACCGACACCATCACCTGCACCTGAGGAATGTCCATCTCTTGATTTGATGGAAGACTCAGGAGTTGGTTTGTCAATAACATATGACGATGAGATAATATCAGCTGACACTTTGATTGGTCTTCAAAGCTCGGATGATAATAGAAAACTGACTGTAACACCGTCATCAACCGTAAAGATTTCACTTACCAAGGTATCAACACTTGTGTCAATCAATGTGAATGGAGACAATATTGAAGAGATTACTTTGACTTTAACAGATGAAACCACAAACCAGATAAACACGGTACGTATTTGCAACCATTGCAGTAAGTATTTGAATAGAAAATTAAATTATGGTGTTTCTTTCTGTAACTTGGCGGACTTAACCACCACTGGAAACTCATTACTGTTAAGCGCACATCGCTTGTTCCTAGTGAAATTTGAGGAAGAAATATACCAAAAAAATCAAATAAAATATCCAAACTACTAAACACAGTCTAAAGAAAATTAGTCCACAAAGTTTATTTTTAACGATGTTTGCAACAGTGTATTATAATGATATTGGTCACACGGTTTTATTATAATATTGGTCGCCACTTTTTATTAGCATATTTCTTTATTTCGAGAAAAACAATAATATAACAAAATTGTCTTCCATTATAATTATTGCAACGTTCATTTAATGACTGCAGTGTTATTAAACTCATTCCAGGTAACTACTGTTGCAAATCAAGACACACCATTAAACTATGTTATAGCCGGAGAAATAGAAATCTCTTTTACTGCATTGAATGAGGACATTGATGCTTCTGTTGATAAGATAGAACTAATTGCATGTGAAAAGTCAACATCAGCAGGTCCAACCACTGTTTCATCAGCTACATCGGCACCGACGACAAGTGGAATCACAGGTCTACCAAGTATAACGACAGTGCCACTAGTAGGTGAAACAGGGGGACCACCATCAACTACAGCAGCACCATCGACGACAGGTGCAACCGAAGGAACACCATCCTCAACTGTAGCAGGACCATCAAGTTCGACTACAGGTGCACCCAGTACAACGACAGCACCATCGACAGGTCCAACAGAAGGACCATCAGTTTCAATGGCGACACCGACACCATCACCTGCACCTGAGGAATGTCCATCTCTTGATTTGATGGAAGACTCAGGAGTTGGTTTGTCAATAACATATGACGATGAGATAATATCAGCTGACACTTTGATTGGTCTTCAAAGCTCGGATGATAATAGAAAACTGACTGTAACACCGTCATCAACCGTAAAGATTTCACTTACCAAGGTATCAACACTTGTGTCAATCAATGTGAATGGAGACAATATTGAAGAGATTACTTTGACTTTTACAGATGAAACCACAAACCAGATAAACACGGTACGTATTTGCAACCATTGCAGTAAGTATTTGAATAAAAATTAAATTATGGTGTTTCTTTCTGTAACTTGGCGGACTTAACCACCACTGGAAACTCATTACTGTTAAGCCACATCGCTTGTTCCTAGTGAAATTTGAGGAAGAAATATACCAAAAAAACAATAAATATCCAAACTACTAAACACAGTCTAAAGAAAATTAGTCCACAAAGTTTATTTTTAAATGATTTGCAACAGTGTATTATAATGATATTGGTCACACGGTTTTATTATAATATTGGTCGCCACTTTTTATTAGCATATTTCTTTATTTCGAGAAAAACATAATATAAAAAAAATTGTCTTCCATTATAATTATTGCAACGTTCATTTAATGACTGCAGTGTTATTAAACTCATTCCAGGTAACTACTGTTGCAAATCAAGACACACCATTAAACTATGTTATAGCCGGAGAAATAGAAATCTCTTTTACTGCATCGAATGAGGACATTGATGTTTCTGTTGATAAGATAGAACTAATTGCATGTGAAAAGTCAACATCAGCAGGTCCAACCACTGTTTCATCAGCTACATCGGCACCGACGACAAGTGGAATCACAGGTTTACCAAGTATAACGACAGTGCCACTAGTAGGTGAAACAGGGGGACCACCATCTACTACAGCAGCACCATCGACGACAGGTGCAACCGAAGGAACACCATCCTCAACTGTAGCAGGACCATCAAGTTCGACTACAGGTGCACCCAGTACAACGACAGCACCATCGACAGGTCCAACAGAAGGACCATCAGTTTCAATGGCGACACCGACACCATCACCTGCACCTGAGGAATGTCCATCTCTTGATTTGATGGAAGACTCAGGAGTTGGTTGTCAATAACATATGACGATGAGATAATATCAGCTGACACTTTGATTGGTCTTCAAAGCTCGGATGATAATAGAAAACTGACTGTAAACACCGTCATCAACCGTAAAGATTTCACTTACCAAGGTATCAACACTTGTGTCAATCAATGTGAATGGAGACAATATTGAAGAGATTACTTTGACTTTAACAGATGAAACCACAAACCAGATAAACACGGTACGTATTTGCAACCATTGCAGTAAGTATTTGAATAGAAAATTAAATTATGGTGTTTCTTTCTGTAACTTGGCGGACTTAACCACCACTGGAAACTCATTATGTTAAGCGACATCGCTTGTTCCTAGTGAAATTTGAGGAAGAAATATACCAAAAAATCAATAAAATATCCAAACTACTAAACACAGTCTAAGAAAATTAGTCCACAAAGTTTATTTTTAACGATGTTTGCAACAGTGTATTATAATGATATTGGTCACACGGTTTTATTATATATATTGGTCGCCACTTTTTATTAGCATATTTCTTTATTTCGAGAAAAACAATAATATAAAAAAATTGTCTTCCATTATAATTATTGCAACGTTCATTTAATGACTGCAGTGTTATTAAACTCATTCCAGGTAACTACTGTTGCAAATCAAGACACACCATTAAACTATGTTATAGCCGGAGAAATAGAAATCTCTTTTACTGCATTGAATGAGGACATTGATGCTTCTGTTGATAAGATAGAACTAATTGCATGTGAAAAGTCAACATCAGCAGGTCCAACCACTGTTTCATCAGCTACATCGGCACCGACGACAAGTGGAATCACAGGTTTACCAAGTATAACGACAGTGCCACTAGTAGGTGAAACAGGGGGACCACCATCACTACAGCAGCACCATCGACGACAGGTGCAACCGAAGGAACACCATCCTCAACTGTAGCAGGACCATCAAGTTCGACTACAGGTGCACCCAGTACAACGACAGCACCATCGACAGGTCCAACAGAAGGACCATCAGTTTCAATGGCGACACCGACACCATCACCTGCACCTGAGGAATGTCCATCTCTTGATTTGATGGAAGACTCAGGAGTTGGTCTGTCAATAACATATGACGATGAGATAATATCAGCTGACACTTTAATTGGTCTTCAAAGCTCGGATGATAATAGAAAACTGACTGTAACACCGTCATCAACCGTAAAGATTTCACTTACCAAGGTATCAACACTTGTGTCAATCAATGTGAATGGAGACAATATTGAAGAGATTACTTTGACTTTTACAGATGAAACCACAAACCAGATAAACACGGTACGTATTTGCAACCATTGTAGTAAGTATTTGAATACAAAATGAAATTATGGTGTTTCTTTCTGTAACTTGGCAGACTTAACCACCACTGGAAACTCATTACTGTTACGCCACATCGCTTGTTCCTAGTGAAATTTGAGGAAGAAATATACCAAAAAAACAAATAAAATATCCAAACTACTAACACAGTCTTAAGAAAATTAGTCCAAACACTTTATTTTTAATGATATTAGCAACAGTGTATTATAATGATATTGGTCACACGGTTTTATTATAATATTGGTCGCCACTTTTTATTAGCATATTTCTTTATTTCGAGAAAAACAATAATATAAAAAAAAATGTCTTCCATTATAATTATTGCAACGTTCATTTAATGACTGCAGTGTTATTAAACTCATTCCAGGTAACTACTGTTGCAAATCAAGACACACCATTAAACTATGTTATAGCCGGAGAAATAGAAATCTCTTTTACTGCATCGAATGAGGACATTGATGTTTCTGTTGATAAGATAGAACTAATTGCATGTGAAAAGTCAACATCAGCAGGTCCAACCACTGTTTCATCAGCTACATTGGCACCGACGACAAGTGGAATCACAGGTTTACCAAGTATAACGACAGTGCCACTAGTTGGTGAAACAGGGGGATCACCATCTACTACAGCAGCACCATCGACGACAGGTGCAACCGAAGGAACACCATCCTCAACTTTTAGCAGGACCATCAAGTTCGACTACAGGTGCACCCAGTACAACGACAGCACCATCGACAGGTCCAACAGAAGGACCATCAGTTTCAATGGCGACACCGACACCATCACCTGCACCTGAGGAATGTCCATCTCTTGATTTGATGGAAGACTCAGGAGTTGGTCTGTCAATAACATATGACGATGAGATAATATCAGCTGACACTTTGATTGGTCTTCAAAGCTCGGATGATAATAGAAAACTGACTGTAACACCGTCATCAACCGTAAAGATTTCACTTACCAAGGTATCAACACTTGTGTCAATCAATGTGAATGGAGACAATATTGAAGAGATTACTTTGACTTTTACAGATAAAACCACAAACCAGATGAAAACGGTACGTATTTGCAACCATTGCAGTAAGTATTTGAATACAAAATCAAATTATGGTTTTTCTTTCTGTAACTTGGCGGTCTTAACCACCACTGGAAACTCATTACTGTTAAGCCAAATGGCTTGTTCCTAGTGAAATTTGAGGAAGAAATATACCAAAAAAATCAATAAAATATCCAAACTACTAAACACAATCTTAAGAAAATTAGTCCAAAAACTTTATTTTTAATGATATTAGCAAAGTGTATTATAATGATATTGGTCACACGGTTTTATTATAATATTGGTCGCCACTTTTTATTACCATATTTCTTTATTTCGAGAAAAAACAATAATATAAATTATTATCTTGCATTATAATTATTGCAACGTTCATTTAATGTCTGCAGTGTTATTAAACTCATTCCAGGTAACTACTGTTGCAAATCAAGACACACCATTAAACTATGTTATAGCCGGAGAAATAGAAATCTCTTTTACTGCATCGAATGAGGACATTGATGTTTCTGTTGATAAGATAGAACTAATTGCATGTGAAAAGTCAACCTCAGCAGGTCCAACCACTGTTATCATCAGCTACATCGGCACCGATGACAAGTGGAATCACAGGTTTACCAAGTATAACGACAGTGCCACTGGGTAGGTGAAACAGGGGGACCACCATCTACTACAGCAGCACCATCGACGACAGGTGCAACCGAAGGAACACCAGCCTCAACTGTAGCAGGACCATCAAGTTCGACTACAGGTGCACCCAGTACAACGACAGCACCATCGACAAGTCCAACAGAAGGACCATCAGTTTCAATGGCGACACCGACACCATCACCTGCACCTGAGGAATGTCCATCTCTTGATTTGATGGAAGACTCAGGAGTTGGTCTGTCAATAACATATGACGATGAGATAATATCAGCTGACACTTTAATTGGTCTTCAAAGCTCGGATGATAATAGAAAACTACTGTAATCACCGTCATCAACCGTAAAGATTTCACTTACCAAGGTATCAACACTTGTGTCAATCAATGTGAATGGAGACAATATTGAAGAGATTACTTTGACTTTTACAGATGAAACCACAAACCAGATAAACACGGTACGTATTTGCAACCATTGTCAGTAAGTATTTGAATACAAAATTAAATTATGGTGTTTCTTTCTGTAACTTGGCAGACTTAACCACCACTGGAAACTCATTACTGTTACGCCACATCGCTTGTTCCTAGTGACATTTGAGGAAGAAATATACCAAAAAACAATAAAATATCCAAACTACTAAACACAGTCTTAAGAAAATTAGTCCAAAAACGTTTATTTTTAATGATATTAGCAACAGTGTATTATAATGATATGGTCACACGGTTTTATTATAATATTGGTCGCCACTTTTTATTAGCAAAATTTCTTTATTTCGAGAAAAACAATAATATAAAAAAAAATGTCTTCCATTATAATTATTGCAACGTTCATTTAATGTCTGCAGTGTTATTAAACTCATTCCAGGTAACTACTGTTGCAAATCAAGACACACCATTAAACTATGTTATAGCGGAGAAATAGAAATCTCTTTTACTGCATCGAATGAGGACATTGATGTTTCTGTTGATAAGATAGAACTAATTGCATGTGAAAAGTCAACTCAGCAGGTCCAACCACTGTTTCATCAGCTACATGGCACCGACGACAAGTGGAATCACAGGTTTACCAAGTATAACGACAGTGCCACTAGTTGGTGAAACAGGGGATCACCATCTACTACAGCAGCACCATCGACGACAGGTGCAACCGAAGGAACACCATCCTCAACTGTAGCAGGACCATCAAGTTCGACTACAGGTGCACCCAGTACAACGACAGCACCATCGACAGGTCCAACAGAAGGACCATCAGTTTCAATGGCGACACCGACACCATCACCTGCACCTGAGGAATGTCCATCTCTTGATTTGATGGAAGACTCAGGAGTTGGTCTGTCAATAACATATGACGATGAGATAATATCAGCTGACACTTTGATTGGTCTTCAAAGCTCGGATGATAATAGAAAACTGACTGTAACACCGTCATCAACCGTAAAGATTTCACTTACCAAGGTATCAACACTTGTGTCAATCAATGTGAATGGAGACAATATTGAAGAGATTACTTTGACTTTTACAGATAAAACCACAAACCAGATGAAAACGGTACGTATTTGCAACCATTGCAGTAAGTATTTGAATACAAAATCAAATTATGGTTTTTCTTTCTGTAACTTGGCGGTCTTAACCACCACTGGAAACTCATTACTGTTAAGCCAAATGGCTTGTTCCTAGTGAAATTTGAGGAAGAAATATACCAAAAAATCAATAAAATATCCAAACTACTAACACAATCTTAAGAAAATTAGTCCAAAAACTTTATTTTTAATGATATTAGCAAAAGTGTATTATAATGATATTGGTCCACGGTTTTATTATAATATTGGTCGCCACTTTTTATTAGCATATTTCTTTATTTCGAGAAAAAACAATAATATAATTTTTTTTATCTTGCATTATAATTATTGCAACGTTCATTTAATGTCTGCAGTGTTATTAAACTCATTCCAGGTAACTACTGTTGCAAATCAAGACACACCATTAAACTATGTTATAGCCGGAGAAATAGAAATCTCTTTTACTGCATCGAATGAGGACATTGATGTTTCTGTTGATAAGATAGAACTAATTGCATGTGAAAAGTCAACCTCAGCAGGTCCAACCACTGTATCATCAGCTACATCGGCACCGATGACAAGTGGAATCACAGGTTTACCAAGTATAACGACAGTGCCACTGGTAGGTGAAACAGGGGGACCACCATCTACTACAGCAGCACCATCGACGACAGGTGCAACCGAAGGAACACCAGCCTCAACTGTAGCAGGACCATCAAGTTCGACTACAGGTGCACCCAGTACAACGACAGCACCATCGACAAATCCAACAGAAGGACCATCAGTTTCAATGGCGACACCGACACCATCACCTGCACCTGAGGAATGTCCATCTCTTGATTTGATGGAAGACTCAGGAGTTGGTCTGTCAATAACATATGACGATGAGATAATATCAGCTGACACTTTGATTGGTCTTCAAAGCTCGGATGATAATAGAAAACTTACTGTATCACCGTCATCTACCGTAAAGATTTCACTTACCAAGGTATCAACACTTGTGTCAATCAATGTGAATGGAGACAATATTGAAGAGATTACTTTGACTTTTACAGATGAAACCACAAACCAGATAAACACGGTACGTATTTGCAACCATTGCAGTAAGTATTTGAATACAAAATTAAATTATGGTGTTTCTTTCTGTAACTTGGCAGACTTAACCACCACTGGAAACTCATTACTGTTAAGCCACATCGCTTGTTCCTAGTGACATTTGAGGAAGAAATATACCAAAAAATCAATAAAATATCCAAACTACTAAACACAGTCTTAAGAAAATTAGTCCAAAAAGTTTATTTTTAATGATATTAGCAACAGTGTATTATAATGATATAGGTCACACGGTTTTATTATAATATTGGTCGCCACTTTTTATTAGCAAATTTCTTTATTTCGAGAAAAACAATAATATAAAAAAAATTGTCTTCCATTATAATTATTGCAACGTTCATTTAATGTCTGCAGTGTTATTAAACTCATTCCAGGTAACTACTGTTGCAAATCAAGACACACCATTAAACTATGTTATAGTCGGAGAAATAGAAATCTCTTTTACTGCATCGAATGAGGACATTGATGTTTCTGTTGATAAGATAGAACTAATTGCATGTGAAAAGTCAACCTCAGCAGGTCCAACCACTGTTTCATCAGCTACATCGGCACCGACGACAAGTGGAATCACAGGTTTACCAAGTATAACGACAGTGACACTAGTAGGTCAAACAGGGGGACCCCCATCTACTACAGCAGCACCATCGACAACAGGTGCAACCGAAGGAACACCATCCTCAAGTGTAGCAGGACCATCAAGTTCGACTACTGGTGCACCCAGTACATCGACAGCACCATCCACAAGTCCAACAGAAGGACCATCAATTTCATTGGCGACACCGACACCATCACCTGCACCTGAGGAATGTCCATCTCTTGATTTGATGGAAGACTCAGGAGTTGGTCTGTCAATAACATATGACGATGAGATAATATCAGCTGACACTTTGATTGGTCTTCAAAGCTCGGATGATAATAGAAAACTGACTGTAACAACGTCATCAACCGTAACGATTTCACTTACCAAGGTATCAACCCTTGTGTCAATCAATGTGAATGGAGACAATATTGAAGAGATTACTTTGACTTTTACAGATGAAAAAAAAACCCAGATAAAAACGGTACGTTTTGGTAACCATTGCAGCAAGTATTTGAATACAAAATTAAATTATTGTGTTTCTTTTAGTAAATTTGCGGACTTAACCACCACTTGAAACTCATTACTGTTAAGCCATATCGCTTGTTCCTAGTGAAATTTGAGGAAGAAATATACCAAAAAATCAATAAAATATCCAAACGACTAAACACAGTCTTAAGAAGATTAGTTCAAAAACTTTATTTTTATTGAAATTAGCAACAGTGTATCATAATGATATTGGTCACACGGTTTTATTATAATTTTGGTCGCCACTTTTCATTAGCATATTTCTTTATGTCGAGAAAAAAAAACAATATGAAAACAATTGTCATTCATTATAATATTATTGCAACGTTCATATAATGTCTGCAGTGTTATTAAACTCATTCCAGGTAACTACTGTTGCAAATCAAGACACACCATTAAACTATGTTATAGCCGGAGAAATAGAAATCTCTTTTACTGCATCGAATGAGGACATTGATGTTTCTGTTGATAAGATAGAACTAATTGCATGTGAAAAGTCAACCTCAGCAGGCCCAACCACTGTTTCATCAGCTACATCGGCACTGCCGACAAGTGGAATTACAGGTTTACCAAGTATAACGACAGTGCCACTAGTAGGTCAAACAGAGGGACCACCATCTACTACAGCAGCACCATCGACGACAGGTGCAACCGAAGGAACACCATTCTCAACTGTAGCAGGACCATCAAGTTCGACTACAGGTACACCCAGTACAACGACAGCACCATCGACAGGTCCAACAGAAGGACCATCAATTTCAATGGCGACACCGACACCATCACCTGCACCTGAGGAATGTCAATCGATGAATTTGATGGAAGACTCAGGAGTTGGTCTGTCAATAACATATGACGATGAGATAGTATCAGCTGAGACTTTGATTGGTCTTCAAAACTCGGATGATAATCGAAGCTTAACTGTACTATCATCATCAACTTTGACTATTTCACTTACCAAGGTATCAACACTTGTGTCAATCAATGTGAATGGAGACAATATTGATGAGATTACTTTGACTTATACAGATGAAACCACAAACCAGATAAAAACGGTTAGTGTATGTAACTATTTTGCAACACAAAGAAATTGAAGTCTGATTGCAAAGATTGTAGTTTTTTATGGCCCCGCAACGAAGTTGTCGATGCCGTATAGTTTTACGCTTGTTCGAAATTCCGTAATACCGTCATTCCGCAACAAACCATTATACGAAGTTTTGTTTGAAACGCCTTCATATATTGAGCTGATTTTTTGTATCTGAGTTAACCATGATGAGTTACTGATCAAGTTTATATTTCGTTCCGCTCCACTTATTTTGCCGAAATGACGGGCTTTAGATTTTGAGAAATTATTGAAAACCGCAGTTATGCGGGTTTTTTTTTCTTCACGCCTCTAGATTTTGAGGTGATTTTTGAAATGTGAGACTATCATCATGTTTGTGTCCACATGTGGTGTTGAAATTGCAGATTTTTCAATTTTTTGGGACGGGGCCATTCGGGTCGCTTTGAAACATCTAGTTTAAATACGGTTTATTTTTCACTATTTTCATTATTTTTCTGAACCTCCGTGTAAGATGATTTAATTTACCTTTTATAAGTGTTGAAAAATTTGCAAAGAAGATTTAAATAAAATATTGTTAAAAAATACAATTGCACATACGTTGAAAGTTGAAAATTGTTTGCTTCCTAGAGACCACTATTCATAACTAACTTCTCTGACATTTTTAGATCTAAATTGATATGATTTTTTTTTATAGATCATTATTAATAGTAATGAAGATACATTATTGAATTATGACGCTGCGAAAGTATTAAAAATTTCCTTTACTGGAGTTGGAGACAACGATGTATCCATTGATATGATAGAATTGATTGCCTGTAATCTACAAAGAACGTCATCTTTAACAAGTCAACATGTAATGACTTCAGAACCAACTACGATAATACCTTCCTTGACTACAGCTTCAGGTAAATATATGAGGCCTATAAATTACGCCTGTTTTGTCTTTGTTTTGAACGAGATAGTACAATTGAATCGACATTTATATGCTGATTTCTATTATAAGAATTACTACCCAAAATAGTAAGGGATGTGAGTAATACATTATTTTACAGCGACACAAAGTTTCGGCCTCTTTAAAACCGAGTTAGCTGTGTAACATCGTAAATCTTTTTCAGATGTTTGATTGTTTGATCTTTCCTATAAGAAGGCTAATGCTGATTTAACTTCATTTTAAGGTTATCAATTTATTTATTTGATATCAAATGGAAATACCCAATCAGGTGATCGGTTCGCTTTTTGGCCACTGTTGTTGAAATGTATTGTGCAATACAACTGATTTTAAGATAAATGAAAAACAGTATAGTTTTTTTTATTCGACATTTTCTGTGTAAGGTCCGAATGTTTAACTTGTTGTTAACCGAATGTCCATCTGGTGCAGGAAAATTGGTACCGTTAATTCTATTACTTCATTGGGTCAAAGCCTCTGCTGGTAGACTGTTAGTCCCCGAGGGTATCACCAGCCCAGTAGCCAGTACTTCGGTACTGGCATGAAAATACGGATTTATTGTGTTATTAAAATTTGCTGTTACAAAATGTCAGAAATTATTATAAATTAAGGAATGTATCTCCCTCATGCAAAGCTCTGATTCCTTTCACGGATTTGGCTCTACTTTTTTGGACCTTTTAGATTATAGCTCTTCATCTTTTATCTAAGCTTTGGATTTCAAATAGTTTGGCCACGAGCATCACTGAAGAGACATATATTGTCGAAATGCGCATCTGGTGCAGGAAAATTGGTACCGTTAATTTTATTATTTACATATGACAGAAATCATTGTACATAGTGTTATAACAAATAGTTTACACTCGTACGTTTAACGTTTTACGTATTGGTTATTACAACGTTGGTATCTTAAAAATAGATTTTTTTTTATCTTTTTAAAAGGCAATATATTTGACTTCAAAAAGTCTAGATCACTAGCATGTTTTTTTCTCATCCACCCAGTCATGGTTAAGAGTTGTTGAAACTTATGCTTAATTAACCATTTTTAGTTTGTGATTATATCAGTTTATGGAGAACAACTAGTGGTAGGGCAATGCAATTAGTTTTGCAGATGTATAAGCCGTTGCACTTCTAATTTTCAAGGAAATTATTTTGTTCCTTCCAACTTAATCATGGTATATATACAACATATTGATATTTGTGCCATCTCTTTTGCATTTAGATAATGATAAGCTATAGACGTTCTGCTTCATATAACTATTTAACTGTTAGTGGGTCAGTTGGGTCATTTGGTGGACCGCTGCGTTTATCCTTTATTTACAACGACTAAGAAGTGTATAAACTGATATTGTTTTCTAAATATTTGCTTATGGAATAATGAACATATCACTCCCAGGAGTAACTCTGATTCTTTTCTGGTATTTTATTAATAGTGAAATGATATGAATAGGTATTAGTTTTGGTATTTTCCTTTTTTTCATAATTGCATAATAGATGTAAACATCAGTATCTGCTCGCCTCAGGCACATTCAATGTACTATATTTCAATTAATTCACACAATTTAGGACGTCTACACTAAAACATACTTCCTTTTTCGTTTCCATTTATGTTTTGCATGTTCAATTTATTAAGCTATTTAGAAATTTGTACACTTCAACCCTAAACACTAAAGTTAACTTTGTCGTATGAAACTGATGACAGAAGTTAAAAAACACAAACGCGTTGTAACTGCAAATACGAGGAACGTATTCGGAGCCCGAAACATTATAAAAATTTCTCGTTTTAATAAAAACATTACTTTTGTAAAAAAACTTTCAAACTTATCGGACTTCATGATTTATTCTTGCTTTATTGAAAATAAAGATATTGGGCATAATAAATTAACAAATATTTTGTAAAACTGTATGAAAAAGAGCAAGAACGCGTTTTTACACATGACACTATTATACATGTATCTTGCATATTCACCGAAGTTCACTGCGATGAATGCTTATGAACCATTTGCAGTGAATTTGTAAAGATTGGATTGAATCATAATATAGTTGATGATAATATAGACAATTTGTTTTAACTTACAGCATCAACATGCGATTCAGTCGATGGTATGTCGAGTCCGGCATTAATTCCTGACGGAAGTATTGAAATAAATGTTCCAACACAAAACGATGTAGAGAAAATTCGACCTGGAGGTGATTCATTAATCATATTGGACAATAAGATTGAAATCCCTATGATATCTATTTTGCTTAGACAGAAACCAGAGTTAGGAAGTGTAGAAATTTACCCAAGTTCCAATGAAAGCAATGTAAATACATACATTGTCAGTGTACAGGATTCTCAGGATTGTTTGCCACACCAGATAGGAAAGGTGAGTCAATTCGTTCCATAATGTTCAACCCTTTCCCTAATAAGATAAAAGACATAAAAAAGGGTCGAAAGTATTGGATTTATAAAGTTCAGATGGCGCTGAAGATCCCCCTCTTCGATTGTATCGAAAGGTAGCATGACAAGAAGCGTTTCAACTCCATTCCCTCACAAAGTACAGTTGACCGAAATAAAACCTTCTGCGTTATTAGTTAGTAGGATATGCTCTTACACCTTAAAACTGTCTCCACAAAATTATACAAATTAACAAACAAAACAACAATTTTGATATTTGTTTACAACAACTCGATGTTGAAGCATGCTCTGTGACCAATCATATACTAATATCTTTACTTGATTTCGATTTTTAGATTTGAATTACTATAAGAATATATCGTCAATCAATGTGATATTGTTTTCGTTTTTACAACTTTGACTAGATACTGTTTGCAGTTATTAAAATTTTATATTAAAAATTGCTTCCTTATGGACAAACAATTTGAAATTACACTGACAGACACCATCTGATATTAGACTGTAAGATAACATAATTTTTAACCAGCAAATAAGAAATAATTCATGGGGGCTGGAATATATATTGTGATTTTACCAAGGGCTGGCCCTTTATGACAAATATTTTACCCTAAGTGATAGCGAGGGGGAAAATATTGGCATAAAGGGACAACCCGTGGTAAAATCACGATATATATTCAAGCCCCCATGAATTATTTTGATTCTAATACAACAAATATGGCAATTGTTTTGGATCGAAGCGTTCTAGGTGAAGGCTTTTTTTTGCCGTTCCCATAAATAAACGCACTATTTAATTGACGTAAAAAAATGGAATAAACTGAACAAGTGACATGCTAAGAATATTGATAATAACATATTTAGACAGGTATGGATGAACCTAAATAATATTTTTTTCTGATATGAAGTAACTTATATAACACATTTAAGCACAGTTTGTTTACGTTTCCTTGTATTGATGATTTTCGGTTTTACAAGCGTGTATTTCCCTGTAAAATGCTTATATTCTGACATCATCGTTCTATGACGTCGGGTAGCTCATTCATAAAAAGCGTATGACGTGGGAGTACGATTGGGACAGCCCAAACAATGTATTCATATTTTACCACAGGTGGGTACTCAAAGAGTTTGAAGGACGTCATGTTAAAATCTCACTGAGTTAATGGGAGCACTTGGTGATACCATTTAATTTTGTTTCGTATTGCTTTGGTTGTGATTTATTGTTCATTAAACCTCAATCATTTCCCAGTGTTGATTGTTCTGTATGTTCATTTAAGTACTTGTTTTTAAGTCCACCAAGCAAGATCTGAATAGGAATAGTAAAATTTCAATTTTCAAACAACAAGTGAACCACTACCACTATGTACATGCCTTTGTCAAATCTAATATCTTGTCTGTGATTGTTGTATGACACCTTTTGTTAAATCTGTTTTTCTAGAGAATAGGGTGTTAAAATAACAGATCGTTAGAAATATCCTTTTAATTCATTCAGAATATCTTCATACATTTTAAAAATCATTGTAGACAATACTGTATAAAGACCACTAGCTGCATTTTGATTGTGTTTTTGTCTCATTGACACATAACTTTAGGAGACGTCCAAGCAGTAAAAGTCTGTTTTATAGTGATTCGTGTTTTAGTGAATATCTGTGTGGTCTGTTTACCTCATATAACCATAATTATATGTTTCTGTATTCCAGGTTTACAACGGAGACGAAATAGCACCATTCCCCTCTGGTGTGTTTGCAGATAAAGTTATCATTACATTGTTGACAAAGAATAATCCCAATCAACCGTACTATGTAGACGTTAAACTCAACGCCTGTTTCATCGGTATGTTCTCAAATTATGAACTGCAAAATATGTACTCTACTTATATTCTAAAGAAACCAGTACATAATGAAATCCTTTTTAACACTAGAAAATAAGTATTCAGTAAGAATTCAAATTATCTGACTGTGCAAATAGAAAGACTTTAATAAAATAAAATATTAATGAGTTAAAAGATTTTTAAAAATTAATATCAGAAAATTTTATTAAAAGAGCATATAGTTAAATTAAACAATAAAATATCCCTGGTTGTACTTATTTAATTTTTCAATTTTCTTCAACAGTATCACAATCTACAAAAGTCCCAACAGGACTACCGTCTGTACAAGTAACAGAAGGCCAACCTTCTGCAACAAGAACACCATCTCCAGGTGTAAGCACTGGTCCACCATCTGTAACTGGGGGACCATCTACAGCAGAAACAACCAGGCAACCTTCTGCAACCGGAACACCATCACCAGGTGTAAGCACCGGTCCACCTTCTGTAACTGTAGGCCCAACAACGACAGAAACCACTGGTAAACCTTCTGGAACAGAACCACCATCTCCAGGTGTAAGCACTGGTACGCCTTCTTTAACTGGAGGACCATCTACAGTAGTAACCACCGGTCAACCTTCTGCAACAGGAACACCATCTCCAGGTGTAAGCACCGGTCCAACTTCTGTAACTGCAGGACCATCTACAGCGATAACCACCGGTCAACCGTCTGCAACAGGAACACCATCACCAGGTGTAAGCACTGGTCCACCTTTTGCAACTGGAGGACCATCTACAGCAGTAACAACAAGTCAACCTTCTGCAACAGGAACACCATCACCAGGTGTAAGCACTGGTCCACCTTCTGTAACCGGAGGACCATCTACAGCAGTAACAACAAGTCAACCTTTTGCAACAGGAACACCATCTCCAGGTGTAAGCACAGGAACACCATCTCCAGGTGTAAGCACTGGCCCACCTTCTGTAACAGAAACACCATCTCCAGGTGTAAGCACTGGTCCACCTTCTGCAACTGAAGGACCAACTACAGCAGTAACAACCGGTCAACCTTCTGCAACGGGAACACCATCTCCAGGTGTAAGCACTGGCACGCCTTCGGTAACTGGAGGATCATCTACAGTAGGAACCACCGGTCAACCTTCTGCACAAGGAACACCATCTCCAGGTGTAAGCACTGGTCCAACTTCTGTAACTGCAGAACCATCTACAGCCGTAACCACCGGTCAACCTTCTGCAACAGGAACACCATCACCAGGTGTAAGCACTGGTCCACCATCTGTAACTGGAGGACCATCTACAGCAGTAACCACCGGTCAACCTTCTGCAACAGGAAAACCATCTCCAGTTGTAAGCACTGGTCCACCTTCTACAACTGGAGGACCATCTACAGCAGTAACAACCGGTCAACCTTCTGCAACAGGAACACCATCTCCAGGTGTAAGCATGGTCCACCTTCTGGAACTGCAGAACCATCTACGGCGGTAACCACCGGTCAACCTTCTGCAACAGGAACACCATCACCAGGTGTAAGCACTGGTTCACCTTCTGCAACTGGCGGACCATCTATCATGTAACAAACCAGTCAACCTTCTGCAACAGGAACAACATCTCCAGGTGTAAGCACAGGTCCACCTTCTGTAACTGGAGGACCATCTACAGCAGTAACAACCGGTCAACCTTCTGTAACAGAAACACCATCACCAGGTGTAAGCACAGGTCCACCTTCTGTAACTGGAGGACCATCTACAGTAGTAACTACCGGTCAACCTTCTGTAACAGGAACACCATCACCAGGTGTAAGCACTGGCCCACCTTCTGTAACTGGAGGACCATCTACAGTAGTGACTACCGGTCAACCTTCTGCAACTGAAACACCATCTCCAGGTGTAAGCACTGGCCCACCTTCTGTAACTGCAGGACCATCTACAGCGGTAACCACCGGTCAACCTTCTGCAACAGGAACAACATCTCCACGTGTAAGCACAGGTCCACCTTCTGTAACTGGAGGACCATCTACAGCAGTAACAACCGGTCAACCTTCTGTAACAGGAACACCATCACCAGGTGTTAAGCACAGGTCCACCTTCTGTAACTGGAGGACCATCTACAGTAGTAACTACCGGTCAACCTTCTGTAACAGGAACACCATCACCAGGTGTAAGCACTGGCCCACCTTCTGTAACTGGAGGACCATCTACAGTAGTAACTACCGGTCAACCTTCTGTAACAGGAACACCATCTCCAGGTGTAAGCACTGGCCCACCTTCTGTAACTGGAGGACCATCTACAGCCGTAACCACCGGTCAACCTTCTGCAACTGGAACACCATCACCAGGTGTTAGCACTGGCCCACCTTCTGTAACTGCAGGACCATCTACAGCGTAACCACCGGTCAACCTTCTGCAACAGGAACACCATCACCAGGTGTAAGCACTGGCCCGACTTCTGTAACTGGAGGACCATCTACAGTAGTAACCACCGGTCAACCTTCTGCAACAGGAACACCATCTCCAGGTGTAACACCGCTGAAACATCTGAAACAGGAACACCATCTCCAGGTGTAAGCACTGGCCCACCTTCTGTAACTGGTGGACCATCAACAATAGTAACTACCGGTAGACCTTCTGCAACAGGAACAACATCTCCAGGTGTAAGCACTGGTCCACCTTCTGTAACAGGAACACCATCTCCAGTGTAAGCACTGGTCCACCTTCTGTAACAGGAACACCATCTCAGCTGTAAGCACTGCCCACCTTCTGTAGCAGGAACACCATCTCCAGTGTAAGCACTGGTCCACCTTCTGTAACTGGAGGACCATCTACAGCAGTAACCACCCGTCAACCTTCTGTAACAGGAACACCATTTCCAGGTGTAAGCACTGGTCCACCTTCTGTAACTGCAGGACCATCTACAGTAGTAACTACCGGTCAACCTTCTGCAACAGGAACACCTACTCCAGGTGTAAGCACTGGCCCACCTTCTGTTACTGGAGGACCATCTACAGTAGTAACTACCGGTCAACCTACTGTAACAGGAACACCATCTCCAGGTGTAAGCACTGGTCCACCTTCTGTAACCGGAGGACCATCTACAGCAGTAACAACCAGTCAACCTTCTGCAACAGGAACACCATCTCCAGGTGTAAGCACTGGTCCACCTTCTGTAACCGGAGGACCATCTACAGCAGTAACTACCGGTCAACCTTCTGCAACAGGAACACCATCTCCAGGTGTAAGAACTGGTCCATCTTCTGTAACCGGAGGACCATCTACAGCAGTAACACCGGTCAACCTTCTGCAACAGGAACACTATCACCAGGTGTAAGCACTGGCCCACCATCTGTAACTGGAGGACCATCTACAGCAGTAACCACCGGTCAACCTTCTGCAACAGGAACACCATCACCAGGTGTAAGCACTGGCCCATCTTCTGTAACCGGAGGACCATCTACAGCAGTAACTTCCGGTCAACCTTCTGCAACGGGAACACCATCTACAGGTGTAAGCACTGGTCCACCTTCTGTAACAGGCGGACCATCTACAGCAGTAACCACCGGTCAACCTTCTGCAACAGGGACCCCATCTCCAGGTGTAAGCACTGGCCCACCTTCTGTAACTGGAGAACCATCTACAGCAGTAACAACCGGTCAACCTTCTGTAAAAGAAACACCATCTCCAGGTGTAAGCACAAGTCCACCTTCTGTAACCGGCGGACCATCTACAGTAGTAACAACCAGTCAACCTTCTGCAACTGGAACACCATCTCCAGGTGTAAGCACTGGTCCACCTTCTGTAACTGGAGGACCATCTACAGTAGGAACCACCGGTCAACCTTCTGCAACTGGAACACCATCTCCAGGTGTAAGCACTGGCCCACCTTCTGTAACTGGAGGACCACCTACAGCAGTAACAACCATTCAACCTTTTGCAACTGGAACACCATCTCCAGGTGTAACCACCGCTGAAACATCTGCAACAGGAACACCATCTTCAGTTGTTTATACTGTTGTAAGCACTTCACCTATTACAACTAGCGGACCATCGTCAAGATCAACACCGGGTGTACCTCCTGCAACAATAGCACCATCTCCAAGTGTGAGTACTGGTCCACCTTCTGTAACCGAAGGACCATCTACAGCAGTAACCACCGGTCAACTTCTGCAACAGGAACCCCATCACCAGGTGTAAGCACTGGCCCACCTTCTGTAACTGCAGGACCATCTACAGCAGTAACAACCGGCCCACCTTCTGTAACTGAAGGACCAACTACAGCAGTAACAACCGGTCAACCTTCTACAACAGGAACACCATCTCAAGGTGTAAGCACTGACACGCCTAATGTAACTGGAGGACCATCTACAGTAGTAACAACCAGTCAACCTTCTACAACAAGAACACCATCTCCAGCTGTAAGCACTGGCCCACCTTCTGCAACTGGAGGACCATCTACAGCAGTAACAACAAGTCAACCTTCTGCAACAGGAACAACATCTCCAGGTGTAAGCACTGGTCCACCTTCTGTAACCGGAGGACCATCTACAGTAGTAACCACCGGTCAACCTTCAGCAACAGGAACACCATCCCAGGTGTAAGCACTGGTCCACCTTCTGTAACTGCAGGACCATCTACAGCGGTTACCATCGGTCAACCTTCTGCAACAGGAACACTCATCACCAGGTGTAAGCACTGGCCCACCTTCTGTAACCGGAGGACCATCTACAGCAGTAACAACCGCCCACTTTGTAACTGGTACCAATCAGCATTAACTAACGGTCAACCTTCTCAACAGGAACACCATCCCAGGTGTAAGCACTGGCCCACCTTCTGTAACTGGAGGACCATCTACAGTAGTAACCACGGTCAACCTTCTGCAACAGGAACACCATCCCAGGTGTAAGCACTGGCCACCTTCTGTAACCGAGGACCATCTACAGTAGTAACACGGTCAACCTTCTGAACGGAACCATCCCAGGTGTAAGCACTGGTCCACCTCTGTAACTGAGGACCATCTACAGCGGTAACTTCCGGTCAACCTTCTGCAACAGGAACACATCACCAGGTGTAAGCATGGTCCACCTTCTGTAACTGGAGGACCATCTACAGGTAACTACCGGTCAACCTCTGAACAGGAACACCATCTCCAGGTGTAAGCATGGTCCACCTTCTGTAACGGAGGACCATCTACAGAGTAACCACGGTCAACCTTCTGCAACAGGAACACCATCACCAGGTGTAAGCACTGGCCCACCTTCTGTAACCGGAGGACCATCTACAGCAGTAACCACCGGTCAACCTTCTGCAACAGGAACACCATCACCAGGTGTAAGCACTGGCCCACCTTCTGTAACCGGAGGACCATCTACAGCAGTAACCACCGGTCAACCTTCTGCAACAGGAACACCATCCCAGGTGTAACACTGGCCCACCTTCTGTAACCGGAGGACCATCTACAGCAGTAACCACCGGTCAACCTTCTGCAACAGGAACACCATCTCCAGTGTAATCACTGGCCACCTTCTGTAACGCAGGACCATCTACAGCTGTAACTCCGGTCAACCTTCTGCAACAGGAACACCATCACCAGGTGTAAGCACTGGTCCACCTTCTGTAACTGAGGACCATCTACAGGGTAACTACCGGTCAACCTTCTGAAACAGAAACACCATCCAGCTGTAAGCACTGGCAACCTTCTGTAACTGAGGACCATCTACAGCGGTAACTTCCGGTCAACCTTCTGCAACAGGAACACCATCTCCAGGTGTAAGGCACTGATACGACACTTACTGTAACCGAAGAGGACCATCTACAGCAGTAACACCGGTCAACCTTCTGCAACAGGAACACCATCTCCAGGTGTAAGCACTGGTCCACCTTCTCAACTGGAGGACCATCTACAGCAGTAGCAACTGTCAACTTCTGCAACAGGAACACCATCACCAGGTGTAAGCACTGGTCCACCTTCTACAACTGGAGGACCATCTACAGCAGTAGCAACTAGTCAACTTCGGCAACAGGAACACCATCACCAGGTGTAGCACTAGTCCACCTTCTGTAACTGGAGGACCATCTACACGTAACTAAACTTACAGAACAATCACCTGTACTGCATACTGAGACATTCAGCAGTACAAGCAATTTGTACATCTCACCGTAAACTTCCGCAACAGGAACACCAACTTCAGTTGTAATACTGTTTCACCTATTACAACTAGCGGACCATCGTCAAATCAACACGGGTGTACCTCCTGCAACAACAGCACCATCACCAAGTGTGAGTACTGGTCCACCTTCATCAACTGGAAGACCATCTACAGCAGTAACCATCGGTCAAACTTCTGCAACAGGAACACCATCACCAGGTGTAAGCACTGGTCCACCTTCTGCAACTGAAGGACCATCTACAGCAGTAACAACCGGTCAACCTTCTGCAACAGGAACAACATCGCCAGATGTAAGCACTGGTCCACCTTCTACAACTGGAGGACCATTCAACAGCAGTTACAACCAGTCAACCTTCTGCAACAGGAACACCATCTCCAGGTATAGGTACTGATAGATTCGAGGTTAGCTGTTTTTGACCTGAGACTCGGTTAATTAGGACAATGCAGGTGATCGAGAATCTTTAACAGGGTCAATACAGAAACAGCCATTTGAAAGCACTCTTAAGGAAGGGTTTTAAAATTAGGTCAAACTTTAAAACCTTCTAGAGGAAGATACAGAATTATTTCTAAAGTTGAATATTCGCATTCACGTCCATTGATTTTTGTCAACATTGTTAAATGTACGTTCTGCTTTCTCGTCCAAGTACTTAATATTATGCTATCTAGGAAGTACAAAGTATCCTAGAAGAAATAATCAGACAGTTTATTTTTTTTACTTGGATCGTCTGCTTTCTGATGGTTGATCAACGGAAATGAAACAGTATCAATAAACGAAAGTCTTACTCGAAAAGTCTGTAATATATTTCCGTTTCAAGACATCAAAACGTAACAAAAACACTGATTATATTTTTTTACTTTTTCCGTATTAGTCCTGTTTTTTCGTATTGGCTCTATCCGAAAATCAATATTAACTCTTAATTTTTGTCGACAGGAACACATCATTAGTATTTTACATGCTGATTTATCCGATCTGATTTGCTCATATCATTAAATAATTTAATTTTGGATGTAACGCGTCTTCTGATTGGCTGACGTCGTTATGTTAATAAGCTCATAGACATAATTTTGTCATCTGATCGTGACGTCATCAACATTTTTTATGATTTACGCCGGTTTAAAATGGAATTTAGAATTAAATTATAAGAAATAACTGTAATATTTTGTCAGTCTATTCGAAATAACATAAAAAAAAATGTGGTGCACACTGTTAAATAACCCGCTATGAGCGTTATTCAGTGTTCACCACATTTTTTATGTTATTTCTTCATAGACAGAAAAATATTACAGTCATTCCTTGAATAATAAAAAGACAAATCTGTTTTTTATATCTTACCAAAAAAAAAGTTGGCAGTAATATGAGATTATTACATTCCAGGTTTTTGTAAATTTACCCAAAACGAGTTTTTTGATAACTTTGGGTTTGAACAAATGGGACTTATTGGATATATTGAGAAAGATAACCAGCCAGGAATAACTGATAATGAGGAAAAGATATATATCGGATCTACCGTGGAGGCAGGTGTTGTCGTCGTGGTGGGATGTAGTAACTGGTAAACAAAATAACATATTTTTAAGATAAGATATTTCATTAAAAAATCATGGTGCCCAAATTTTGAGCAATACAATCAAATGAATCATTTCACATTTAATGTAAGTGAATGATTATAATGATAAGAGTGATTAAAGTACAGTTAAACAAAAACATTTCCATACATTTTAACAAAGTAACATATAGGTGTCAGACCATTAATTACTATAGTACTATTATAATAAAAAAAAACAGTAAAAGTAACCCTACGCAGACATAACATACTGTTTTTTCGTTTCCTTGTTTACTTTAACTAACCAACACATTTGCAGAAATGAAACTATTGGGGAAAGAGAAATATATATTTTGATAACAATTTATAAAAGTAAACCATTATAGGTCAATGTACGGCCTTCAACAAGGAGCCTTGATTCACACCGAACAAAAAGCTATCAAGGGCCCCAAAATAACTAGTGTAAAACCATTCAAACGGGAAAACTAACGATCTAATATATATAAAAAACGAGAAACGAGAAACACGTATAAATTACATAAACAAACGACAACTACTGTACATCAGATTCCTGACTTAGGACAGGTGCAAACATTTCTTAATGGTACCAAACCTTCTCCCTTTTTCTGAAACAATAACATAACATCACAACATAGAATACCACACGATAAAATATCAATTGGAAGGCTTAACTCAATCAAAAAACGTAAATTAACACACTCTGAAAGAATAAATTTGATATATGCTATTCGTGGATATATAAGAAGATTTGATCTGGAAAAGTAAGTACAGTAAACGCCAGTTTTGGTTTGATCGTCGTATCGATATATAGACTTCATCTAATCATAGACCTAACAAGATTGCTACACCGTTGTGAAATGTCCCTCGCGTTGTAAAAATGGGGAACAAAATTGTGTCCGTGTTGTACATGTATGTTTCAAAATATGTAAAAAGCCCAACAAGTCCAATAAATCTGGTCAAATCAAAATAATGATATGATATGTTCAAGCACACACAATGAAGGGTGGCATCACACAGTCTCCGCGGGAATAGGGTGGCATCCACAGTCTCCGTGGGAATGGGTGGTCCTATACAGTTTCCATAGGAGTTAATATGCCAATTCATAAATAACTTCATACAAAAGATCATTGACTTAGCTTTAGTAGTGGTTCTTTTTTTTACAATGCTTCAACCACAAACCTCAGTAATTATGTAAACCTCCACCAACAACGAAAAACAGCAGGTGTTTCCGCGAATGCATTATGGACGCAAAAAGATAAACTAGTATTTCGTGTCATATTTTGTGTTGATAGAATTTTGGTTCTGGTTAATAATGATATTCTCCTTCAATTGATGAATACACAAAATTAAAAAAAAATATTAAAATATTCAGTATTTAGCTTCAATGTATTTCAAGCATGTATAATATGAGGGTTTTATTTATACCATTATGTTGGTACAACCTAATAGTTTTAACATGAATTTGTTTGTAAGATTTCAATACAGTTGGAAAATGGCGCTTGTTTGAAATAGATTCAGGTGATATTTACCCTACGTAATTCCTTTATATTTATCGTCAATGAACGTATTGGTCATTCAATTCTGTTCAGTATATTATATTACTAACTTTAGAATACTGGCAGACCTCATTTCATCATGTCCGTATATTCTTAGTAACTCATGTGTTATACTTCCAGTTCATGTGAAGAAGACGGAACAATTGGCTGCGAGATTGGAGAGTGTCAAGGTATTATAATGATTGATAGAGTTGACTATGATAAAACTGTAGTTTTTTAAATCCAATAAAAAGGACCGACTGAACAAATCGAGACATTCAATGATATATTTTCATAAACAAACTTCAAAAGAATTCTCTACCATATAGTGTTGTATCTTTTTTGTGCAAATTACTTTTTTTGATAGAGTTTCTATTTCATAAGGTATAACAACCTGTTTGTCGTTGTTCAAAAAAAAAGTGAAATCTTTTGTTACTTTTTTAAGTTTTGTACTTCCTGTTTCAGACTGTAAATATTCAGATTGGGGAGAATGGTCTGAATGTACAAGGGATTGTGATGTAGGATCAATGACTAGAACACGCACCAAACTCTCTCTGACAACTCCAGATAGGTGCCCGGATGACTTGATTCAGACGAAAGATTGTAACATTCACAGTTGTCCTACACCAAGTAAGTAAAGGCATAATATCTTTGACTACAGATCTGAAGGTTAAACATTGCACGATATCCTGAAATTTATCAATTAAAGCGTTATCACCACCATCTGGTTCATATGTACAATGGTACTAGTAAGTTATTTAATAAGTCAAAAACATGCAATATGCTAACGAAGAGAACAGGCATTGTTTCTGATTACAGAAATCGAAAAAGGTAAAAACAGCATAGAAATTAGAAAAGAAAAAATTACATTTGTAGAACATTAAACTTGAAGGGTATCGCAACGTTGGAGAAAACACACAACGTTACATGTATATTCAACTAGAAAATATATATATTTTTAAATTAGCAACGGTGGAAATTTGTGGACCCTGGGATGATTGGACCGATTGTAGTGTTGACAGCAGCAACCTACCGTGTACAGAAGGTACAAGGACAAGACAACGAAATTGCACTGGTGAAATTACACGTGACGTACAAAGCTGTTCAAATGACTGTCCTCCAAATCCAGGCAAGTATAGTGATGATCAGTCGTTTTCGTTAATAAGTGAGACATTTAACAATTTGTTAGCGTACACCATTGCATTTACAAACTATGCTTATTGTAGGTGTACTTTATTTTAGTTTATTGTCTGCATACAATATTTGCCATTTTTATTGGTGGTACAAAATACCTTGTCTAAAAATTATTTGGCTCGTTTAGTTTTCCTTAATTTTTTAACAAAATATTTCATTACCACTAGAACGTGATTATAACGGTGCTAGAACGTGATTATAACGGTACTAGAACGTTATGATAACGGTACTAGAACGTGATTATAATGGTACTTGAACGTAAATATAACGGTCAGCTAGCTGATTTGGATAGAGTTAACACCCTGTAGTGTTATGTTCCACCTTAATTGTTGTCCACTGCATAATGCGTTTCGCTAAACAATTTTTTTTAAAAAGCTTAACAAATATACATTACAAATAAATAATATTTAAAATGAATATGGTATAGCGCTACAATTAAACACTACCATGCAAGCAGTGTTAACTCTGAAAAAGGGAAAATATCAAATTGGTTTTCATTTGTAAAAAGATTCTAACAAAAAATGATTAATATAAATGTGACATGAAAGGGATTGCTGATACAAACCATAAATCTATCAGGAAAATAATGTTTATTTATGACTTCAGTTTGTGAGGAACCAAGAATTTTACTGACTAAACCTAGATGTGAGATGTCATGCTCAACCTTACAAAATCCTGAAATTTGTTCCGAAGATGAAGACTTTTCACCAAGGTGTGGTTGTTAAAGAAGGATATGTTATTGATGAAGCCACTGACAACTGTATTCCAGTAGAGAACTGTGTCTGCTACAAATCTGACGGGGTACCAGTTAATGTTGGAATGACTTTCCCAGGCCCTACAGCATGTCGGGAATGGTAATGTTTAATTGTTATAATATATTTAAATATTTATATAGTTTGTTAGTTTTTTATATGAATAAATGAAGACGACGGCAGTTTGACAAGGCAGATACCCCAAAATCCAGCATTATCTCACAAAAACACAGACATCAACGGACTTTATTCAGTAGGCACTCTGTAATACCGTAGACAATATCAATAATCGTATTTTTATCATGCTGCTTTACAGCCTAGTTCGCTCCTTGTTGTTATATATATGTGATGTTTCTTTTTTCATTTCCATTTTTGAAATGCTTATATCCATGTTTTTGATGATTTGAAATCTTTGCGTTTGGCAGGAGACATCAATGTTCATGTATCGATTTTATAAAAATTCCTAGTCCTAAAATATAATGTCTGTTCCACACAATACTCTTAAATTACTTTGCAAGTTCAAGTCTGACAGACAATGTCTTACGACAAAATTATATGAGTAACAAAGGATCATTTACTTTATTATTTATTTATATGCCGAAGGATAAAATTCTTACGAATATATTATACTAACCTTTGAAAATTTTTGTACCATTTCCGCTTGCTGCATTATATTACATTTCAAGTAATTTGACAAATAATTGTAAAAGTTGTCGACGAAGCCTATAAGCCTATTTTATATGACTACATCATCTCGATTTTTTTGTTTTATAGTTGAAAAAAAAACAACGTTTGAACATTTGAAGAAAACGTTCTTCCATTTTTTTTTTCAGTATTTGTAATGGACCATCAAACTATTTTTGCTATGAGAAACCAGATTGTAAGTACTGTACCTTCACATATAAATCAAACAATGTAAACCAGATATTGCTTTCCATATGTTGTTGTAAAATCATTCTGTTATTAAATTTATTTACATTTATTCGGTTATCTGCATTACAAATTATTGAAGTACGTTGACGTTTTGATTTCTACCACCATTTTTTATTTTTACGGTCCATCATAGAAAATTTAATTTTCCCATTTGATTGGTTTTGATATTGGTTTGATTTGGACGTCCCGGAAAACGCGCTTCTTATATTTCAAAATTAATATACCTGCTATAGTTGCTAATTTGTACGTCATTTCGTATCTGGCGCAAAGTTGTTATACTGGCAATCAAATCATTTCCTCTTTTTCCCCACATTCAAGTCTTTCACCAATACATCGAACAGACTCTCTGGACAAAATACTAAAATATAAGCCACTGAAATGAAATTTTGTGATTACTTTGTTTCTAGTAATCTATGTATTTACCATATAATATTCACAATTGAAATGTTGTTGTTCTCATATAATAAAAAAATGTTTGTTTTGAAAGGTTGTGAATGGAACGATTGGACAGACTGGGGTGAATGCGACTCCAATTGTGAAACTGGTGTCAAAAGGCGCTACAGGTTAGATAACATTACAACCAAAGTAGTTATTTAACAGTATTAAAGGGACTATATGTACATCATAACGATTCAAATCCTAAATTTTTTCAAACACGTTGCTTCGATAACAGCTGATCATAATTGCACTTCAATTAGCCAGAAAATGTGCACCAAAGCACACTTGTATGCAATAAAATAAACAAAATAAAAATCAATTGATCATTTCCAGCCGAGCGCCTTTTCATTTTTTTTATAAAAAAAATCGTGGCAAGAGCTACGCATTTTTAACAAATATGGAGATCCGAACATTAAAGCTTACAATTTTCTTGCGTAATTATTTGACAATTCTTGAATTATTGATTACAGAAAAAGAAACCGAAAAGTAATATCTAAGCAAATATGATCAATAAAAAGTTTTTATTTAAAAAAAAATACGAGTAAAAGAATTCCTGAGCCCGTATAAAATTACATGCATATGTATATAGAGAATTAATCGAGCAATGCAAATGTTACTTTTATATTGTAGAACCTTGAATATTGGGGAGTTGGAATTCTGTGGTAATGACATGGAAACCGAAAGTTGTGAACCTAAAGACACAACGGAATGTCACGTGTGTGAGGTAGATGGTGTATCGTATGCACTCGGAGATCTTATTAGTACTCAGAATGGTGGATGTGTCAAATGGTAGATATGTTTACAGTTATAGCTTTTTCTTTCCTCAACTTTTTTTTTTGTTTTCTTTTCTTTGAAAAGGTAAAGACTTTAAGGAGTATACCTGGTCAAATGTTAATGTCAATTTATTTCAATGCAAAATGTATAAAAAGGTTTAAAAGGTAAAAGATACCACTTTGTACTACATCTTCATATAATCATTATATCAAAGACTCTGTGAGATTTATATTTTGTGAAAGTAAATAAAGTTGAATATAACAAATTTCGTGGTGAAATGAAGCTTTTAAAACCTTAACATATTGAATTCATTCGTTTTTTTTCCAAATTCAGTTACTGTTATTCTGATGGACCACAGTGTGTTAATGACCCAAATACAAACGGTGAGTACTTATTAGTTTTTGTGTGTTAATGACTCAAATACAAACGGTGAGTATTTATTAGTTTTTGTGTGTTAATGACCCAAATCCGGTGAGTACTTATTAGTTTTTGTGTGTTAATGACCCAAATCGTACGGTGAGTACTTATTAGTTTTTGTATTTGTAAAAACAGTTATAGCCATCATATCAATTCAAATAATTTTCTTCGTTCAGTTTAAATTTCCACAAACAAATTTTAATGAAAGTTTGCTCATTTCTGTGGAAAAAAAACCTTGGACCGATTATTTACGGCCATTTGTAATAAAACTCGAAAATTGTGAATAAAAAAACTGTTGACTTTATAATATTAAAAAAATAAACTACTGTAAAATAAATATAATCTAAAATAAATTGGCTTTACCAAAAAAATGTGTATGTGTGTCATATCCTTATCCCGGAAATATGAACTTTTCAAACGTTTAATCAAGACTATTAGTATCTGTTAAAAAAAATGATAAAAAAATATCCTATGCATTTTTGTATTGGTAGTTGATGGAAATTGGAATGAATGGACATCCTGGTCAATATGCACGACATCTTGTGAAGGTGGTATGAAGACTAGAACAAGACAGTGCAATAATCCTCTGCCTATGTGTAACGGGTCACCTTGTCAAGGTCAAAATCAAGAATATGAACAATGTAACATCGATGTTTTATGTAAGTTACTCTTTTCTGTAAACTAACAGTTTCATCAATATGATTTTTCTTTAAATTGAACTTTTAAGTAGAAATACATTATAACCGAACATGTTAATGTTTTTTAATAGAACCCGCTTAACCTCTGCTTGTTCATAATATGACTTTTTTGTGTTAAATTTAGTTTTGTATGATATAAAAAGAAACAAACTTCAGTACAAAATTCAGAAGTTGAAATTTTCTACCTTGGTAACTTTTGAAAACTTTAAATTAATGCACCACTAGTCTGGCATGCTAAGTTTAGACAATCGTAGGAGAATAAGGGACAGGATATCGAGATAAAAGATAATGGTTAGCTGGCATAAAATTACATCACATGACCATTGTATTTGGTATAATATTTACTCTAGGTTGTACAACAAATGAATGGAGCGATTGGACAGAATGTCCAACAAGTTGCAGTAATGGTGAAAATCAAATACGGACTCGACAGTTTGTTGGTCCGTTTAATTCAACAAGTTGTCCTGGTGTTCAACTGGTTGACACTCGTGAATGTACCGTTACTAATTGTAAGTATATTTAAAATATGTAGAACGCTCTGTAGTAAATAAATAAATGCATAACATGTTAACACTGCATATATATGTATAAAATGAAATTGAGAATGGAAATGGGGAATGTATCAAAGAGACAACAACCCGACCATGCGTAGAAAAAACAACAGCAGAAGGTCACCAACAGGTCTTCAATGTAACGGGAATTTCCCGCATCATTTAATGCAACGCTCTATTTTGTATATTGCTAGGAACAGACAATGTTTCTGTTTTTCTTTATGTTCAGTTGGTTTGTATTGTGGCAGCAAAGTTCTCAGACATGCAAAACTTCCATAGTTGTAAAAATCTTGCAATCTAATCTGTTGAAAAAAACAGTTTATCGGAAGTTCTAAGATCATAACATTATTTTTTCAAATTTACATTCCTTTTCTAGAAATGAGTAAATAAACTCATTATTGATACTAGGCTAAAAAAATTACCTGTGTAAATTCCGTACATCTCTAAGTATACAAGATGTCTAAAACAATCAGCAATGTGTACCTGTTATTTTGACTTGTAGGTGAATGTATCTATAACTATGTTCCGGCTGAACAATGTTACAGTAACAACGGAGCTGACTGTGGAAGTGGTGTACGAGAATTACTTGGCACGTTACAAAGTGGTGGGGATGATTGTACTGATCAGGATACTATATATGAACAATGCCATCTTCCATCATGTGGTAAATAAATTATTCAAAACTAACTAAATAAAAAAAAGTAAAATGTAATAAAATTTGACAAAAAGAAGAGTGAGAGCTTTGAATATTATGTAAGAATTCACATATTTGTTATGTCATGTACGAAATCTATTTGCAAGTCAACAAACACTTTACAAATAGCCAATCGGAATGTCATCAGATCGTCTCGATACTGGATAAGCCAATCAAATAAACACATACTTCGTTTCACTTTTTGAATTACAGTTTCTGCAGTGTGGTACTAAAAATGTCTCTGTTTGAGATCACAATCATTAGAATTATTTTAATAACAGGAATCAACGTTTATATTGTGTATATTGTATGAAATTTTCTTTTAATAATGTACGTTTTCTTGTTAACGTTTTAGTATGTGAGAAGGAAAATGAAATGTGGAGTGTATATTCTACATGTGTTGAAAAGTATTGTGCCAACATAACAAGTCCTGTTGAAATGAATGCTGATTGTGATCACGAAGGCTGTATATGTGGAGAAGGATTCTTTAGGAATGAATTACATGAATGTGTAACATTTGAGGAGTGTGCCAAATGTCGCTACAATGACGTCGATTATATGGTATGTTTGGTTTATTGTGTTGGGTTGATGTATTATTAGAATTAGATAGAACTACAATGCAGACCTAATGTTAATGTTTGTGTCATTTTGGTCTTTCGTGGATGGTTTTCTCATTGGCAATCATACCACATCCTCTTATTTTCTAATTTCGGTCAAATGATAAAAAAAGAATGTCAGATTGATTTGTTTTTCCTGCTATTAGACAACTGTAGCATAAAATACAAGAATATAAAAAGATCCAAAAAGTTCGCATTTTTTCTTTTTTTGTCATGTTTTTCTTTCTTTACTAACTTATAATTACATTTGATGTATGTTTCATTATAATACTTTATTTTGATTGGCTAACTGCACATCATTTGTTATTCCGTAAGCAATTGTATCAGTCAATAAAACTTTTCATTCATGATAACACGTGGTCCCACAATAAAGTGCACTGGTGAATAAAATACAAAAATTATAAAATTCGTATTTTCGTGATCAAAGCAAAAAAATGTAATTATAAGTATTGAATGCTTCTTTTTGTAACTTTATAGGGTTGTAAAAGCGTTGACCGTGCGCACATTTTTAGTATGAAGCGCTTCCGCGCTTCATACAAAATGTACTTCGGTCAACGCTTTTACACCCCAATAAATTTACAAAAAGAAGCATTCAATTCTTAAATGGTGGTATCGTTTTTCTTCTTTGTAGTCGTTGAACCTGTAAGAGGCAGTAGTACCATTTAAGGCTGGGTCATGCTTTATATGATTTTATTTATATTTCAGCCGGGTGATTTCATTATAAACTCTGAGGAACGATGTGAAATATGCGAATGTATAAATGGTGAAGTAAAATGTACGAGACAGTGTGATGAACCTACCGAATGTCTACCGGTATGTATAGTCAATGTATTCTTTAGAAAACAATGAACGATGTATGGTACAGTAAATGTACGATTTGGAAATCGTTGAACGACAAACGACTACAAGTGTGTACAGTTAATGTACTTTACGGGTGCCACCTGTGGAGCAGGATATGCTTACCCTTCCGGAGCACATAAGATCACCCCTAGTTTCGTGTTGTTTATAATTCTTTAGTTTTCTATGTTGTGCCATGTGTGCTGTCGATTTTTGGTTTGTCTTTTTCATTTAAGCCATGGCGTTGTCAGTTTATTTTAGATTTATGAGTTTGACTGTCCCTTTGGTATCTTTCGTCTCTCTTTAATAAATCGTTGAACCAGTATATATTTTTTCTCGTTTTTATAAGAATTAATTCATAAGTACTATTTGTAATTTTAATAAATTTGGCAACAGTAGTTAACCGATTTGGGAAATACATTTACCATTTTCCCAACTGAAATATTTGATATAAATTATAGCTGAATGATCAATAATTGTGTCCATTTTAGGGCGAAGTACTTGATTACGAAACAGACGATGCGTGTTGTCGATCTTGTATTCCAGAGCAGAGTAAGTATATAGACCATATATCGATTTATTCCTTTGATATTATCGTCAGTAAGGGAAAAATTCTAGTTTCCATTTTTGCTGAAGGTTAATGTAATATGAATATATGTTTGAAGATGTAAAAAGATAAGGTCCTCAAAACGTTTCTTATAATAAAAAGAAGATGAATGTAGTAGAACTATAAGATAAGGAGACATGATTTTAGTGCCAATGAAGCAACTGTACAAAAAAGTGAAAAATTCAAAACGAAAAGTACCTTAGCAAATGGCAAAATCAAAAACTCAAACCAGAGTTCCAATGAAGTAGGATTTTATACTCTTTAAAACAACAATAGTAACTGTTTGGGCATTAAAATAACACATGGTGTTCATATAACGATAGTATACCCTGATATCTTTATTTACAGCTACATGTAAAATGGTTACTGAACGTAAGGTACTTGAATATGGAATTGGATCAAGCCTCTGTCGTACAAATGGAAGTATAGAAATATCCTACTGTTCTGGTGGATGTGGAACTAGTTTCATGGCGCCCCTTCTTGTACTAGACGCCATAGATACTTCAGTTTCCTTTAACAAACAATGTAAATGTTGTTCAGGAACAACTGAAAGATTCCAGATCTTGGATATTGTCTGTGTTGACCCAGTTGGACCTACAAAGGCTTACATTCCTGTAATAAAAGCTGGTTCCTGTAAATGTGATGCTTGTTTATTAACAGGTAATACTTAATACAAATTCACATATACAATTATACTATACACATGGAAAAAAGTATAGCAACACTTCCATTGGAAACAATATAAAATGAAATGATTGTAGAATTTGTATAATTTGGGTTTTACCTTTTTAATTTTATATATGAAATTACATCACATGAATTAATTGCAATTTATGTCCAAGCTGACAAGGCTTGTGTAAGATGATATATATTGTAGATAGTAAGACAGAAACCATTTGTATAATACTAAAATTGGAACAATCAGTGACTTAAATATCAATCTTGCTTTTATATGATTTCAACGAATATGAGCTCTTTAAGAAGCCGGAAAGGGTTCTGAAAGGTCTTTCTGGTCGAAAAAAGTGAGTTCATTATAAGTGCGAAGGGTTCGACAAACTAAATATCCAATTCAGTTAATTCATTTGTTATAACAACACAATTAAGAAAAATATTTATTATCGCGGCATATATGTTTCCATCCAGTCGCAACACAACTCTATTAAAAGTTGTAAAAATCTCTCCTGATTAATGTCCAAATGCAAATGAATATTTTGTGCAGGTATCTCATTGTAATTATTACTTTGGCATGTCCGAAGCGCTTTTCTTCATGTAAGTTGCCAATGCATGTTGAGTGTTGACAATTTCAATCGCAATGAGTTTGATGGAAAGTATATGTTTAATAATAGTGAGACTCTAACCAAACGTAATTTAAGCAAATTTAGATATTTTTTGTTTTCTCTCAGAAAATTAATAAAACATACATTCTTATCTTTTTCAGCATCCGGAGAAGTACAAGAAAAAGCTGAGAAAGTAGTCAGTAATCTGAACAATTTATTATAGGACTTTTCATTGATATTACAAGCATTTAATTGTTCTTAATAAATGATTGCATTGTATTCTCATCGTTTTATTTCAATTCTTTATTAACCAAATGTTTTACAACATATAGGTACATGTATAATCAATATATACTACATATATATTACAAAAATATAAGATCATGACAAAACAGACAGAAGTTTTAAATACACAAAAAATAAAAACATATAAATATAATTCCAAATAGCAAATATTTGTAACTAATGAATTACAAATCATTTTACTGAAGACAGTCATTTCTGAGCTTATGGTGTGGCTTTTGATTTGTTGATCTTCGACTTATTAAATGACCCTTGGTACCTCCTCCTCTCTTTCAGATCATCAAATGTCAATAAAATATTTCTCTCATGTGGGAAAGTTGTACACAAAGTATTGAGTATAATGTTTTTTTCAAAATTATAAACGGAAACTCATTTAAAGACATGAGTCTTGTGATAATTTTGGTAGAAATAGAATATATTATTCTCTTGAAATTATGGGCATTTTCTTACCCTCCACAATTTCTTTGTCAATATAGTAGACAGATAATTTTTAAGATATTAGACAATCGCTAAACAGTTTTACCCATGGCGGGGAAAATGAGAAGTTTATACTTTATTTCCAAACAATCCTTCAAGCGAAGTTTTGTTGAAATGTAATTTTAGCGAAAGACGAGATGATGTGATGTGCAGAATATCCACAAATTCTTGTTGAGTCGGTGTTTACATTATATATACAGCGGTTAGTCGGTATATACATTATATATACAGCGCTTAGTCGGTATATACATTATATATACAGTACATTATATATACAACGCTTAGTCGGTGTTTACATTATATATACAGCGCTTAGTCGGTAGATACATTATATATACAGCGCTTAGTCGGTATATACATTATATATACTGCGCTTAGTCGGTGTATACATTATATATACAGCGCTTAGTCGGTGTATATGTTACAGTAAATAGGTGAAATTAGGAATTACATGTAATTACTAAAATTTAGGAATTACAGGTAATTCCCGATGCACTTAGTTAATACAAGTAATTCCTGAAACGGCCCAGTTATTACCAGTAATTACTAATTTTAAAATGAGTTTTTACACCTATTTACTGACTGCTTAAACAATGTTGTATGATGGTCAGATGATCAAAAGTTATGGTAATACCAGAAGATCAGTTAGTACTCTTAAAATATTGAATGGTTGATTTGTATTCAAAATATCTTGAATAAATATGGACTTTCAAATATTTGGTTAAATCAGAGTAACTTTAGTTTTAATCCAAAATGATTAAAGTTGAGCATTATACAGATAATTTTTGACCAATTTCAGCAGACATGGAAATCAGAATGGAAAATTCTCCCAAAGCATTATGTTTTAACTTTTTTCAAAAACGTTTTGAGTTTGAAGAATATTTAGACTTATTACCTTATAAAGATCAGATAACGTTGTAAAGGTTAAGAACTGAAATGAACTGTTATGTGCATTAGCTTCGAGGTAAAAAAAAAATATATATTTTTTTTTTGTTTAATCATTAATAACAACAGGCTGTCACAACGACAGCAAACCGGATTTATTAACATTTATTTGTGTCCTGGCAATATCACAAGAACAGCATATAAAAATTTCAAAAGCTTTGGTTGAATGGTTCATGAGAAAATGTACGGACACGACTGGAAACCGTTCACCATTTATCAATCTTTCAAGAACCATAACTCCTGAACGGTAAAAGTCAAAATCGCCATTATTGAACTCGACCTTCATTTAGTTGTCAGTAACAACATATTAAAATTTTAAAAGCTTTGGTTGAACGGTTCATGAGTTAATGAACAGACAACATTTGATTGCCGCCCGGCCGACCGCCCGGCTTCCCGCCGTACATCCCCAAATCAATAACCGCCATTTTTGTCACAAAAATCCGGTTAAAAATGATATAGTGAAAATTATAATTCACTGTTCGTAGCCAATCTAGTTCTATTTTGTTAAATTAGCTGAGAAACAAGCTTAAGGTTGATGAGTTGTGCACTTGCGAGTGAATATTTGGACCTTAAGCTATTAAAGTTGTAAGGGTTTTGCAGAACAAATAGTCTTGCCTTCTTTTGCTTTTGATCGAAGGCTCGACAAAAATGAGGAAAAAAATATTAAAATTATCCTCTAGATACTATCTTTTGACTAGTACTATAAGAAGCTTCTGTCAAAATTGGGTAAACATCCAGGATGGTTTATAAAATCTAATGTTTTAAAAACTTTTACTGCAGAGTGTTTGTAATGTTAACTGGGAAAAAAACTAGTCCATTTATCATGTTTATAAGTAATATAGGAAAATAATGATTTTTTTTTTACTATCTTTACTTTCGGATATTATCTTATGATCATTAACATTTAGCTTCTGTCCAAGTTTGATAGATATCCAAGATATTTGGAGAAAGGTATTTTAAAGTTTTAAACCACAGTGCATGATTGAGATTTTAGTTTCACAAAATTATGAAAATCAATTTTGGATTGATATCATTGTCTTGCATGCATATATTTACGGAGTTTCAAGACCTATAAAACAACCATTTTCCAGTTTCTATTCACAAACACTAAAGAGTATGCACTTTTGATGTGCCTTATATTCCTACATTATCAAGTAAGCTCCCTTAACATCCTTACCCCTTTACTTTCTTATTTGGTATCTTGAGTTATGTTTTTAATTTTAAAACAAAAACATCAAGTAAGTAAATAGCTGTAAAAATGACCAAAAAAATCAGTAATTACCAGTAATCACTGAAACAACTAGTAAACACATGTAATTACTAAATTGGCTAGTAATTACAGGTATTTACTGAAATGTTTAGTAATTACGTGTAATTCCTAATTTCACCTATTTACTGTAACATATACATTATATATACAGCGCATAGTCGGTGTATACATTATATATACAGCGGTTAGTCGGTGTATACATTATATATACAGCGCTTAGTCGGTATATACATTATATATACAGCCCCTTAGCGCTGAGTCGGTGTATACATTATATATACAGCGCTTAGTCGGTGTATACATTATATATACAGCGCTTAGTCGGTGTATACATTATATATACACAGCGGTTAGTCGGTGTATACATTATATATACAGCGGTTAGTCGGTGTATACATTATATATACAGCGCTTAGTCGGTGTATACATTATATATACAGCGGTTAGTCGGTGTATACATTATATATACAGCGGTAAGTCGGTGTATACATTATATTATACAGCGCTTAGTCGGCGCTTATTCTGGGAAATAACAAAAACACCGACCTCCGTGGAAAATTTAAAACAGAAAGTCCTTTATCAAATGGCAAAATAAAAAAACTCAAACACATCAAACAAATGGAAAACAACTGTCATATTCCTGGGACTTGGTACAGTCATATCCTTGTGTAAAAAACGGTTGAACGGCTACGAAGAGAAACTGACAGAAATTTGCAATCTACACCTAATACATTTGTGGTTGGAATTTATTTTTTTAGCACTAAACCTTCCCTGTTTTAATCTCGACTAGTTGATCAAACATGTATATAATTCAAAAACTAATTTAGAAAAAAAAAACACGCAAAATAAACAACGTCAGAAAATAATATATACTCTTTTAATAAGATGTTTACAAATACGTCATTTAGTCTGTGGTGGATAGGTTTTTTTTGGCAATTATAACACATCTCCTTTTTATAATTAAATTAACCATATAGCATCATGCTAAACTTATGCTTGCACTAATACTGAAAACATGATAACGATATTTCACCTAAGCTATAGAATAAAAACTGTCTTTTATGTGGCATGTGCATGCGAAATTTTGAAATGAATAACCCATGATTCATGATTTAAATAATCTTGACAAAATAAAGCAAACGATAGCTACAAATCGCCCGACAAAAACGAATAATTACTTTTGCTCTCAGTAATAAGAAATGTTAAATTTCTAAGAAATCTTTAGATGGTTTGAACCTTTTTTGAAAAACACGTTAAAAGAATAAAATAGTTTTAAAAATACGCAATGAAACCAAATTTATAACACCTTTACTAAGGTTGCTCCTTTCTTCATCTGGAAAACTAAATTACAATTATGAAATAATTTAGATTTGAAATTAAAAAAAGAAGGACATACAACAATGTAGTGTTTATCCCAATGAGACGGATATCAACGGAAAATTCAGAAATGCAGAAAATGTATTAGAAAAAATATTTCATAAATTATTTGGTTTTGAACTTTCCTGATGAAGGTAAATCCAGAAATGCGCTTCGGACGCATGCTATTTATATAACGTGTTGTTTTAATTATTGTAATAGAGTAAACAACACGGACATTTGCAAAATTAAATACTTATTTGCTATCAGATGTAATGTTTGCTTTTATTTTTATTGTGCATAATTGCAATTTTATATAAAATAAAAATTGACTCAGCAGAAAGACGTCACAATATTTGAATAAAAATAATGATAACGAATGAATAATATTTTTGACTCTTGACAGATGGTATCGTACATTGTCGTACAAAACTGTTTATAATAAAGAGAAAACATCTGCTGTCGATTTCATTATTTTCGTTAAAAAGAATACCCACTTTTCAATCAAATTTCTGTATGTGTGAATAAACAGACAGTATACAGTATGGTTTTTAAGTGAATTATTGAATTATTCTTTTCAGAGAAAAATAGTATGTATTACACAGTACGGTAAACATAACTTATCTCGTATTTGCTTAGGTAAGCGAAAATGTTTACTAAAAATTGAATCGTGAATGTCGTGACATAGATTTGTTGTGGCAGTCTAGATGACATTTAAGAAAAAAAAAAACAAAAAAAAACCCCCAAAAACCCCCAAAAATCACCGAATGCTGTCCAACAAAATTAATTGTTTCGAACTCCTTATAAAAAATCTTACAATATGCGTTTTTGATACTATTAGGTAATCTGATTTGCTTGTAGAAGTTTCACTTTAAGTGTTTGACAAAAATGCAAAATATGAAATAAATCATTTTTAACAGGCTAACACCTCTCTCCTGAATCAGTTGACGATTTCAACCATGTCAAAAGTATTTGTACATCTTGTTTTGCCGAAATTTTTGCTATATTTTTTGTTGCAGTCTATGTATCTTTGTATCTGTCAAAAAATCATAAAATAGGTAAAATGGTCATTTAAAGCTTTAAAATAAAGGCGACAGTAGTATATCTCTGATCAATAGTCATAAATCGATAAACCATAGGAAACACATTAACTACAAGAAGAAAACAACAACAAAAACACCTAACTGACATACAACAAACAAAGATCGATAAACCATAGGAAACACATTAACTACAAGAAGAAAACAACAACAAAAACACCTAACTGACATACAACAAACAAAGATCGATAAACCATAGGAAACACATTAACTACAAGAAGAAAACAACAACAAAAACACCTAACTGACATACAACAAACAAAGATCGATAAACCATAGGAAACACATTAACTACAAGAAGAAAACAACAACAAAAACACCTAACTGACATACAACAAACAAAGATCGATAAACCATAGGAAACACATTAACTACAAGAACAAAACAACAACAAAAACACCTAACTGACATACAACAAACAAAGACGTAAAAGGTGTGAGTTGATTTATTTGTAAATTTTATTGTATAAATTATGATGGACTGACTTAAAAAAGCATTAACTATGGATTTCTTATGATAAAAGATAGGGCTGGACAACCTCACGCGACTGCTCTGCCACGACATGCATACCAGTAGAATGAGGCAGATGGCAGGATAGAAGCCAGAGTGTTGCGTGACAGTAAATATAGAAGCATATTATCCATCCAAAAAATAACGACAATCCACTTGGCTATTTAGCTACAATGTACGATGTATAAAACATGTAAATAACAACACAGTATTTGTAGTACTCTTTTACCGTTACCGTTTTATGCATGACGAAAGAAATTGTGCTTCAGATCATTGCTTTTTATAGTTTCTCTTTTTCTGTAATTGGTTTCTGCTAAAAATGACAAAAGCAAGTTAGATAAAAAAAAAAAAAACAATCTGTCAAGGCCATCTTTTGTAAAAAGTAAATTCACAAAAATACTGAAATCCGAGGAAAATTAGAAAAGGAAAGTCACTTTCACTTGTTTCTGTCAATGTGGGATTAACTATCCACACCCGTACGATAGTAAACCCCACATTGACAGAAGAAAAGTCCCTTATCAAATGGCAAATAAAAAGCTAAAACACATCAAACGAATGGATATAGTAACTGTCATATTCCTGACTTGCTGCAGTCATTTTCTTGCGTAGATGTTCCGGACCATATGAGTATTTGGACCATACGCGTATAGTCTATATTTTTTTGTGCGGGAAGGTGTGTCCTTTTTAAGATACAAAGGAGAGAATTAAATATAACAAATTAATAAACATCATGGCAAGAACAAAATTGGAATAAAAAAGGCAAAAAAAAAAAGAAAGAACAAACAATAGTCTACACAGAAAATCTAAAATAAATCTGCTTTAGCGCCCGATTAATCATTTCACCTGATTTTTCGATAGCCCATTTTAGCAACAAGAATAACAAAATACAAGCCACCATACATTTATCTGAAAGATCATTCATTTATCTGTTTAATTCATGACTTATTCATTAAAAAAACGTATATCAAATTACAAAAAGTCCGAAAGAATCAATTGACAATGCATGGGCTCTCTAAAATGTATCAGCATTTCGTATGTATATGTTCTAGCTATCGATCTTCATTTCTACATTTGAAAATGCCTGTAATAAGTCAGGAATATGACAGTTGTCCATTCGTTTGATGTATTTTATCATTTGATTTTGACATTTGATTAGCCTAAGGGACTTTCCGTGTTGAATTTTCCTCGGATTTCAGTATTCTTGTGATTTTACTTTTTTTTCCCCCGATATGATCTCTGACGACTGCTGACGCTCAAAGACCCTGATATAAACAAAAAATATAGAAAATATATATATATAGATAGCTAGCACGTGCAATCGCAGTTTTTAAATTTCTGTTTGATTTCATTTAAAAATATAATCATTGTTATACCTGGATAAAAAAAAATTTTGTGGGAAGCATCAGTCAACAAAGGTTATAATTCCAGGTGTCGCCATTGCACTTTTCAAAAATTGCATTCTTTTCTTTTTTAATGGATGCCCACATAATGGAAAACATCACTTAAGGTCAAATTAAAAGGTTGCCACACAACCATTTATATACTTTATAGATTACTATATAGTATATAACCTTTATGATACCATATCAACTCGCCCCACTGGCCAATCGGCCCACACTAATTCGCCACCTTCTAAAAATTGCCCCACTCTTGTTTACCAACTCGCCCACTTATCAAAAAGGATAAAATTCTATTGAAAAATCAGTCTGATAAATCGCTTTATTTATTTAAAGGGTAAAATGCCACTGATTGAAGGTCTGCCAACTCATCCACCTTATGAAAATATTTTGCTTTCTTTAAATATGTTAAATTGCTGAGATTTGGTATCCAGACGTCCTGGCGTAGGGGTTTGTGTCGTGGATTTATATGCTAAAAGTCTTGAGTTCAATTCAACAAAGTCATTGGATTGTTTAACACAAAGAAACTCAAGCTGGGATGATCTGGTAGGGATGATCCGGCTTAGATCACCTCTGGTAAAACAAATGAGCTAGGATGCAAAGCTTGTGATACAGTAGTTAGACTACTTAGACCAGAATACCACTCGGTCAAAAAAGGTCCCCGTGCTTTAGAGAAGAATAAAAAAATGTTGACGACAACAAATGAATGCCAAAACCTCAAGTTGAAAAAAAAACGTAACTCCCTAGAAAAGAATAGCTTTAACGACTAATGATTTTCTTCTTTTTTGATTGGGAATATTTTGATGCGTTTGCCATGACATTTCATCATATCAGAGATTTACTCTTATATAGTTGATGATGACAGTAATACAATAAGATCTTTCTAATAGGAAGATAAAGAGATATATTGGTAGTCGCCTGTCGAGAACTAGACACTATTATAATCCAGGATTTCATAAAATATTTGAAATTCTTTTATAATCATAGAAAAATGCAATAATTCGTTTTATAACTATATGAATTTCTGCAACATTAAATTTTGCTTTTTAAATCATCTGTTGCTTCTACTATTATCCTGAGAATGCATTCAATAGGAAAATATTTATGTCTGGTTCAATTTCAATCAATAATGTATGACAGCATTCGTCAGGAGAAATAATTAGAGATATGTTTCTTTCTTAAACAGGAATATTGGCCTTCTTCGTGCAGGAATGGACAATTATAATACTTCCCCAGCAGGGTATAATATAATGTCTATCACATGTATCAAATCTTTCGAAAGTTTATAGTTAATCTTTACATAAAATTAAGGCGTACTTCTAAAAACTTAATTATGAAAATGTAACAGATGTCCAAGGGGAAATAACTCATAGCTAAATCAGTGACTGAAGCTCTCCAGCATATCACAAACTTAATTTTTACAAACAGTTATAGAAACGATGAACTTTCTGATTGATTGATTGATTACTAATACTAGTTTTGTTTCAATTTTATTTATATTTCTTTAAACAAAATTTTGTAATATATCATTGTTATTTGATGGTTTGTTATTGAAGTGATGACCTTATTCATCCATGATGTATTGGTTGATTGGTTGGTTGATTGATTGAAGTGATGACATTATTCATCCATGATGTATTGGTTGAATGGTTGGTTGATTGATTGAAGTGATGACCTTATTCATCTATGATGTATTGGTTGGTTGGTTGGTTGATTGATTGAAGTGATGACCTTATTCATCCATAATGTATTGGTTGGTTGATTGGTTGATTGATTGGAAGTGATAACCTTCTTCATCCATGATGTATTGGTTGGTTGATTGGTTGATTGATTGATTGAAGTGATGACCTTATTCATCCATGATGTATTGGTTTATTGGTTGGTTGATTGATTGAGGTGATGACCTTGTTCATCCATGATGTATTGGTTGGTTGGTTGATTGATTGAAGTGATGACCTTATTCATCCATGATGTATTGGTTGATTGGTTGGTTGATTGATTGAAGTGATGACCTTATTCATCAATGATGTATTGGTTGATTGGTTGATTAATTGATTGAAGTGATGACCTTATTCATCCATAATGTATTGGTTGGTTGGTTGGTTGGTTGATTGAAGTGATAACCTTATTCATCCATGATGTATTGGTTGATTGGTTGGTTGATTGATTGAAGTGATGACCTTATTCATCCATGATGTATTGGTTGGTTTGATGGTTGGTTGATTGAAGAGATGACCTTATTCATCCATGATGTATTGGTTGATTGGTTGGTTGATTGATTAAAGAGATGACCTTATTCATCCATGATGTATTGGTTGATTGGTTGGTTGATTGATTGAAGAGATGACCTTATTCATCCATGATGTATTGGTTGATTGGTTGGTTGATTAATTGAAGAGATGACCTTATTCATCCATGATGTATTGGTTGGTTTGATGGTTGGTTGATTGAAGTGATGACCTTATTCATCCATGATGTATTGGTTGATTGGTTGGTTGATTGATTAAAGAGATGACCTTATTCATCCATGATGTATTGGTTGATTGGTTGGTTGATTGATTGAAGTGATGACCTTATTCATCCATGATGTATTGGTTGATTGGTTGGTTGATTGATTGAAGAGATGACCTTATTCATCCATGATGTATTGGTTGATTGGTTGGTTGATTGATTAAAGAGATGACCTTATTCATCCATGATGTATTGGTTGGTTTGATGGTTGATTGATTGAAGTGATGACTTTATTCATCCATGATGTATTGGTTGATAAGTTAGTTGATTGATTTACTTTATTATTACTACTATTAAAATTGAGAACGGAAATAAGGAATGTGTCATCTTTAATGACCTGACAACAATATCGTAACTATATCCTTTCTGAATAAGTCTGTTTAAAGCTTTTTTGGTGAATGCTGACATTTTTGTGATTTGTATAGAATATCACTATTAATGATTGGATGTAAAATATCTGAACGTATAAGAAGTATAGACGCTGATTGAATTTACGAAAAATGTTCTTGTACCGACGATAAAACTTAGAAAATGTTTTGTCTAAAGTTGGTGATATCGAAATCCCTTGTGTAATAACTTTTCAGTAATACAGAGATTTTTTTCGTGATAATCAAATACGTAATAACATACACTATCAAATGATCAAGCTTAGGTAACTTCACCATAAAAAATAGATATTTTAAGCTTCCCGTTAAAGGTATACATATTATGATCCATTAAAGTGAAGTGGCTGTTGTTATTATTAATATCTTTATTTCAAGTTAGTTAAGCAAGATAAATCTCTTTAGTGTACATGTACGTCATTTTTGAAAGCCAATTTATCATCAAAATATTTTAAAGTGTTATTAGATGTGAGCCAATATATCAACAGAATATTGAAAAGTGTTACTAAATATTTGTTTCGATAGGTGTTTTCTGATTTCAGTCATAAATTGTAACTCATAAAACTACAGAATAAGGTCCACAATAAGTGGTGCACATGCAGTAAGTACTCATTGAATTTCCGATAACGATATAACCGGTCAACATTAAGGCCTTAAATGCTTTTTTTTTTCGACGGATCCATCAATGTGGTAAAGCTTCTGAATAAACAGCAAGCAGCTACTGAGTTTAGAAGAATAAATCAGTACTAAGCAGGCGGTAAACGTCGTTGCAGAAACGACATTGAAAATGACAAAAGGCAAGCTGACATAAACCAGACTCCAAAATTATTGTGGTCAGTCAAGCAGATGACAAAAACACATTCCTGAATATTCTTAATCAAGACTTTCCTAACTAATACCTAATATTGTTGACTTTTGAACAAATTGTATGATTGATAGCGCCAAAAAAAAAAAACTAAAAAGAAATCAAAGTTTGCGCTTTGCGTGCGTGAGGAAAATGTTAACTTAACTTGAAGGTTAATATCCAAAAGTGACAGGGGAGACTTGACACGATAAATGCAGGTTACTTTTTGGGGACGGGAGGGTAATTTGTTAAATGTCATTAGAATTTCACTGTACCTTGCTTGACCTTAACTTGATAAGTTATTCGACACAATCCTGGTCAACCATTCTTCTATACAATCCTAGCTACAGAGCCAGGGTAAAAGAACATTATAATGAAAATGAGAAATTTGAATAAACTTTTTTTTCTGATTTTGTTTAATGTTTCGATTTATATCAGTTAATATGTACTTATCTCTAGAAACTGAATATAGATAAAGAAGATGTTGTATGAGTGCCAATGAGACTTCCAAGTCACACATTGTAAAAGTAAACCATTACTGGTCGAAGAACTCTGCTTCTCGTTAATTTTTGTTAACTACAGACAGACCCATACGCGATTATTCATATATTTACATGTTTTTATGTAAATGACTCTACACGACTGTGACTTGGCAATGGTATATCATTTGCGGATTATCCAGCCTTTTCCGTCTTGGGTCTAAAATTAATGTGTCTTTTTAAACTGGTTCTCGGCTGACTACTACACTTTGTTCATAGTTTGATTGAGTGAAGCGAATACAAGCGGAATCCAGTTTAATGTCTTTTTAGAACTTCCTTTGGCGGATATTTACAAATATGATGTATAATTTTAAGGAAAAAATGCATAATATTTGGTCATTTACGAAGCGAGAATGCAATAATCACGATTTTAAAAGAATTTTGATAAAACTTTAGAAAATAGGTGAGTTAAAAGATATTTAACATGAACAGGTTAACTTGCAAGGTGTTTCGATATATATAATGTATTCGAATGAATCATGCACAATTTCACAATTAAATGCCTTCTTCAAGGTCTTGTATCGTCTTGGTACCTGTTTTGACGCGGACCAGAAATGACGCACCGATTTAGTTTTTGGTTTTATATTTCTATTAAAACAAAAGCCGTGACGTCATCAAGATTTACCGTTCATAACATGTTGGTGAAGGTCATCGGACTACAACAAAGATGCCTAAAACTCTGCCCAGAAATGTTATTATTACTTAAAATATTAAAGATAATGCAATTTCCGCCATTTTATTAAGGTCAAAAACATTCTACTCTTCTCTAATGATCGTCGCTTATATGATTTTCTATGGTTTATCAATTTTTTTCATTCAATGTATGAGGTAAACATTGATAAATGTATTGTTGTCATTGGTGTTTTATGAATGCAATTACTTTTTTTTTTCAAATATATGGAATATATATATCAGTTTCATGAATTTTGTACAATTTTATAATAAAATTGAAAGAAAAAAAAAAATATTAAAAATTTTGTTATTCTTTCTTATCAACAAATTTCAAAATTTGTAAATAAAATAGAATTTGTTGAACAGTGTTAACTTTAAAGAATCCAGACTGAAGCAATTTTTCGATTATCAGGTACGAGCAAGTGTTTTTTACTGGTTTGTTTACAGTGCGTCATTACTGGTACCCATCATTTTTTGACAGTCCGTTTGTAATGTTAGCAAACATGATTTTTATTGCTTTTTTTCGATTCTGAATGTTGCTTCTTTACGATTTTTTGTTATTGTATAGTTTTCAATAATTTCGATAACATTGAATTTTCGAGGAACTCGTTTCATATTATTTTAATGAATGTTTTATGTTCAGTGGTAAAACATTGACGTATACAAAAAGTTTAGAGGGCCAAGGATAGAGCTTTGTGGTACAATAGTTTTTATCTTATCAGACATGGTGTTATTGAACATAATTTTTTGATAATTTTAAACAAGTTTGACCTAAACAAGTATGACATAAACAAGTATGACCTAAACAAGAATAACCTAAACAAGTACAATGTACAGTTTGAAACGTCATAATATTCAAGGTTTTCCAATGAAATAATCATTATGATACATATATATACGTGTAAAGGATGTACATTCGCTGTAAAAATAGAGAACATGTTCGCAATTTTAGTGTTACAAAAATAAAAAATAAATGGTATTATTTTCAATAAGACAACTCCCCAACAGGCGCGCTATATCAGTCAAAATTTTTCACAAATATCTCCCCATTATGCCTTCAAATTCATTTTTTTTAATATCGTAAATATGTTCAAAGCAAGAGGGAGAAATGATCTCTAACAAACATAATTAACCTCTCCATATTCTATATGTATAAAAGAAGATGGTGTATGATTGCCAATAAGACAACTCTCCACAATAGACCAAAATGACAATGACATTCACAACTATAGGTCACCGTACAGCCTTCAACAATGAGCAAAGCCCATACTGCATAGTTAGCTATAAAAGGATTCGAAATTACAATGTAAATCAATTCAAACGAGAAATCTAACGGCATAATGTATGTACAGGAAATGAACGAAAAACAAATATGTTACACCAAACGACAACCATTGAATTACAGGCTCCTTACCTGAGACAGGCACATACATACACAATGTAGCGGGGTTAAACATGTGAGCGGGACCAACCCTCCGCTAACCTGGGACAGTGGTATAACAGTACAAATTACAGTACAACATAAGAACGAACTATAAAAATCAGTTGAAAAAGGCATAACTCATTCGATGGATAAAAATACAAATACTACAAAAACATGTGGAAGTGGCTGGGTACTTGTACATCCCAACAACAAAAAGACACTAAGTGAAGAGTATATTTGCAGTTACTGACAGCTAGACGTTCAAAGCCACTAACAACTAATGAAAAAACTCATATATCAGTACACATTCAACATTCAATGGATTTAGTGTAAATGTTCATAATTGTTTTTAATTATTATCTTAAAATAAAATCAACTGTGTTTCATAAAAATACAAGGGGTGCAAATGGTGCCAAAAGAGCAACCTGCATACGATAAAGATCGTCAAAACGTTCAAGCAATCAAGGAGAAGATTTATCATCACAATTTCAGTACGTTTATTTATCACAGTATAATAGCGTACAGTATGCCGGAAATAACTCTGCAACCGAATTTCTGCGAAGGGTGATCTTATCACATTTCGCAAAAAACTGGGCCCAGTTTCACGAAGCTGTCTTCGGACTAAGACATGTCTAAGGATGGTCTTACGACATATCTTAGTCCTAAGTGGGTTTCACAAAGTGGTCCTAAATTAGGACATCTCTTAAAGTTGGTCATAAAATTAGGACAGCGAGAGGCGTCTTATGATGGTCTTAGGATAGTTATACGTTTATTTATATAAATTGCACTAATGTTTTATATTAATTTTGAAAAAAAATATCTTTTTATTATCTAATTATCTATTCTCCTGTTCCTGCTTATTGTGTAGAAAACGAACAACATTTTTTAATGCATTGTGAATTTTATTCAGATCTGCGATATGGTCTTTTTTTGAAAGCAAGTGCAATTCACCCAAATTTTTACGATTTTAATCATGACGACAAATTTATATTTCTGATGTCAGATGATTGTATACAACTCTTTTTAGCAAAATCTTTATATTTTATGTTTAAACGCAGAAAATATTGTGTGTTTTTTTAATGCAATTTAAAAGTTTTATTTATTCATTTGTAATGAATGCTAGAATAAGTTGTAAAGCAAAAGTGTCTCACAAGTCAGTCATGGCTGGATACCGATATTTTAACTTCGATTTAAATTTTATTTGTATTTTTATACTAATATTATGATGTATGATATTGTTCTGTATTGGTATTTGACACTATAATAAAATATTCTGTCTGTCTGTCTGTTTGTCTATAACGTTATCTTTCTAGATTAACAGATTATCATGATTAGTCAACAATGAAAATTCGATGGATTGATATCAAAATTACACTATTTTATCCCTTAACCTTTTATAACCAATAAAGTCGAATCTGAATCCAACTCACTTGTACCAAAAAAATGTCATCATTTTATATTCCTTTTTCTTAATTTTGCATTAAAAATTTCATATATAAATTACTTTGATTTTTTTTATATTTATTTTGCAAATTATGTCATTATATTAATCAATACGTTTAGAATCATTTATGATAAGACATACTATATTTACATGGTTTTTTCCGTAAATCATATTTATATTTGAAAATTTAAAGAATTTACGACAGGTTTAGTATGTCTTAGCTAAGATCATCCTAAGACAGCTTCGAGACGAGGTATGAGGTATGTCCTAGGATAGTCATAAGAGGATTATAAGACATGCCCTAAGATATATCTTATGACATGTCTTAGGGTAGCTTCGTGAAACCGGTCCCGGGGGTACAATAAGCTTACTAATACTAAGGGTGTGAGGTTTTCTATTTTTTTAAAGGATTATATACCCTCGTGTTGATTCAAAGATAAACTTATAGAAATTGTTGTACTCTTATATTTGTCAATTCGGTGCTTGATAGATAAAGGATTATTGCATGCAGTGCTAGCAATTGATTTCCTTAATGCCCGCGTCACACTATCCCGATTTTTACGCCGATGGCAACACGATTATGGAATTTTTCAATATCGGGACTGATCGTATCCAGATCGGGCTATTCGAAGTGCCATCTTTAACTATCGTAAAACCATCGGCCACTTTTTCTAGCCTTCGGGGACAACTTCGGGAGGGTTTCTAAATTTTTTAACATGTTAAAAAATTCCCCGATGGTGCGTCCGATGTTGAGGGTTCGTATTGAGTTCGTATCACCATCCTCACCATCGTAATGTCACCGGGAATGCACCTTTGAACATCTTATTGCATTCGTGTTTCCATCGTTTCCATCGGGCAGTTTTGACATTACGATGTCTTCACGAATGAATCACGAAGCTACCTGAAGGTCTTACGATTGCAACACGACTTCGTGAAGACCTCGTAATCCCGTCGTGTTGCCATCGAATAAAAGTACGAAGGCTACAAGATGGAACTACGACGGCAATAAATTCAGCTAAATGTAAGTTAATGTTCACGCTAAAATACATTTAAAGTGCCATCCGCGATATGCACTGGTCAGTCTAATACAACAGTTAAGAAAGACGTTCACAAAACATGGAGCTCATATCATATGATTCTATGACACCAAGAAAGGCGACAGCGTTGTTTCTATTAATTCAAATGGAACGAGAAGAGCTCAAGATTTACTTTTACAAGTAAAATATTATTTTTTGTCAATTTTTTATATCAAGTTACATAATGAAAATCATAAACGCGCCTCGTACACCAACACTGCAGGTACACGTATATAGGGAAACCAACTTTTTCTTCATTGTTCTGATTTTTTATGTATCGTCTGAGTTGTTGTCACACAAATATTAACTCCATAATCATTTTGTTTTCTATATGTCATATTTTGCCGCATTTGTTGCTTTCCCCACATCCTTCCTTTTGTCTATATCATTATGATATTCTCCTGGAAAGAGCTCTTTTTGAATAAAAAGGATGAACGAACCCATAACCTTACTTTTAAGATAGATCAGTGAACATGGGCATAATTATAGGTGATTATTCAGACTAGTGCACACATTTTACAGTTCAAACAAGGCAATGCCGAGCGTGACATCCCCTCGTATGTAACATATTGGGGACAAATATGGACACTACATTTGTATATGACACATGCAGAAAATGATAAATTTAATATGCATATTTGATGCATAAACTATTTTTTTTAGAAATCAACCAATACATTCAGTAACTGGAAATACCTTTAGTATTGTCTTTAGAACCAGCAGATTAAAAAAATGAGCTACCAATTTCCTGTGTATTATGCTATTTAAAGGAGAGAAAAAAACAAGTCCATCTGCATGATCTTGAACTTTTGCCTTGAACGTAAAAAAATGTCAGATCATTACTAGGAGGAACAATATACCAAATGTGGTTAAAATCTTTGGAGCATATTGGTTTTAGAGTGTCCACAAGGGTGATATTGCCTTGTATTACAACTGCCACTGTGACCTTGACCTTTGATCTTTAAAGTCAATAGCCTTTAAGATATTCTTAACGAGTAACACCATACCAAGTTTTGAGCATTTTGGTTCTAGAGTGTCCATAACCATTTTATCTACATGCAACTTTCATGTGATAGGCGAGGGGATAATAAACTAAGTTTTATAAGAATTAAACAAAAAGATCGATTTCCCGCAATACATGGCAGACTTGTACAGTAACGATATGTTGTCGAAATTCTGTTCGTCTTTTAGACATCGTATGGCCATCCAGCCATCATCGTAATCCATCGTGTAGCCTTCGTGGTCCATCGTGTAGACTTCGGCTGAGATATGAAGCTTAAATACCCGTCTTCGGTTAACCTTCGTATGTCCATCTTTTGCTATCGTACATAATTTCGGCACCATCTTATAGACTTCGTTATTCATCGTACTTGCTTCGGTCATTTTTTGGTATTTTGACGAGATCGGGACCAACTTCGTACGAACTTACAATTTTCGCATTCGGGTGTCCATCGTACATAAAAATCGGGACAGTGTGACGCGGGCATAAAGCAAGTTTATAAATTTAGATTTTATTTGATATAAATATGAACCCATTGGAGTACTTCTAGGATACGCTCGACTTGAGTGATTCAGCACGAGTTTTATATTGGAATTTAAAGATTGTTTAGATTTTTTAATAAACAAGAAAAGCTAGCACATCATAGAAAAACAAAAGAGAAATCTATGTTTAAAATTTAAAAACGATTTTCTATAGTCTGGATTTTCTTTAAAAATCTTGGCCAGGTTTTCCCTTTGTTAGCTCACCTGGCCAAAGGGCATATGAGCTATTCTAAACACTTGGCGTCCGTCGTCGTCCGTCGTCGCTAACTTTTATAAAAATCTTCTTCTCTGAAACTAATTGGCCAAATTTAACCAAACTTGGCCACAATCATTATTGCGGTATCTAGTTTAAAAAATGAATCAGGTGGACCGGCCAACCAACCATGCATGATAGCCGCAATAGCTAAAAATAGAACATATGGGTAAAATGTGGATATCGGCTTATATCTCTGAAACCAAACCATTTAGAGGAAATTTGACAGGGTAAAACTGTTTATCATGTCAAGATCTATCTGCCCTGAAATTTTCAGATGAATCGGATAACCCGTTGTTAGGATGTTGCCCCTGATTTTGTCATTTGAAGGAAATTTTGCCGTTTTTGGATATTATCTTGAATATAATTGTAGATAGAGATAAACTATAAACAGCAATAATGTTCAGCAAAGTAAGATATACAAATAAGTCAACATGACAAAAAAATAATCAGTTGACCCCTTAAAGAGTTTTTGCCATAATAGTCAATTTCTAACAATTTTTCGTAAATTTTGGTAATCTTTTCCTCTGAAACTACTATGACAAATTTAACCAAACTTGTCCACAATCTTCATTAGGGTTTCTAGTATTATATTGCGTCCAATGACCCAGCTTGCGAACCAAGATGGCCGACATAGCTAAAAATAGTACATATGGCAAAATGCAGTTTTTGGCTTAAATATCTTTGAAACTAAAGCATTTAGAGCAAATCTGATAGGCTAAAATTGTTCATTAGGTCAGATTCTATATAACCATTCAGGCAACCTGTTGTTGGGTTGCTGCCCCTGAATTGGTAATTTTAATAAAGTTATGCAGCTGTTGGTTATTATCTTGAATACTATTATAGATAGAGATAAACTGTAAGGAGCAAAAATGTGCAGCAAAGTTATACCTAAAAATAAGTCAACATTAACAAAACGGTCAATTGACCCCTTAAGGAGTTATTACCCTTTACAGTCAATTTTTAACAATATTCATATATAATTAATATTGCCTCATAAAATTGTAAATAATAAAACCCCAAATTATTTGCAAGAGCTATTGCCTGGCTATGTCTGTGGTCGACACGACAACAGTACACAAGACAAAGTAATAATCTATTACAGGTTAAATCACGTACAAAACTTTATTCTGATTATTATCCTCCGTCATCCATCAAATTATGTAATCATTTACCGTTAAGGGTTAGAAATTTGAATCTATTTCTCTATTTAAGAAACAAATTTGTAATCAGAACGATCGCGTCCCTTTATACTTTTATGCTGGATGTCGGAAAGGCCAAATTCTTCACGGGCGACTTAGAATGAATAGTAGTTCTTTAAACTGTCACTTGTTTCCAAGAAACTTAGTTTCTTCCCCTAAATGTCGCTGTGGAAAATAGCTCACATTTTTTATTATTTTGCCCATTATACTCGGACATAAGACAAGAACTGATAATATCATTTGGAAGCCTAAAACTAACGGTACTAATGGACACCGAATTTCTATTAAATGGCTCAGATACAATTTCGAATGAAGAAAACATTAGTTTATTTCTCATGGTACAAAGGTTCATTATCAAAACTAAAAGGTTTACAAAGTAATGACTCACACAATAAACCTGTAAGCGTTTGCAATTTTTTTACTTTTCAGTTCATTATGTAACTCAACTGACAATATCAATATTTTTATTATGTAACAGAGCATGTAGTTTTGATTTATTTGTGTATATTAAATGTATTTGATTTACCAAGGAAACAGATTAATATAAGCAATTGTTGCTTGTTTCTGGATCCTTATTGTGAAAGTGTTTATAATTTTTACTTTTATTTACCATAATAAAATATTGTTTACACTAAACTTATGGACATATAGTTTTTTCTGAAAAAAAAATCTTTAATTTGCTCAAATTCAGAAGAAGTTTTTTTTAATTGCTTGCTACGCCGGACATATTTTCCGTATGCAAAGTGACCTTAGCGCGACCCTCATGGTAAAAATCCTGTGATCGCAATACGCATGGATCTGTCACTGAAATAAGCTATAATCTGATTGTACATGTTTAAGACGTTCTCAATATCCATGCTTGTTTGTTGATTTTTGACAAACGGGTGGCAATTGTTAAACTTCGGCTTCTAAACACGAACTTTGATTACCTGCCATATGTTCACAACACTGACCTATCGAAAATAAAATTGACCATTATACGAAATTTATTCGAAAAATGATAAAACCGTGAACAGAAGTTTATGATGTATAAATGCATTGGTTCAAGAATTGGAATAACATTATTTTTCACCGGTCATTCTTTTCATATGACTTAAACTGCAATGAACCAATAAATAGGAGACGGTCATAAACTTTAAGGTGTCCTGTAGTTAATGTCCTTTTTGCCTAGGTATATAGTTATATAATTTGCAATCATACCACATATACTTATCTTTAAACATGAAAATAATTGAAAAGCGTCACTTTATTCAACAAGATTTTTACAATATTATTTTTGCTGAAAATTAATGCAAAATATTGAATTATATGTTTTCCTTTGAAAAACATATCTTATTTAGAAAAAAACACATTTTCCTTAGAACATTATTTTCTTTTGAATAACATCGAAAGAAAGTGGATGAGGTGACATATGTTGATAAAACTATTTTTCATTACTCGTACATAAAAGAATTTTAATTAACACTGTGAGCTTTTCAAACGGTATAATTCAATTATGATTTGCGAAGAAGACACATTTCTATAAACGGGATTGGATAGTCCAAACCAACATAAGAATCAAAAGTCATAATAAAAGGCTAACCAATCATAATAACGTTATGCATATATATATTATAATTTTACGTTACCACGTGCATTTGGTGTCTGAGTATATATTAAGATTTATATTATAAGCGGTCATTTCTCCCTACTCCTTGATATAAGTGTTAGAACATTCATTTACTGAAGGTAAGAAGATTTACACCTATAGATAATACAACTAATTATACTTATTGTTCGTAATTTGTTGAGATTATACACGGTTTATCTGTATTGTTTTATAAATTAAAAGCAGGAGTTTTCAATATTTTGGAAAAGTAATTTGTTAACGTTGAAAAGTATCAGTGGTAAGTTGTGAATAAATATATATGATATCATATAGGTTTTATTTACGTAGCTTTTAGATACATTACAAAGCCAATACACATTTGTATATTTTGAATGATCTTTATAAACCATAACATTTTCCTTGCCTTAACTATTCTTGTTTTATCTAATATATATTTATATTGAATTAAGTTGACGCTCTAGGTTCCGACAGATTCTGATAAGATGTCTAAAATCTTTTATATTGAATCAGATTTAGATGTAATTCGTTATTAGGTATTCTTGCTGTGTATGTTATTTTCTTCGTTTAGTCAAAACAACCTCTTGGCCTTTTCAGTTTGTTGATATTAAAAGGGTTGACCTTTGTTAACATTAATTATACATCATTGTGGACTATATAACGGATGCCAACTTCTTCATTATTTTCACCCAACTTAGCTGTCAGGTACTGCGGATACTCTCATATATGTTCTCTGTGTATTTTTTGTTGTAAGAGATGTATTAATACCGCTACGTCGTTTCTGTGGTTTTGTTAGATGTTTTTATGCTTTATATCTATCTGGTGAAAAAAGTTTTGTATAGTTCAATCCTAGTTAAGTTTTGGAAAGTTTAAGTTTAATTCTTGAACATGTTCTGAAAGTTTAACATGAAACTCAATTTGACAGTTTAATTTGAATAAATTAGACATAATACAATTGTTTAATTTGTCATGCAATTTTGTAAGGAAGTTCCTGAAATGCCATATTATGTCTTGGACAATAATTGACGTTGTAGATTTTAAAAACGACATAGAGCGAGCGCCAATTTTCCACGAATTTATTTTACTCTACAATAAAAAAAATACTTGTCATACAAAATATTATTAAGATAACAATTATATAGTAATACTGTCTTTAGATTTTTTTCTTTCGATTAGAAATGTTTTTCGTAACATTTTTATAGATGTTTACTCTTATTTGTACTTTTTGAGTCGTTGTACTTAATTAAATTTTTGTGTACTTTTTGAGAAATGTGACAATTTGTTGTAAGTATACATTATACAAATGTATCAAACATAATCAAAATAGAAAGTGAAAAGAGAATTATTCTGGAATGATGCTGCGTATAATAATTACTTTAAACAAGACATTGTTCCAAATTGATGATTGGTAAAAGAAAAACTTGAGATGCATGGTTCTAAAATGACGGATACCTATTTATACAATTATACTTAATTTTCATAATCATATACGTACACATATTATACAGTTGATTGTGTAAATTATTCACTTGTAAATAACAATGTAAAAAAAGAAACCCGATTTACTGTTTTTGTGCTAAACATCGAAAATAAAAAAAACAACATGTATCTTCGATCCTCTTTTTAAAAAAAATCTCATTTTAACTTTTTTTATAATCAATTTCCGTTCAAAATTTGCAAGGTTATTTTAGCCGACCTTGCGATGGATGTGTAGCCAGTCAACGTCGTTAAAAACTCCAATAATCAACTTATTTTTTTCAATATTTTCGAGTGTTAAAGCTTCTTGTTTGTTGGAATATTTGTTCATATGAGCTTCACCACCAGGTGTTTTTTAAATTTGTAATAATGACTACAGAAGATTTCCCTGTTGTGATCTCTGTAATATTCATTTTGTGATTAGTTATTTCTTCTAATTCGTACAAAATTACACCACATCTTCCTATATCTCAAGAATAAAGATGAGTATTTTCCCCATCGTGATGTATGCAGATGCGCCAAAGCATAATTTAATAGTTATAAATTAAAAACTTCAGGGCCTTGTTATGTACCAGGCTAACAGTTACGTTGAAAATACACACAGGAGTCCATCTAGTCATCCGCAAATATGTTTAATAGTTTTTAAAATTTAATAGCTATACATGTTAGTAAAGATGCATAATCAAGTTAAGGACCGACACACTTGTTAAGTTTGATAGATGCTTTCTGTGTTTCTTTGTTAAATATTTGTCTGTTTTTGTTTTAATTGAGATTATTACACAGTGATGACTGCTGTATAACTGTTTTGACAATTTTACCTACTACGTCTGTTTTGTTCACGTTGGTGATATACACTTCGCCAAAAGTCAAGCAACACCTAAATGTTTTATTTTGCTTTTATTATGTGTTTTAAAATTAAATTTGAAACTGCTTTCTTCCAAATATTTCGTTAATTTATTGTTAATCGACAGGAAAGAATTCAAGTATAAATTCGATTCCTAATTACCTTAAAAAACAGTTTTTTTAAAGCTACATACACTGTTTTTTTGCTAGTTTCGTGCAGACTAATTTGTGCCAATTTACTTGCCCGTAGACCAGTCAAAAGACCTTTGCTGACTGGTAGGCATCGTCAAGCTCGATATCAGTGGTCACATGGTCACCGCAATTGGACTTTGAGACAGAAATCAGATGTCTCCTACATAATATTTATGAGCGCATGCTCGTACAGTGTATGGCGTTCTCGAAATACAGCATACAGGAAACATCACATCTTTAGAACTACAGCGTTTCTTGTTGGAGGTTTACAGTTAAGGGATACTTTTCATTCGACTTCAAACTGGACCTTTATGTTCTGGATGGGATTAGGTCGGGTCCGATAAATCGCAATAACATCATCCGGGATCTATGTGCCAAATTGTGACAATCACAATCTTACAACTAGACCACCTTTCATTTACGACAATGCTAAGCCACACAGAGCACGCAATGTTTCAGATTATTTACATCAGAAAGAAATTGACACCATTGCCTGGCCACCCATGTCAACGTATATGAACCTCATTGAGTATGTCTGGGATGATATTGGTCGAAAAATCAACAATAGGGTTCCAGCTAGTAAGAATTAACACGAATCACGAGCAGCCTTGATTGAAGAATGGCAAAGAGTTCTTGCTAAA